>JAGPOW010003642.1:77618912-77675653 GCA_030014935.1 Caiman crocodilus
CCGGTGCTCTTTCCTGCCAAGGCAGGGGGTCGGACTAGATGATCTGCCCAGGTCCCTTCCGACTCTAACTACTATGATACTATGATACTATGATACATACTATACATTCATTTGGATTTTTTTTTCAGACTTTAATAATCCTCATAATTCAGTGCTTATGGTTTATTCTGATTAAATTATTTGTTTATTTAGATTTATTTAAACAAACATAATTTCTAATAGAAATAACAAAATGGAATGTCTGGTCAATGTAGATCATCATTATAGTGCATCATGACAGGAGAGCTCATGGGTCAGTGAATTAGAATCTCCTTATACAAATTCTCTACTTCAAATTGATTACAATTTTACCATTAAAATCTGACCCCTAAAATATGTATAAACAAGAGAGTTAGCTGTCACTATCTTGACAGTCTTCTCAGTTTCCTAAACTCTGTAAACATTTAGACAAAAAAAGAGATTGATCCTTACCCCCCAAACAAAACAAAACAAAAGAAACTGCTTGTATTTTGCTTTCAAGCCTCTGTCAGATCAGAGATTCTTCAAACGGGTCCAGATGCATAGATGGAAGCAGAAGCTGGGAGACAAAAAAATACTTTTTAGAATCTCAAGTCATGCAAGTTGCTGTTCTTACATATTTATAAGCAATATAGTGCCAAAAATTTCCCCAAAAGATTGTAGCCATGGACTTAGTCTCCCCTAGGCCCTGGTCTGGAATAAGCTCTTTCCTTCTTCCATCTGAGTGAAGAAATTTTTTACAGACAGGCTGTAAAATGTTTCTGCATAATCACAGAGCACTAGATCATGACTTAGGGTACATGCACATATATCTTACAGCCCCAAGTCAACTACACAGGTGTTACATTTGATACACAGGAATAAGCACAGTTACATGCATGTTTATGCCTTCCCTAAAGCACGTAGTTGGTAAATAAGGTCTTCCTTGACTTTCCTGTTCTCTACTTTCTGGGGATTAGCAAATTGCCATGCCCTAAGGCAAGAGATGATATTGTGCATTTCCAAACAACAGTTCTTAACCTGGGTCGATCCCTCAGCATTGTTCTACCCCTTCCTATGGACTCTGTTCTTACGATAAAATCTAGCTTTTTTGTAATATGCCTAGTGCTATATGTAGAGATATGTGTTTTTCATGAGCATGAAAATTACCCATCCTCATACTTGGATCTACCACCTCATAGCAGCATAGACAGCTAAACAGCACCCCTCACATAGCAGGTTAATGAGACAAAAGAACACAAAGAATAAAAATAATCTTATTATTCAACTAAATAGGCTACACTGACAATTTCAGACAGTATTTATGTAATTGTGGGAGGCATTACAAAGAGAAGGCTCATGGAGGCATAAGTACCATTGTTTTGTTACACATCGTACCAACACAACATGCTGGTGGGAGGACGGGTGTGACTATTTCATTTTTCAGCTAAAGGACTTCCTCATACCCTGATACATTTGGTAGCAACTTCCATTTACAATCTGATTTAAGCACCCAGAAGAGACTAACAATGATAAAAAGATAGTTCTGCTGTCCCTAAACACAGCACAAAATCTCAACATAGAAAACACTTAGGAATGATGTCAGTGATTTACTCTGTGCCATTGAAAAGTAAAAGCCTTCTCCATTTCCATTATTTATTAATTAGTGTAATTTGTAAAGTGTTCACTACAAAGTCCCTGGGCACTGTGCAAAGGATGAAAAAACAGCATCTCATTAAAGAGTAAGAGGCTTGCCTACAATAAAATGTATCCCTGCATACAGCCAAACAGAAAAAAATGTTATCATTTTGTTATGGCCTTGCAAATTTAGGTGTTACCTTGCTCTGAGGCCCAAAGGAATCAGGCTCTGGTGGGGAAGCAGATTCCATTACTAAGACTACTCATAGCTTCTATTCCCTCCTATCTTTTAAGTTTCCCATCTCCAGTTTGACCTCTTTGTACTAGATCAAAGGGCTTTAGCAACATAAAGGGGCATCAGAGGAGGGCAGGAATCCTCAGCTGCTGCTGCTGCTACTGACACTGCCACAGTTGCAGAGTGGTCTGCCGTCCCTGGCTTTTCTTGTTACAGCCAGTGTCCATGTACCTGGTTGCTGCTCCAAGAGCAATGCAATTGGGCTGTTTTTGCTGCCAAGGTATTGATGCTGCGGGGCTGGGGATGATTCTGATGCCCTTCCTAAATTGGTGCCTGGGGCTCAAGCCCTGCTCACCAACTCCTAGTTATGCTACTGGCTGAAGTACATAGTATTGAAAAAATTCCAAAGCATAATGTCATTTTGACCCCTAAGGGCTATCATGATTATTAGGGATGTGCAAAGTGGCCCCTATTTGATTCGAATTCAGATTCGGCCTGAACCAGGGACAGTGATTTGATTCATTGATTTGGATCACTGTCCCTTATTCGATTTGGCCAAATCTGAATCTGAAGATTCGATGCTGATTTGGAGAATCAGCAGTTTGGACGTAGACACAGCTTTAAAAGTTTTTTCTACATACCTTAAGGTAGCATACATGGCTTATTATTGCTGTGATTCTGGGGTGCATGGATTTTGCACAGCCCTACTGATTATTTTGGGGATCTTTCCTGTCATTAGAGCGTAGCATCACGTCTGAAAACTCGGTTTTAGAGACTAGTAAAAATAGTACTACATATATTTAAATTTGAAAGTGATAATGTTTGCTTAGAGTAATATAAAACAACAGCAGATGTATGTTGGCAACAGAGAAATGCTGTCTTTTCTATTTATCAAAGTGAAGTCCTCTTACCAATATCCTGCAAATCTAGATGGCAGGTGTCAAGGTATGAAGGTGCTGTTTCTAGTCAACACTTCCTGGAGTAAGGCATTTTCTATTAAATTTTAGTTAGTAAAATAAAGATTTAAGATATTCTTAGATTCCTGGTAGGCCTGACAGTCTTGGGAAGTTATGTAGCCTAACAATTAGCATTTCTGATAATTCCTGGGTTGCTCTCCTTCTGTAATGGCTCCATAATTTGCGATCTGTTAAACTAAGTCCTCTGTGGTATAAGAGGATGTAAATATTTATCCCTACAAATGATGGGTATGTAGGGTTTCAGATGTCTGTCATTTTATGAGTAACTCTGATGGATTTTCTAGGTTTCAGATATTTTTGTCTGTAAAACTTATCCTGCAGGAATCACATTTACAACAGCGTAAATTATTTTCCTATGCACTTAAATACCCAATATTCACGGACATATCCCTTTTTATATCCAGTCACATGACCAATTAATTGCATAACCAGCCAAGTGTATGACCAATTCAGATATTTGCATGAACAAGTTGGACTAATACAAATACTATATTTTCTTGCATACAGCACACCCCAGAGCAAGATATATTCCTTGTTTTTGAAAGGCAGAATAAAGAAAAGAAGATATTTCCATGTAGTAAGTAACTGAGTAAAATCACCTAGGGAACAGAGCCTGCTCATTGTTCTGCTCTGTGGATGCATCTACATGAGACAGTTATTGCAGTTGCTTAATTAGCTCTGCAGTAAATGACTCAATGTCTACATGTGCGGCTCTGTTAGGCCTCCGGAAACTAATTAACTCTGCTGCAGGATAGTTCTTGTAAATCTGCTCTCCTGTAACTTAAATTCATCCAGTTTTGAACATCTGATATTATTTGTTCTGTATTGATGGCTAAAGGGATATACAAGTACTATCCTGCGGCAGAGTTCTTTGCCATGCAACAACATGTGTGTAGATGCTGATAGGGCCAGTTGAGGCACAAGGGGCCTTCAGGATGGAGCTGCGTGCTGGCTAGCCCATCCCTGGAGGACCCTTGTGCCCCAGCCAGACCCTCCTTAACATGTTGAGCTGAGTTGGAGCATCCTCAGGCTGGCAGGCTGACCCCCTGGGCTCCCTGCCAGCCAGGGCTTCTCCAATTCGGTTCAGCATGCTGCATGTTCAAACAATATGCCCAGGAGCAATAAACTTCAGTGCATTATACATCACAGTTTATTCATGCATATGAACTTCACATGTAGATGCACCCAGTGTGCATTATATGCCGTTACTTTCACTTTCAACAAGCAGAAGCTTAAGTAGCATAAACTGCTGTTACTCTAGTTCTCTGCTTACAGTATACTTCTCAATTTCCAGCAGGAGGTTTCTGGGGAAAAAGGTGCATCTTACCCATCATATTTTCTCACATGTATCTTGGGTTGTAGTCAGCCAACTTTAATGATCTGACTTGGGTGTTGTGATCTGGAAAGATTACAAACATCCTCACTTTCTGATTGAAATATCTACCTAAAACAATTTTGAATCCTCATTGCAAGAATCATCATTGTTCCCCTCATTTCATCCCTCACAGGACAACATTAAAACAGTCTTACTCTCTCTAAGATATGCTATAATGTGCTCTGTGATTTCTTTTAGGATCTCCATACAGAGACAAGATCACTATAGCAATTCTTCAGCTTCAAGAAGAAGGCAAGCTTCACATGATGAAGGAGAAGTGGTGGAGAGGCAACGGTTGTCCAGAGGAGGAGAGCAAAGAAGCTAGTGCACTGGGAGTTCAAAATATTGGTGGCATCTTCATTGTTTTGGCAGCAGGATTGGTGCTTTCTGTCTTTGTGGCTGTGGGGGAGTTTTTGTACAAATCAAAAAAAAATGCCCAGTTGGAAAAGGTAAATATAATTTTTTCCCACTTAATTTTTTTTATTTTTGGCTTATCAGAGCAGTTTTTAAAATTTTTAAACTTATCAAAACAAATGGAGGGCTGTACTGTTATTTTATTTTTTTCAAGCCTAGTATAGTACTTATGTAATGATGTTTCACAACAGAGCACCTAAGGTTTCATTTTACAACTTTTAATTTGTTTCTAATATGTTTAATTGTAGCCAGCTTTCAGGACAAGTGACTATTTCTCCTCTTATTCAAGCCTGAAAAAAGACAGCTTTTTACTCCTCGAAGTTCACTGCAGTTAATTTAACGGATGAAGAAGAATTCTGAAACTGTAATGGGGGAAAAATAATCTACAGATAATTCTGATTTTTAAAGGCAAAACTATCCATCAGTTCAAAGTCAGAAGTCCAGAAAGTCCTCTATGTTCTTTCCTGGAAAAATTTACACCTTCAAAGTTGGCCTGGTAGCATCTGGAAATTATTAGGTTAATATGTTTTATGTTGTTCCACTACTGATTTAAATTTGATCTCCTGTAATTTAAATTTATCCAGTTTTGAACATCTGATATTATTTGTTCTGTATTGACTTCTAAAGCAATCGTGATAATCTAATTATGGATAGATCTTACATTTTCTTGCAGATTTCTTAGGAGGCATAATCATCATCAAAGCTTAACAAATATTTATGTAAATATGCATAATAGGTAAAGTTGAACTAAAGGATAGTTCTTATTGATCTTTGAATTTACATCATAAAATTCAGGACAAAATTATCATTTTATGGGGTGGGTTGCATTTATGAGGAGCTTGTGTCCTTTATTAATCCCCATTTTAATCCCTTATTTTATTAAAAGCAGTGGTAAATCCAGAATGCATATTTATATTGATATTTTTCAAGTGCTACTGGTGATTTTTTAACTTGAAATATTACTCAGAAATATCTAAATGTCTGTTTTTAGCTCTTTTGTGACTTCTGAATTTATACTGATATATACACACCCTTTTGAGTGCAAATACTTTATTTTTTATACATGTTGCTAAAGCAAGTTTTGATATTACCCAGTAAGGCAAAATGAGGTCACAAGTTCCTAAACAAATTTGAACATGAGTAGTTTTTATTAAATTGTACTAAAATAATTGTTAAGAGGATAAATGACTATTTGATTCTTTTATTATTAGTAGTAATAATAATAGACAATTCAATTCTGTTAACCCATATTTGGAGTATAGGACCTCTGAGATGAATTTGCATGGAAAATACTATTTATTCTAAATAATTTGTGTATATCATAGTGATATTATCCATGCTTTAAGCAATTTACTTAATGTGAACATCAGTATATTTTGGTTCAGCTAGTCTGAAAACTTTTAAAATCTTCATGTACAGACATGAGACCAATTTGATGAGAATTTGTGTAACTTTAGCTGTTTACTACTTTGCAAGAAAGGAATGCATATTGCATCCTGTTTGATATTATTAGGTGCAAAGCTAATTCATGTGCATCTCAATGGCATTTCTGCCCTTGAAATAATGTCCATACAGTGAATTTTAGTATATTTGGCTTTAGTGGGCCTATGTCAGTGATTCTCAAGCAGAGTGTCTTGAGGTACTGTCAAGGGTGTACAGGGTGCCATGCAATATTAGCATTGTTAGCTGCACAAACACACATCACAAGATAAACTCTCTGATTTAAAATATGCTTCCATAGTTTTAGAAGCATTCTGACTTGGTGTGGTCTTTCTGAGTTCTTTACAACATAAAAATGGCTGTTCTATTTTTCTGTAGTAAAAAATGAGTGAAAACTAGGAGTTTGCAACTTCCAAAGGGTGCCACCAGTTTAATAAGGGGCGCCTTAATCTAAAAAGGCTGAGAACCACTGGCCTTGATATTTTAAAATCTTCATTTGCAGAAGTTGTGACCATTTTCATAAGAAATCTGTAACATTAAGTGTTTAGCGCTTTACAGGGATAGAATGCATATTTCATCTTACTTGATGTTCTTAGGTATGCTTGACTTGTCCTTGGGTATTACACCAAAAGAGCAAATAACTAAAAAAAAAAAATTGTCACCCCTTTTGTGGATCTGATCCTTCAGCTCTTCTCTGTTCTTTTTTTTTTTTCATTTGTTTGGTTGGTTAGTCTGGATTTTTTTGTTTTTGAACTGTTACTTTAGTCCATAATAGTTCTATTTGGGGATTGGAGGAAAACAGAATAAAGCTCTATGCTGGTGGTAAAGTAAGCAAAATGAATTAAACAGAATTTAGCCTGTGATTAAACAACATCCCAGGATAACAAGAATGACCATTTGGTGCTAAAATATATGCTTACAACTACAGCTATATCACCTGCTAGTTAAGTAGGACACTGCATATTTTGTACTTATTTAGATGCAGTTTTCTGCAGCATAGTTGCTTGTCTTCTGAAATAACCATGTGTCCATGAAATGCCTATGTCCTCATGGACTCCTGTGGAAGTAAAGAGGTCTGCTTGCCTGGAGACAGTTTCAGAATAGAGACCTGTAAAAATTAACTGAAGTAAAAAAATTTCCTGGCAAGATTGTAATGATATTGTTGGTACGATACTTTGAAAATATATGGCAGAGTGGCTCTGATCTTACTTTCACCTAATTTTCTTGAAATGTGTACAAGGCGATGAGCTGAAAACTTTTTGGGTAACTGTCAAAGGTCAATCAAGAAAATATATATTTCTTCATTTCATCACAGCATTCTCCATTTATAGTCATTTCTGTTTTAATGACTTTGGAAAGCAAAGAAAACCTCTACTATGATCAGAGCAAAACTGTCAATCCTTGTTTATTTGTTTGGGAAACATCAAAAAATACCCCAATTCATGAAGAATTCACTAGTGCATCCACATCTGAAGAGATCAAAACCAGTAGCATATATGCTTGATTCTATTATCATACCTACTCCAGTGAATGTCTATATGCTCAACTCATCCATGGTTAGGAGGAACTGAACATCAGCTGCTTTGCGCCTTCAAGGTGTGGATGTATATCCATGCATCTAGGCTCCTCCCAAACACCAGAGGAGTGACTCTGGTCTGAGGAAGGTGTAGAGAGAATGAGAGAGGGGGTGTCTTCTGGCTGGAACACCTGTACGCTCCCTCTCTCAGGAACATTTCTACTTCTACAGATTTCTCAAGAATTTATAGCAATACAAATAAAACCTTACCCATGTTCTTGAACAGCAACTCTCCCTGTTTAGCTTTTGAAGATGCTATAACTATGTTTATCCATACCCCTTATAGATTAAAGACTACCTCCAGCTCTCGTAAATCATCCAGTAATTTTTTTCAATGAAAGATTTTAAAATGAAATTGTGGCAATGTCCTGCCATTCTTCATAGCAGAAATTTGAAATTTTAGTACAAGCATATGGCTAGGATAAATGGACACTGAGGTTTCCAGGCTCTTTGATCTGCATTCCTATAGCAAAATACAAGAGGGTGTCTTGTAATTCTTAGAAGGGAATTGAATGGCCAGTTTTAATAGAAATAACACATCAGAATGCTCACACATTTACTTTTATTACATGCTGTAAAGCCCACAGTTTGTATTTTTTTCCCTATAGTTTATAACACAAACACATAATTATGTCATCTACTTGAAGACATGTTATTAAGCAGACCTTTTTATCTAAGACAATCTTGACAATAAATGCTCAGCCATTTGCATTTTATAATTGCTTCTGTTGGTAAATGACCTGCTTCTTGATTGTAACCGTATGTTGGCACTTAGAGGGCAGTGAATAAGCTATTTAGGAAGCTAAACCCACTTAAAACAATTACCAATATACCTTTCACTGAATCATTTCATGCACCCTGATTTACCCCACCACATATGTTTATTTTTATAAAACTCAAGATGTTTTTTTCCTAAGTAACATTATGTTACACTAAGTAACCCTAGAAAACAAATGTTGACTTTGAATTTGTTGGGTTTTTTTTCCTTATCATAGTTATTTAAATAATAATACCTAATAATACTTTCCATGTGATATAATCCCTGCAGACTTTAATGACTAGTAGGGATGACAGGATGGGTACTACTGGAAGAGCTGTATAGTTAATGTTTTGGAGGTGGTGGGAAGCAATTTGCTCAATATAAAAAGCATCTACATGTTACTGAAGTCTTTAGAGTGCAAGATATTATACAACCCTGTTTTATGGTGTGAGCATATGCAGAATGGGAGTCTTTTATACTCATCTACACCCTGTGCACTACACTGATGAGAACAATAATGGGTATGGGCTAGCAAAGAGGGAACAGAGCCTTTTTTGTAAATCCAATGACTCCAGCCACTATGCAAGTAATATAGGAATCAGAATGGCTTTTCCATTTCATAGGCTGAAAGAACAGCTGTGTACCTGGACTCTAGGTTCTGGGTATGTTAGCAACACACAAAGGTTGGCTACTTAGGATTTATTTAGGTGAAGTTAATATCACTGATGACATGGGGTATAGTTGCCAAGAGCCTACTACAGGCCATTTTTACTGGGATACATTTTATCCACTACAATACAGAATACTCCATTTTACAATCAAACTCGGAAAACTATTAGTAATCACTGAGCTAGTGCAAAGATTCACTTGTAGTCAAACATGAAGTGTACTTGCTCTAGGTCAATTGTTCTGTAAATGAAACAGCCTTACAGAAATAAGTTTATTATTATTGGAGTGCTGTGAACATGCTATGTAAAATCAAAACATACAAATCGACACTATAAACATTTCATATTCCAAAATTTAAAACTTTTAAAGATTTTCATTCTTTCCTACCAAGCCTTTTGGTAGCACTTTTTCCTCAAATTACACCAAATTATTAAAGTAATGCTCACAGTTGTTTCAGGAAACACGAAGAAATGAAATGAGTTATATAAACATTACTACTGTTCATACAATATCCTGATATTTTAATTTTTAAAAACTTTGATATTGGGAAATGTTTTAGATAATATTTTCAAATAAGACTGCTGATTTTTTTTTTCCCTCAGTGGCTGCAAGGTAAAAAAAGAATAAAATTAAAACCCAGGTTACTCAAAGTGCAGATGAATTAAAAATGTAGAGGTCGATGGTTTCAGCAGCAGATATTTAAGTTGTGTATTCCAATAAACTTTATAAAAACCTACTATCAATGATGCAGCCTGAATTATGATGTTACATTTTGTATTAAAGTAAACCCAGAATTCTTACAGTTGGCTGGGAATAACTGTGGCAGCTGAACAATATTTCTTACAGTTCATAAAGAGAACATTTTTCTAGCATTGGCACATCTGCATTATATAGACATGTAGTGGAAAAATAAGTAGCCCTTGTCCTTCCAGCCCCCCCTAAGCTCCGTAAGAGATGTTCTGGTGTGTGTGTGTGTGTGTGTGTGTGTGTGTGTGCGTGCGCGCGCGCGCGCACATGTGTGTATGGGTGTGTGTGGGAGATGTGTGTGGTGGAGGTGTATGGGTATGTGTGGGATACTTGAGGGCGAGGGCTGAATTCAAGTGTAATGCCCTCTTGAAAAAAAATCACTTACATGTGTATATATTAGACTATATTTTGTAAAAGCCAGAAATGTAATGAGATAACCATATACTGGTAACGATGTAGAAAGATAAAAGTGTAAAAATAGAGCAAAACAATGGAAATGAAAATTTTGATCGACTGACATTTTTTCAAACTATTTGCAAACAATAAAACATTTAAACTCATGATCTCTATTTTGAGTTTTGATTTCAATTTAACAACTATCTATTAAAAATGGACGATGACACTGAGTTATGTAGTTGTTAATTTGAATTATTTATGGAGTAATAGTAAGAGGCTAGCAATACTGAGAGATTTTACACATGTCAAGTTGTCCAGCAGATAATGTCATCCTTGAAAGTGAAGCTTATTGTAAATCCGAGTCCTGCAAGCTTATAAATATGAATACAACATAACCAGGGCTCCAGATTGTTCCTGAGATAAAGACTATTTGCATACTCATTGCAGGATCAGGGCCAAAATTTCAGGACTTCCTTTTTGATATTATTGTTTTTTTTGATGCAGAAAAATATAAATGTTCTTTATGCAATGTTGTTAAACATGTCAGTTTTGTTTTCCTAACCATTTACAATCCACTTTCATCTCAGCATCAGAAGAAATCAAAAATATCATTCCTGGTTCCTTGTTTTAATTGTTCTCAAAGAAAAAATTGTCACCACATTATTAATATGCATGTTCTTCTAATATTTCCTTTTTCCTTTGATGCTGCATCAAATAAGTCTTATTTAAAAATGTCCAACTTCATAAATATCTCCCCCCTCAATTTTTTTAAAGTCATCTGCATTAAATTAAGGGCAATAGAAACATTTGATTAGTTTATAGGGATAGCTCGTAATTGAGTTCAGATCAACAAGTGGTGATCAAAATTAAAGTTTAAGAATCTGTCAAATAATATTTTTTAGTTTACTGTAATTCTGGAGACTCAGTTCATGAAGGTATTGAGCACATCTAACTGCTGATAGTTGGAGTTGAAGAAGATATATCTACTCTGTGGGATTAAGCCATGTAATTATAGAAAAAGAGATGTTAATTCTTGTAAAAGAAACTTCATTTTCAAGTTGTCTTATGCTAGACAATTGCTAATAACCAATTCTGCCAATACAAAAGGAACTATAAGTGAAATTAGTATTAATTCTCTGGCTGATATAATTCAAGACCATGTATCTTACATGAAACGTAAAATATTGAATTAAACTGCTCTATAGCTATTAAATATATTTACAGTAATATTTCATAGATAATTTAATTCAGCATTTGCAACTATACAGCTTCTCAAAATTTGAGAAGTTACATTTAGTCCCAAAGGGTGCTGTATTATACAATTACTTATTCAATATATTGTGGAATTTTAAGTTGTAAATGTTAATCCTGATAAATTCTTGCCTCAAAAGAAAGCTTGGTCTGTTTCTTACAATTGCTTTTGTATGGCATGCTGAAAAATCAAAAATCTTTAGTGTCACACAACCAGCAGGGAAATGAAGTCAGAAACAAGATCAAAACAGTTGAACTTTAACTAGACAGACTTTTAAATCTGGGGGCTGACAGCAAAAGGACCCAGCTGACTAGTATTAGCATTAATAGGATCAGAACTTTAGGAAGGTAAGAAATTTCTTCCATAGCTAAGAATACATTGCCAAATATAGCTATAAATTAAAATATTACTTTGAAAGCAGCCTAAAACAGGTAGCAAATACTCTGCAAACTAATTATTTGTTTTAACACCAGCTATGTGCTTGAATTTCTATGACATACTCCATATTGCTAAGAACACTTGATAAGCATTCAGTAGCTTTCTGCAGTGGAAGTCCCACTAAAAATGGATTGCAGCAACCCAGTGTGTTCTGGATAATTGTAGCAAAGTCCATACTAGATAGAAACTGTTGTCACTATCTAGCTGAATACAAATGGGAAATAACTATTGGTGTAACCTGGGCAACCAGGAGCACAAATTTCTGGCCAGTTGAGAACCCCAGGATGCTGTGGAGCACGCTCTGCCTTATAGCCTGCAAAGTTCAGGGAAGCTCAGAGGACCTTCCCACTAACCACAGCACTTCTGCCATGTTTAAGAGTGCTGTAACTTTATAATGCTATAAAAATTGCTCTAAATTACAGCACTGTAAAACGTTCATGGAACAATTCTGTATACAGTTAGTCTATAACATAATCCATATTGCTAAAACACTTGATGAGCATTCAGCAGATTTTTGCAATGGAAGCTCTAATTAAAATGGATTACGGTGACTCAATATGTTCTGGATAATTTTAGGAAAGTCCACACCAGATAGAAGTCCCTCCAACTATCTAACTGAATACAAATGGGACATGGCCATTGATGCAACCTGGGCAAGCAGGATCACTGTGAAATCTGAAAGAACCCTGAAACTACAAAGTACCTTGACCAAGGGTTGAACAGAGCCTACACTAAGAGTGACATATACCACCTTCTAAATTCTTCCCTGTACTTGTCCATTTTAATATCTTTTCTGGATTGAAATTCAATCTTACCCCTATTTCAGCCAGGTACCAGAAGTGCAAACAGACTGCACTTTCCTGGTCTGACAAAACAGGGATGTAGTGCTGTGTGTCATCTACATCTTGATGGCACCACAGCCCAAATTGTCTCATTATCTCCCCCCAGTGGCCTCATATACATGTTGAAAGGAGGGATGACAGAATGAAACCTTGTGGAATCCCGCATGAGAGACAGCCCTCCGGGCTGATGAGCAATTGCCCTATACCATCCTCTGGGAACTCTCTGAGAGGGAAGAATGGAACTACACAAGTGCAATCACACCCACCCCAGCCTAGGTCCACAGGTGAGTCAGCTGAAACCTTATGGTCAGTGCTGCTGATACAGCTAAACAAAACCATTTTTGAGAAACACTAGAAGACCTCATAAACCAGTGGAGCTAGTGCAGTTTCCAAGCCCCACCGGCTGAATCTGGTCAAAGAAGTCAGAAGATTTCAGATGGCCAAAGGTGCTGTGCTATAAGCTTCGTAGTCATCATTGCCAGAAAAGGAAAGTTAGAAACTGGAGAATAGCTGAGTAAGTCATTGTCCATCAATTGGAAGTTTATTCAACATAGTCCTAAAATCTTCACATTTGAGAGAAGATGGCATTTTGCCCTCCTGTTGAGTGATATTAGCAATTTAATTAGTAGTGGGCTGTTTGGCTTTTTGGTAGATCCTTGAAGGTAATGGGCCAGGCTCATCCAAGAACTCTAGAACCTGAGTGAGCACAAGTGGTTGACTCTCAGCCATATACAATTCTGCATTAAACATGGTTCTGTTGTTAAGGAGAAGCCCCCAGTCATATATAAATCGATCTTCTGTACTAGGTAGATAGAAACTTTTTTTGGAGCAATCAACATTCAACTCTGTTTCAAAGCAAAACCTCCTCAGCTTCACCAAGCTATCACCCAGAAAAATTCCATTGGTCAGGACTTCACCGAAATGATACTAGAGAAAAAGCTTTCATTCTCCAAAACTGTCTGATGGACTCTAAGTTTTTCTTTGTTTTATTTTCAGTTTCTTCTCAAATCTGTTACTGACTTTAGTTTGAAACCATAGCTAACTACTTAAGTCAGATTCTGCTTCATTATCCAACATAAAAGCAGCAAGTGCTAATGCTAAAACAGAGAATCTGTCTGTGAATACCGTAGTTAATTGCTTGGAAATGAAGTTTGTGGTATAGTTGCATGTTACACTTGCTCTAGATCAAGAAATCACTGCACTGGCAAATTCTTTGTAACAATATGGCACTTTGAATGCAAGCTTTTTTCAAGAACATGTGGCATTATGTGAACTGTTGTCTAAATGTACTTTGGTAATAAGCATTCTAAAATTATGATTAGTACAGGTATGTTCTTTAATATAAACTGAATTTGAAATGGTTCAAATAAAATAATATATTTTCTTTTATCTCTTCCATTCTCATAAGTATGTTTCTTGCTTTCCATTACTTTCTCCAATGTCCATGACTGCATGTATCACATATTAACATTTTTCTAGAATTTGTGTTTTTATCCATGGGTCTATGAGACTAGATTGACAGGTCCTCACTATACAGCACTCAAAATCCCTAAGGAAGTGACATATGGAAGCAGAAACTGATTAGAAAGGAGGCTCAGGGCAGCACTGTGAATCCACTCTCAGCTAACTTCAAGATGAAAAAACAGTTTGATTGATATGTCGTAGTAGATGTTAGAACATTGACCCAATAACGTCTGATATAAGATGCAGGATTACTGCCATTACTGCTTTAAGAAATTTTAACAAGGCTTCAAATAATATCTGACATGCAAGGCTGGAGGTAATGAACTTCTTAGTAAATCTTTTAGTTTTGTGTTGAATTTCAACAGTCAATTTTACACTAAGTCCATCAAAGAGAAAAAGAAAACGAGTTCGAAAGAACAAATTATTGGAGCCCTGTTTGTTAATACACATACAAAAACGGGAAATGCTGGCTAAATTGAGATTTTCAGAGGGCTATAGGTATACCATTTCCTTTTTGGGTCTTTTGGTAGAATTTTGCATTCAGGCAATGTATGAGGTAATTGTTTATTTTCTTATGCATTTTATTTAATTTTGACTTAATGCATATTCTTACTGCATTCACAATGCACTGTCAAAATTTAATATTTATTGTTTCAATAATTATTGCTCCTTTTATAGTCTTTAAGGCAAAATTTATGGAGATACACTTAATAATGTTAGGTCTGAGGATTATTCATATACCCTGTAATTACTTTTCCTCTAAATTTGATATATAGCAATAGTAGGATACAGAATAAATATTATCAGACTTTGGTACTGATGTGCATATATACAAATCTGAACTATGTTAATCTTTAGAAGTTTCCAGTGTCTGTGTAGATTTTAAACACCTATAATTTAAGAAAATATTATACTCTGCCAACATGCTTATTGTACTATACCTTGGAAGCTGTCAATGGTGGCATAGGGTAAAGTAATATAATTTAGTTCTTTACATTTCAGAAGGAGCTAATCTCTGATAAAGCTCCTTTGTGTCACAAGACAAAAGACACTATTGCTGATTAAAATTTTATTTAAACATTTTAGTCTTATGACTATATGAGAGGTACATTTTTCTTAATGTTATATATTGATTTAATTTCACTATAATATACTCATTTTTGCTTTAATAATTATATTATAGAATTTTACATTTTCTTCAAATCTTTCACTACCTGATTCTGTCTAAACTGACTTCCAGGCAACATTTACTTTTGGTTACATTTGGAAAGACAGCTTATAGTTGTATCAGTGTTAGCCAAAGTTCAGTAATGGTTAGTATTCTTGTAACCTGATTGAGATTCAGAAGATAAGTAAAAGGTAAAAGGTTATTCTTTCTGAATTAAGTGGAACATTTTACAATATTCATTCACAAAGCTAGTCTTCAGGGGAGAAGCATTTTTAAATACAACCTGTAATCTGTCAGAATTTCACAGTTTTTTCTAACAAATTCAATGGCCAATTTAAATTGCAAGAAACATTGGATCACATCTTATGAGACTTCTCTGAAAGTGGTGTCATCAACCAATCACAAAAAAAATTGTAAATCTCCTTTTTTATTTCATATGTTATTGCTCAATATGTTGGGTCCTAACAGTGCAAAGACATGAAGTTTCTGTAGATAGAAAAAGATGATTTGAGGCAATTTGGAAATGATGAAACGAGGGGAGAATTTTGATTAAAGAAAGGTCCAGGTCAGAGTATTCCTTTATAAACCTTCTTCACATGACTTTGAAGTACATTTCTTTATGTATTTTCTGCAGCTATAATCAAAGAACTAAGCTCAGGATGTTCTTAACAGCGAATATAATTTACAAAGAGAATGTATTCCTTTATTTTATTGTATGAATGGTCATTAAAGACACATTATTTCCTAGAAATTATACTAATTGTTATTCTTTGGCAATAAATATTTCTAGTTTGTTTAAGATTTTTAAAAATTAGCAGTTATGTGTAGTGATTACAACTTTTTGCAAATATACCATATACAGATAAGTTTCAGTGGACTGAATTTATGTGAAATATTTTAAAAGTAGATAGCAAGGGAAACTTTTACAAAATATTTATGTACTTAAACAGAATTAAATTATTAACAAGACAAATTTTACTTACCTTTTAAAAATATATATATATCTATATCTATTAATGTCAGGCTTTCAAATAAATTTTTATTCGTATGTTATCTATTACAGGGAATCATGAGATTTAGGTGAAAACTAGAACATGATGGTTAGGCTTTAAAAAAAATTCTGGGTTTTTGTATATGTTTGGCATATTTTACATGATATCAAAGAACAAGGATATTTGGACTTCATGTTAAGAACTAGGCTGACAAAGTTACTTGTGTAAATAGGATTTATCTACGTATATATTTTATGAAGTAACAAACAATATTTAAAGAATTTTTCAGAAGGAAATAGTCTGCTGTTAAAAAATATTTCCAACAGTACAAAGCCATATTTTCCAATATAGCCCAGCCCCTTTTTTTCTTTTTCTTTCTTTTTCTTCTTTTATCCTTTTTTATCCTCTCTCTCTCTTACAGACTATATCCATATAAAATAACTGTAATTAGCTCATGATATAACAGAGACAGGGTTTCAGGATATTGGCCATAGGCCGTGCATCCTTTCTTTTCTTGACTATCAGTTGAATCCTATTCAATGCTGAGAGTGACTGCAAGTTGAAACTTTGGTAACTTACAGAAGAATTGGTTGCATTTCAATGCAACTCTAAAGAGACAGGTATTCATCCTGTGTCATGCCTGTTAGTGTCTTGATAGAAACATTGAGTGGTAAATTTTTCAAATTTTTAAGTGCCATAGAAGCCTAAATTGTACTTTGAAAAAGTATTTTGGTATCTGAATTTCATTGGTTTCCAGGGGCCAACTGTACTAAGAGATTCTGTCAGATGCTCCAGCAGTCAGTGTTACAATGCCTAACTTTAAGGTGCCTGGCTACCTAGTGGAATCTGTTGCCTGGGAAAGAATTGGTTAAGAATGAGATCTATAAAAGTCAGCAAGTTGAGTAGAGATCTCTTTCCTTTTCCATAAGGAAAGATATGGCCTTTAAATTCTGACCACCTTTGGGATTTAAGGGCCTAACTCAGGGCTATTAGGAGAGGTTTTCCTTCATATGGGTAGGAAAGCATTTTCATAATCCTGACCTGTATCCTGGATTTAAAGGCATATCTTTGTATTCACTCAGATAATTGGGAATGTTTAATTCTATTTTTTGCTGAATAACACCATGAACAGAATCAAATATTATATTATTAAAATGGCTTAAAACCAAAAGAGAAACTCAGTTCATTCCTGCTTTGACCATGTTTAATTGACAGCTGTTCTGCATACTCTGATTTTATTGCACTGAGATTCACCAGTCATATCCACAACTAGATCTGCCAAAGGACTTAGGCAATGCAGTATATTTATAAACCTTTAGGCACCAGGCACTCAGTATTTAGTCCCTTCATAATGTATGGGGACTCATGTACTTCCTAATTTATTCACAACACACAGTCACCTAAACTAGCCAGCAGGAAATGCTGAGGGCAGTTTTGGGTCTTATGTTCTGCCCTCCCCAAGATGTATATTATTGTTATCTACAAGAATGCATTGGATCCTATTTGGAGTTCACAGTAGGAACTCTGTCCTGAACAAAATTGCCTAATCCCTATCAGAGAAATCAGCGGATATTACTTTGTTTCAAAACATGACCAGAGGAACAGAATGCACTGCATTCCTTTCAAATGATAGCTTAATAGTTAGAACACTCATTCAAGATGGCCGTGCCTATATGCATGCTTTACTGTGGAACAGACTTAGTTGTGGAGTAAAGCATCACCTTCTACATGTGTGACAACATTAGGCTGAAGTAAACTAATTAACACCACTATAAGATAGTACTATCGGGAACAGTACTATCTTCTGGCAGAGTAATTAACTGCAATTAAATGTATATATAGATGCCAACTGTAGATGTAAATTGCACCCAGTCAGTCCAGCCAGCAGGAAGCCAGACTCCTACCTGCTGCCTAGTCACATGTCTCCACACTTTCAGCACCCTCGTGCCCCAACCAGCCCCTCTACCACCCAGTGCCACCACCCAGAGCCTGGGGCAGAGCAGGGCAAGAGCTTCCCTGACATAAACTGCTCTTCCCGAGCTCAAATCACTGCTGTCCTGGGTGCATGTGTAGATGCTGTGCCCAGGAGTAGTTTATTCAAACTCAAACTGTTCTAGAGTTTACTGCTTTGAATTAATTGCATGTGTAGATACACCCAATGAGTGTTAGACAGGTTTATGACCATTCAACCAAGTAGAAGAGATAAAGAAAGATAGAGAAGGAATGTCTTGACTAAGTGGAAGAAGAGACATTTGTTTTCTGACACTGCATCCATGATTATTAACCTCTTTTACATTTAAAATGTTATTAAATAAAACATTTAAAAAAACAATCAAGTCAAGAACCTCCCTGGTAGATGAGTATTGTAACTATTAGTTTAGCATTACCTTGTTTTTTCTACTTCCTTCTCACAAGAGGAAGCACAGAATGTTTCAGTCTTGAATAGCCTACTGGTTAGGCCATTCTGGGATGTAGGAATTTGAATATCCTCATACAAAAGTGAGAACAGAACCTTGTATGTTCTGGCATCTAAGTGGGAATTTTTGTGATCACAATTTCTCACTTAGGCATCTTAAACAGGCACTAAGTTAGACTGAGTGGCTCTATTCCCAAGACCAAATGAAGCATCAGGTTTGGTTGACATACCAGGTAGTTAGTTATTTACAAATAAAATAGGGCGCTTCTCCTGAAGCAAAGGAGAAAATGAACAAAGTGAATATTTACTCCTGAAATGTTGTTAATCTCACAAAATAAGTCAATGATTAACAGCAATTCCAGATTCTTTGGCCATGTTTAAATTGCAAATATACTATGCCCAGCAGTGGCACCCAGTGGCACCCTGCCTAGACAGAAAGAAATACAGCTAAGTCCACATGATGCTGAAGGCAAGCCAACTGGCACTGAATTTCAGCAGTTCTAATAAGCCTGCTCTCAGCACAGTAGGAACACAATTAAAATTATTTCAGTCTTCATAGTAGAAAACATGGAGCAGCATATTTTGAAGCTCCTGCTTTAAGCAGGGGGTTGGACTAGGTGACCTCCTGAGGTCCCTTTTAACCGTACTTTTCTATGATTCTATGATATTTGGCTACTTGAGGTCTGCAGTATAGACATGGATGTATTTTAAAGGGTTTTATGATGCCAGTCCTTGGATTTATAGGTAACATGCTTGGATTTAGGGATTGGCAGCCACTGGAAAGGTACAAGAAGGCCAAACATGAAGGCTGCACTCGGATAAGCTTGGATGTGTGGTATGTGGTGCCACACCCTGCACATGCAGGCATTCCTCATGCTGCTACCTTGCAGCATGGGTGGGGTTTGACCCCGAGAGGTTCCCAAGTCAAAAAACTTACACCTTTCAAATAAATGTCTTTGTATGTTATCTATTACAAGGAATCTTGAGATTTAAGTGAAAACTAGAAAATAATGGTTTGGCTTTTAAAAAAAAATGAATTCTGGGTTTTTGCATATATTTGGCATATTTTGCATTATATTGAAGAATCAATATTTGGAATTTTTATTAGGAACCAGGCTGAGGAAGTTACTTGTGGAAATTGGATTTATCTATTTATATGTTTCATAAAGTAACAAACAATTTTTAAGAAACATTTCAGAAGGAAGTATTCAGCTGTTAAAAAGTAATATTTGCAATGATACAAGGTTACATTTCCAATATAGCCCAGGCTTTTTTTTTTTAATCTTTTTCTTTCTTTGAAAGAAAAAGCAGTGCCTGGCCTGCAGGAGCCATTTTCCTGCTGCTGGCCAGGCTCCCAGCTGTAGGACTGCAATGGCTGTAGCTCCCCTAATCCCCTAGCATCCCAAGTAAGGTTGCTGGGGCCAGCACAGTTGCTGGCCCCAGCCTTCCCTAATTCACCTGGGGTAACCTGCCTTGCATCAAAGGAAGCATGGCACAGGCATTCTCCAGGGACAAGTAGCAGTGGCACAAAATGTGCTGCTGCTTCTTTTCCCCAGGGAAACAAATGCCTGCACTCATGTGGACGTGGCCAAAGAGCTGGACTATACACCTGGCCTTGAGTAAAGGACAACACATAGTTGAGCTCAGAAAATAATAGTTTTCCTCTCCTGTCCCTTATCTTTTTGAATGGAGCAGTTCACACCTCACCATGTGTCTGGACACCTGGCTGGAATGATGAAATATGCAAAGCTAATGCTATTTCCACGTTCTTCATCTCTTTTATGCCCCACTTGTCCACAGTTTGGAATAATGGGCAAACATTCTCTCCTCCACTCCCTGCAGATGGGGGCATGCTCTGAATAGTGGTGAGCAAAGAAATGAATGCTCTATCTATCCTTTTTTCTTTGCACAGCTCTGAAAAACTAGGCTGTATTAAGGACATGTAAGATACATCTTCCTCATAGTTTGCTTTCAGGAGTTTATGCAACTCAGCTTGAAATAAAATCTAATATGTATATAAATAATCTTTCATGAAAAATATTCTTCTGTGGACAACAGCTTTTATGATGATGACGATTTGAAGCTTAAGAGATGTAAAATAATATATTGGATATTCATTTTCCACTTAACTTCATGAATAGCTGTTGACCTTAGGCACATTGCATTACCATTGCCTTTCCTTTTTAATATTATTTTAAAATAATTTAAGCTAACCTTGCACTAGGTAAATCCATCTAAGTGCTTGAACACAGCAACACAGAATGTATAGAATTAAAATATATTTAAAGTATACACTATGGAGATATTCAGGGTTTGCAAGTGCATGTAAATTCAAACTTTAACCTGTAAGGCTAAACTATACTAATAGAGCATCTGTCTGAAATCTCTTTACATATAATGTGCATCAGCAGACAGTAGTTGGCAGATAAATAATTGTAGAGACAAGGTGAAATTTCCAATGAGCCATCACAGCTTGATAAGTCATTTTAATTATTATGTGATGCATATTTAAAAGACAGCAATTTGTTATGAGCTCCAGGCTGAAATGTGGCAAACTTATAGGGCCGACAAGGCTTGCCAAAACAGTGAATCTGCTTCGAGGCATTGCAGCTTGATCTTTCTTACAGCTTTTTTTTTTCCCTTCTTCTTCTTAAATTTCCCCTGTAGAGGTCCTTCTGTAGTGCCATGGTAGAGGAGCTGAGGATGTCTCTGAAGTGTCAGCGTCGGTTAAAACACAAACCACAGGCCCCTGTTATTGTGAAAACAGAAGAAGTCATCAACATGCACACGTTTAACGACAGAAGGTTGCCAGGTAAAGAAACCATGGCATAGAGCTGGGTGGCCAGATACCCCAAGCACAAACTGTCGTCTTTTTTCCAAACAACTTTGCGAGAATGTTTCCTGTGGAAATATGCAACCTGTGCAAAATAAAATGAGTTACCTCATGCCGCTGTGTCTATGAACTAGAGACTCTGATCTAAGCAGTTGCAATGGCCAGACTCGAATCACAAGCATCATGGATCAACCAAGTTATGCGGGGGTTACACTGTTTGTCATGGGTTCCACCATTCTGAATGAATGAATGTTACATGTGAGTTTTGTGGCTGGTTTCAAATGCAGTCTCAGTGAGAAATTACAGGTTCCTTTTGAAGTTCAATGGTTGCCAGGAGGTGGAGAATAAGGCTAACACAGTAATTAACCACTGAAGGAGTCTTTTAAAAATAATGTCTGGGAAATTTAGTGAAGCAAGAAACAGTATGTTCTTCAGAACTTCCAAGCATCAAAGAGTTGGTAACTGCTGGTCCATATCTAGAAACTGTAACTGCAAGTTGGACAGGCGATATGAGCATACTAGATGGGAGAAGTTTTTAAAAAAAAGAAAATCAGGATTTTGTGAACAGAAAGATGAACATGGGGAGACTCGCTTACTTTTGGGATTGCCTGTGCCACTGAAATAAATAATAATACATGATAGTTAATAAGGCAGTAGTAGCTTTCTTAAATTTACCTGGGTGGAACTTTAATCTGAGAAAATCATAAGGTTGACCCAAATTTAGATGACATAAAAATTTTCCTGTGTACAATGGAATGTATTTTACAACCTTAGATGTAAGGAATTACATTTTTTCTCTAACTATGGAAGGAAAGAAGGGGGGAAACAAGTGTATTTGGCACATAGAAGGCTTGCATTTTAGCCAGAAAGACTTTATCCCTGCTACTAATTGAACTCTATGGAGCCTGTGCAATTCTCGCTACTAGTGGAAATGGGATTGGTCACCGAAATGTGAAGAACATTAAAAGAGGACTGCATTTATCAATACAGTCACAGTGTTAAATGAGCAAAATTCTTGAGCAGTTTTTTCAGAAAAATGTTCAGGTTTATTTGTGGAAATGCAAGATTTCTATGAAAATAGTTTTTGTATGGAAATTTTTGTAATACTTTTTATCAACAAAATAAGAACATGTGTTCCTGTTGGGGGGTGTGATGCCAAGCATGAATGGTAGTGCGTGTGCACCACCAACGTTTGGTGAAAACTATTTTTATCAAGAAAAAGGAATCTTAGAAGAGAAATATTTTCAAGTTAGATAATATAAAAGCTAGGTGCACTACCACCACTGCTTACCATGCTACACCCCTAGTTTCCACTAGGCTGATAAAATACTGTAATGAACAATTGTGTGTAAATGGTAAAAGACACAGACCTCTTGACCACATTGTGATAACAGTTAAAGTGCACACAGTTTGCTGTTTGACTCCAATGCACAAAATTAAAAAAAAAGCATTAAAATTATGACAGTTTTAGTTGTTGTTTTGTTTTTGCTGTGTGAATTGAGCAATATATGTAAAGTACTTTGTGTTAGCACTGGTACTGATGATGATAATACCATAATGCCTGCTCCCACAAACACTTGGTACTGAGCCTATGCCAGTTATTTCACTGAGGCTGCTCACAATAATTAGCACTACACTGTATACTAAATGTTTGCCGGATCAGGTTGCTACTTATTTAATTTACTCATCCTGCTTCTAAAGTGTTTCAGGACATAACATCAAAATGCCTCCCCATGGATGTTAAATCTTGCACCCTAGTTTAACTATTTGTAACCAGAAAACGAAGTGAAATTTGTAGTGATGGGTTATGAAGGAACATTATGTCCACAGACACAGATTATTTTTTAATCCAGACAATATTTTATTTGGCTTCCTGTTTTTGGAACAGAAATTTAAAATTATAGGGATAAGAAATCAGTTGTTAATAAGCAATGAATCTATATAGTCAAGGCACAATTTAATGTTATCATCCAAAGCTATTAATTCATAAAAAGTTCACATTTCCAACAAAAAAGTAGAATATATATCAACAAAACTGTAGAGACTATATTATGCAACTTGGGGGTTTGTGTCTAATACCCAGTTCCCATAAATTTTCATAGACATTGAGCTGGCCATTTTCATTGTGAATAGGGATTAAGAAAGTAAAGTTTTTGCTGTTTGTGAGAATTTCATCTCATTTATGTGATATAATAAACAGATTATCTTTGCCAGGAAAAAAAAATGATAAAATCCCCACATGTTCAGCAAAGGTGCTGAGAAAAAGAAAATCATAGTAATGTAATGAACATTTGAACATAAGTTCAATTTTTAAGTATTTAGGGAAATCTTAACCGTCATACAGGATAATTGAAACTCCTTATTACGATGATTTGAAATGAAAAAAATAAACATTGGCTATTGCATTGACTGATGATTTACAATAAAATTTGTAAAGTCATGAAGTTTAATGCTGTATTATATTCAAACTAACCCTTTTTTTCCCCTCCATCAAGGGTGTTGAAATAAGCAGGACTTCCATTCTCCCCTTGATGCAAATGGTTAATTTTTAATAGCATAAATGTGAGCTACAGTAAGTATGGATCTCGGTGAAAATTCCCCATATCATTTGGGGAAAACAACCCTAAGGAATGGGGATCATAAGATTGAATGTGATGTCGATTAACTAGCATCTCAATGACAATATACAATCTTCAATGGTAAGAGAAACATGCAAAGTAATTGGTAATTGGAGATTTGTATTTAAAATCAAGAACAGAAATTATTGGCTCAACAGATTTATAATGAGATAATGGCATTTTTTAAATGTATACATTAACTCCGTATGTTATATCTGGCAATTCTTGTTGTTTTTTAGAGAATTAAAGCACTTAAACAATAATTATTAACATATGCTGTGTCCCCAAAGCAGCAGAAAAATGTTGCCAATAGTTATTTGTCCCCAGAATGTCAGTAGATCATTTTTCCTTTTATATTGTGGAGACAATTCCCTGTTCTGAGGGGAATTTACCCATTTCTAATGACTGTAAAGGGCAATGGCAATAATGTTCCTAGCGCCATTAAAATCAGTGGAGCTACACCAATTTACTCCAGCTAAGCATCTGGCCCATGAAGATGCAGATTGGTCTTTAGTCAGTTCAGCTGTGCTGTGTGGTTTTTCATAATAGCTCAGTCCATTTATTTCCAATAACAAAGTGGTGGCTTTTTTCTGGCTCACCTTTAAGCTAATTACAGACAGCCAAAAAACCTGAGTCAGAATTAATTCAGTCTTTGCAGGTTAATCAGGGCTGCACAGATTGAAACAATAAGCAAATGAAAAGACTTCACTTTTGATTCAGGAAATGCAGTCACATGGCTGCAGTGGCTCAAGCTAGAAGCCGAGATGGGGTGAGGCACTAGCGCATGGCTTGCTGCTATGTAGCCATCATGGGCTGTGTGTTCACTTCCTCTTCCTGCTGACCTACAGGTCTCTGGGATTTGCAGTCCAGAATCACAGCAGCAGAACTCTGCAGTCTTGCTCATCGCTTCCTATTTCTGCTTTTAGGTGCCTCTGGGATTTATAGTGTACAGGTGCAGCCAGCACTAAGTAAGCAGGGCAGGGCAGGGCAGTGCAGCTTTGTACTTGGGGAAAGGGAAGTTTAATTCCCCTCCCTGGCCCCAGAACCCAGCTGGGGTTGGGGGGAGAGAGGGGAGGTGGGACCCTGAGCCAGCCAGTAAGCCAGCCCTCACTGCTTCAGCTAGGGAGCAGAGGAGCAGAGCTATCTCTGTTCTCTGGAGTAGACAGCCCAGCCTAATAAGATGGTGGGGGCGCTCTAGTTTAATTTGAACAAGGAAGGGGTCTGGGACAGAAGTTTCATAAACCAGTTTGACCTAAATCAGTTATGTCTGATGCTACATTCAACCAGGTTTATCTTAAACCAGTTTCAGCCATTTTGCAACTGGTTTATGTGCACTGAACTTCTATTCTGATATAGGTTTAAACCATTTTCTGACCACTTAAGCCAGTTTATTTGTAACTTCTGTCCCTAGCCTTAATGCCACTATAGAGAAGGATTTTAAAGGAGCTATAACTCAGTTATGGGACTCTACCTGGCTGATTATAATAATAGAGGTAAGTCATGAAATCTTTAGCGGAATTTCCCTTTCTTTTTACTTTAAATAACTTATTGGTCAGTAATTTTTAGGGATTCTGAAGATGCAGATCCTAAATCTCAGATTTACCTTTTATTACATTTTTATAGCAGTGTTGGTTAATGATAGACAATGATTTCAATTAAAAAAAGAAACAAAAATGGTACTTTAAGTCAATCTGTGTCTGAAGAATCTCCTTTTGGAGAGGACAGGCAATGGAAATACTGGACTAGATCCTCAGCTGAAATGAATGAAAATAACTGATTTTCCCTTAATAAAGGATTTTGCCCATTATACCAAATACATTCCTGTGAGAGAGACTGTTCTTGTAGTATTCCCTTGTCAGAGGTAATGAGGAACTAGTTGCAGTTTTGCAATAGTTTCTTAAGGATGAGCTTAATAAAAATATGGTTGATATGTAAATCTGGTGGGGCAGGGCGGGGGAAGCCTTTCTAACCCAGCCCTCCTGTGGATCATCCATTAGTTATTCCAAAAAAACTAAACTCCAGAATAATATCTTTAAACAAAAATAAGAAATTAACTGACTAATGAAGTGTAGAATGAGAAGGAAATTTAATGATGAGCTAAAAAGACTAACTAAAAATATTTGAAATGGGGAAAATAACATGGTATCTTATAAAGCCAGAGTTACTAGAAATAATAGGCTGCAATCACATAGAAGTAGCAGAAAAATGCCATATAGGTCATTTATTTTTAAGAATACTTAGGTGTGGTTAAAATGTATTGAACACAATTATTTATTTAATTCCCAAATTCATAACTTCATTAAAATATGTGAAATGCTGGCTACTTTGAAGACAGTGGTTAAACTTCCATTGACTTCACGTGACTTAGATTTCATCCAACATCTCTTAAAAAAAGAAAAAAAAAGAAAAAATGGTAAATTTACCCAGTTAAATATACAATGATAGAAATATTGAGGGTGAAGTATGACAACTGAAGTTTCACCTTCAAAGCTGCTTTGGGTCATACTTTCATAGATTTAGAACGCCAGAAGGGATAATTATGGTCATCTAGTTTGAGCTCCAGTTTAACATGATAAAGTTCCACTTAGTAACTTCTTGGTGTCTTCTCTCCAAGGCCTACTTCTGTGCTTTTTTTCATGCTGTTCTCTACACCTGGAGCTCCTTTTGTGATGCCATCTACCTAGCTCTCCTTCTCCTTTTTGAAATTTCTTTCCAAAATACTTCAAGCCACTTCTATAAACCATACCTCTAATTAAAACAAAACCACGTTACTCAGAACACCTAATGTCCCCTGTTTGTAACCACTAAGATGCATACAGTAGCTTTTCATGTGAGTGTGATCTTACTGTCCTTCTCTTTGCTCTGCAACCCTTTCCTGTCCCCTGCCTGTGTTATCTTCTCCTGTTGTTCTTGTATTTGCATAGATTGTAAGCTCTTAGGGGGCAGGGAATCTATCTTTTATTTGTTATATGAAGCACCATGCACATCTATGGAGCTATATAAGTAATAAAACATTAGATCTTTTTAATTATGTTTGAATTGATAGTGACCTGATTGACTGCCAGCCTACCCAGTTTGCTCCCAATTCATGACTGGGCTCCCCAGACACCATGATAATCTAAATAAATTAAGAAATAATAATAAACCTTCTCATGTAAACCAGCATTCTGACTTTTCACACCCTTGGAAATTATCAGGGCAAAACACCTGCAACATAATGGAAAAAAGGAATACAGTAACTTTGATCTTTGTGTTCAAATATTTGAACAGAAGTTTCGCTAATAATTCAGTATTACTTATGTTCAGAAATATAACTGTGAGAACTTGGCTAAAGTTCAGTTCAATTCTGATCCCAAACCAAATTAAAATAACTCATTTTAGATTTAGATTCAGGTAAGTAATTCTTCTCTGTGTGACCCAAAACTGGACTCATTAATTCACTAAAATGCATCCAGTTGTTTCAGCAAGTCTAACAATAATTCCCTATATCATGAATATGTACTAAAACTACTGTACAAATGATATGCTAATTACCAGTTAGGGTATGGCTAAATGAAATGCCTGTCTTGACTTACCTGACCAGGTAGCAAAGCTTAACAGTTCTTCTCCTCCTTTCTTTAATTTGTGCTGCTCTGGCACTACCCCACTTTATTTTGCGAAATATGCTCGATAGGTAGTATCCCTGAAGAAACTTCAAAAGTATTCCAAGTCCTTCTTCCTATTTTTATGAGAACTGAGCCATACGTCCTTAGGTTCTACAGAGGCCTAGCCTGTGCTACAATTGAAGGGAAAACATTACAAACCCTTTTTCTGCCACCTCTTAAAGGGTCTTGTGTGAGAGAGAGTAACAATTTTTAAAGCGGCTGAGACAAAAGTATCCCAGAGGTATTAGAGTTTTGGAGATGGGTAAAAATTATACTGCTTCTTATTTTGCCTGAACTACTTTATGCATTCATACTTCGTATATGTGCAAGGATATTCTACCTTCCATAAATAATAGGCGAGAGTATAGAATGTGTATTCCTATTATATTTATCATTATTGAGTAAAAAGTCACAAGACACACTACATGATTAATAAGTAGGGCTATACTATGACTTTCTAGCTGGCGTTGAGTTTCTTTGAAAACTGTTATATCCAAAATAAAGCATGACCTTACTACTGTGAAAACATTCTTCACACATTTACATACATTTAAAGCCTTTATCTAGTTCTTGGCTCCATTTAAAACAGAATTATATCCTTTTTGAAAGTCTTTTATAGGTTTGGAAGCAATTCACTGACTATTGTTACCAAGAGGGCTATGACTAAAGTGCTGCATATCACCATCAGCTTATTGGCCCTTTCTACACCTTTTAATTTCTGACCAATTTCTTAAAGAGAAAGCTGGCATTATCGACAGCATCAGCGAATGTATCGCGTTTATAGGTAAAGCAGAAGCTACACAGTGCCTGTGTTACAAATGTATTAAGATTTACTGTACTGTATCTGGCCTCAAGAAGAGAGTCCCATTTCTACTTCCGCATGCTCAGATACAAGTTTCTGTCTGTTTTTCTGTCTATGTCTTTCTGTCTGATCTAAGGACATGATTATCAAGTATAATAACTTGTCATGGGGGTTGGAAATGCCTTGAAGAAACTACATCATTCAAAAGAATCCAGTAACTTTTCCTTTACTTAGACGATATGGGAGAGGTCTTTTCAACAGTAAAAAACTGCAGTTTCACATGAGACCAATAAGAAGGGCTTCAGAGATCCTGCTTCATTCATTCATGATAGTCGTCAAATATATGAGCTAATTTTAAACTTGGAATAAAATGGTCAGGAGTGTTTCATGTGGGTTAAGTAAAGTGTTTTTGTTTAAATGAGCTTCCTGTCTTTTCTATTTGCCATTGTAATTCTTGTTGGCTCATGGCTACCAAATATAAAGGAGATAGGAGCTATGTGTTCTGAAATCCCACTTCCTCCTCATTATTAAGGCTCAGAGACCTTGACATTTGTAAGAACATTTGGTAGCAATAGGAATTCCTAATTACATTTTTGAACTTTGAAAATCAATGAGAGAAGCCTCTACATGCTTTTGACATTTTTTTCTAAGAATTGATCCAAATCTCCTGGTTCCCAAGGACTTTTGAAAATCTGTACTTCTATGCTTTTTGGGGTGGGGGAAAATGTCCTCTTTGGGCATGTCCCAACAAGTGTGAATGTGTGGTTTGCAGCACCTCAAGGCAGTTTAAGGCACCACAAACAGCATGTGGTGCACATGCAAGTGTTTACCACACTACTAATTTGCAGCACAGTGGGGATTTTTTTTGACTGGAGATCCTGGTGTAAAAAAAAATTCTGCTTAAAGAAGTGGTGAGGTACATGCAGCAGCATGCATCACCAGAAAGGGAGCCTGGCTGGCCAGAGCCATGCTGTTGCTACAGGCCAGGCTCCAAGCAACTGGCTTGGTGCTGCTGCTGCCCCAAGAGGCCCCTAGGACCGAAGGTAAGGCTGCTGGGGCCAGCGCTGATGGCCAACAAAAGTCACTTTGCAATGACCCGACTGTATGTGCAGGGGTGTGCCCAGCCTCAAATAGCAGCACAAATATGCACTGCTGCTATTTGTCCCATGGGAAATGTGCACCCCTGCACTTGCACATTCATCAGAAAGCATCCTTTGATGATCAGGGGCTAGGTTCTCAATCTGCTATATGACTAAATATAGGCCCATCAGAGTTCTGAATTGGAACTGAAGATCTAAGTAGCACTTCCAAACCCAAAACTCTTCTTAACTTTCCAGCTTCCTTTCCTCATGACAGAATTCCTTGATAACACATTATTTTTAAAGAACAATAGATTTTTGTTCAGGTTCTATTCTGTAAAAAAAATCTGGTCTCCCAATTCTTGAACCAATAATTATTTGTAAAAAACAGGCATTCAATATCTTTGGAATCATGGTCATTTTTTCTCATTCCAAATGTTAAGCTGTGATAGCCAATAGGCTAAGAATTGCACACATGTGGACAGCTACCCTGTCTTAAACCTTCTCATTGTAATACCATCACATACTCTCCCCTACCAGATAGAAGGAAGGGCAGGGTGGCATCTTACAGACTAGCTTTCAAAAGCATGAATTTTAATAAGCAATGTCCTATTTCCATCAGATACTGTCATCCAATATCATTTGAGAGCTTCTGACAAATTAGATTTTTGCCCAGAAAAGCTCATGCCTTTCTGAACTAGTTAGTTTCTAAGTTGCTTCTGCCTTCCTTTAGGTTAACATGGCTAATCACCTATCTCCACTTACCAATTATATTTTGTCTTTTTAGACTAGAAGTGTCATAGGACAGAGTCTTTTATTACATGTTTGGAGAGTGCCTAGCTAAATATGTTACTACAGAAGTGCAAATGTTAAAATAATAATGTACCTGAGTGAATAGCATCCCAGCCTTTTCTTTGCATCCAGCATCCAACTCCCATTTCCACAGGACTTTCAGACACAGGGTGAGAAACCTTATGACTTTTCCTTCTTCATTTAAAAGAAGACCACCTGAATGACCTAAACTATAGACTACCTTCCAGGATACAAAGGGTATTTTTACGTATGTTGTGGGATGTGGCACCAGGCACTTTAATTAGTGAGCTCTGCTAATTAAAAGTGCCTGCACATCACATGTATCAACATCCCTGTGCTGAAAAAAATGGCAGTCGGGTGCTTTGAACTAAAACTCATCAAACATGTTATTTCAAAGTGCCCCACTGCCATTTGTTCAGTGCGGAGACCCTCTAGGATGCTGATACATGTTATGTAGAAAGCTCCTGGACCACATCAATTTCTGTGCTCCGGCAGCTCGATTAATTGAGTCTGCTCCGATGCACTGGATTCCTTCCATGTCAGAGCAGGCTCCACACAAGTGTATAGGAGGTAATTTTACAAAAGTCCTTTATGTATGCTCCCTTTTGTACTAACCTCTTCTATTTTGGCAAGACCACATTCTCTGTGTACAGGTCTTCAGTACGAGGTCCATTGTGTCTTTTGCTCTTTACACACTAGTATTTTATGAAGAAATCACATAAGGCCAGAGGGATTAAAATAACCATGTTTATAAACTGGACACAGAAAATAAGACCTAGTTATGCATAAAGTTAAAACACAATCAGTGCCACTAAAGGGCTCTCAAATTATTTAAAGGGATACTACTACAACTCAGATACACCCCAAGATCCCCACCCTAATTACTATAGTTGGATGAGACACATTTTAAAGTTTGATTCTTCTTGTAGGTTACCAATGGACTGCTATGAAAACAGACAGGCTTTGAAGACATCTATTACTTATATATGATGAAAAATCCCAGTGTTGTACAGTATTCATGGGATTTTCATGCTCTAGCTTGTGTTACACGGGAACATGTCAACTACAGTTATTACAGCTAATAATATCCCCTGACAATTACAGGGGATTTGGGGTATTATTTCTGCCATGCTCCATTTTTGGGATCCTTTATTTTTAAATTGAGCTGTGTCTTGGAGATCATCTACTGGGAGTAAGTTAGGTAATTTGTTGTAAACCCTAATCACTTCAGCAGAAGACTGACATGGATTGCTTATTTGTTTAAGCACTTCAAAACTGATCATGCATTTGTCTACTTTAAACTTGTTGCATTTATTGGCATGAGAACCTGCCCAGTGGTGTAGTATATACCTAGACAGTATACATTTGTTTTGAAATCAGTGAACTTCCTTGAAGATAATTTGCCAAACTCATTTGGATTTTATACAAGATACGTTCTTCTGAAATCATCCTAATTTCTCTAGCACTTCGCTGCTATGGCTGCGTGAATTTCTCCCATCAACAGTAGCCTCTATGTTATGTCTACTTCCTTCTGATTTTCTTACTTTGTTTCCTTTCCTCTGTCTTTGAAAGCAACTAGTAGCTCCATGATGAGGACAAACAGGAATGGCCACAGATGCAACTATTTCTAGTATCTCTTCTCTAAAATATATCTGTAAGATATGCAAAGAGTATAAATGTGGTATGAAAATATAAATAATGACTAACCTATTGAAAAGGAACTATTAAATGCATTCATTAGAATTAAATGCACAGAAAATCAGGAAACATTATTAGCTATTCTTCAGTGAGATGTTTTTCCAATCCTCTTTAACAAACCTTAATCCCATTTCCAAAATTGCCTAAATCTCCGTTTAGATTTTAGTCAGATCACTAGCAAATGCCTGATAAGAGATTTCTTCATTTAATTCCCTTAGATTTTCTTTTCAGAAAACTTGAGTATCCATAATTGCAATCACTTTCTTTTTGTCTGCTGGCTTAATTACAAAATCCTTGCACTATGCCAGTTTCCTTAAGCATTCTTTTTTTCTTTATATCTAAGTTATAGATATACTTTATTACTATTTTTAAAATTGCTCAAAAGTATAGATAATTTTTGTTAAAGTCTTTTTTTTTTAATAACTGATCAGTGTTCCTTTTTCAGATATATTTTGGAAGGTGTTAAAAGCCTAGGGATTAAACTTACTTTTATTTCAACATCTATCATTCACCTTTTAGGGAGGACCAACATACGATGTAGATGATTTCAAAGCAATTTTTTTATTTTTTATTTACTTCTTCTGCATGTGGTCTTTACTATCCAAACATCTCACAAAATTTAATAGTTTCATTCTCACAATAACTACTGAGCTAACAAAATTGTTTTCTCTTGTTAAAGAGAACAGTGAGGCTTGCAAAGTATGAGATAATTCACCTAAGTCTATACAGACAGTCCATATCAAGGTCCAGACTAGGTTTAAAATATCCTGATTTCTTATCCTTTATGTCTGCACTACACTCACAGAAACCTGTACTGAGTTCTGTGCTGCCATGATTAGGATCACTTCTTGGCCTTTTGCCTGAAGTCAAGTGTAGTGTAGTTATATATTGGTAAAGGTATGACTGGCTAGACTGAGAGAGCAACATAGGCATACTACATGGCTATTGCTTCCCAATAAGTACAACTGATCTAACATTTTCCATCAGAACAGGGTTGTGGGGGGGAAGGTGTTTGTTTTTTTGTACCCCCCCCCTTTTTTTTAAAGGAATCGGGATGTATAGTTCCCTGGTATTTCTGGCAGGGAGGCAAGTGGATTGATCAGTTGGCTAGCCATCTTCCCATTTGGCAGAGGAGGAGGGAGAAGAGCTACTTCTTCTGGCTAATTTCTCAGGATGTTTGTTTGACAGATGGTGAGTAAGTTGTGGGGGTGTCCATCCTTTTAGGCTGCCCAGTTTGCTAGATCCCTGCCTGCTCATGCATCATCTCCCAAGATGCTGGAATACTTGATTTGACAACTGCTCATGTGATATTGCCCGGTTGTCCAATATGCTAGTCATCCTGTTCCCCAGCTGCTCACCTGGCCAAGCCAGCTTTCTGTTCTTCTTGGTCAGCTGGCTAAGAGGGATGCTAAACCAGCTATTTTTAACTGTCCAGGGGCTCAAATGGAAGGTTCTTTTTTTATAGGAAATGTCATGATCAAAGCTTCATTTTCATGTTGAGGAACAAACCAAAATATTGACAACTTGAAATTTCCCATAAATGGTAAATTCCTTTTCCTAGTCCAATGTACTCATAGAGCTATCCTTCTAACAAAAATGTTCCATAAGCATGTCATTTTGTGTGTAATACAGCATGCACTTCCACAAATGTAAAAGGCAAGTAATTCTGTAAAAAAAATCATCCCAACAATGTTCAAAATAAGATTTTTACTCAATTGTCCAAAAGGCTTTTTTGCATCATTCTTTATTTTTTTTATTGTTGTTATCTTTTTCTTGTATCTGTTGTTCTTTTACTTTACTACATCAGCAAAACAAAATCTAGCAGGAGCCTATTTCCAAAAATTTACCTAGTGCCCATTTCCTATTGATATCTCTCCATTGGTTTCCTGGTCCAATCTGACCTTTAATTAGCAGGTTTAGAAAGCCAACTGCATATGCTACCTGAATTATACTAAAACAGATCCTTTAAATGTATTCCCCCCCACACACACACACTTATGCTGCTTGCTGAACAGTGATTATTTATATTGAAAGGCAAAGCAGATTGAGGTTGTTCACTAATAGTCATGCTGACATGTTAAACTTTTGCACATTCAAAAAGCAAATCTATACCTGAATTCAGTAAGCAAGGGAGAAGCTAGTGAATCATGTTGTTGCATTCTGTCACCTCAAAGTTATTCTTATTTGACTTAACTCCCCAATGTCCAAAAGCACCAACAGATTGATCTTTGCCCTCCTCCTCACCTTTGCAGGGCTGATACAGACCCCAAATGAGGGACAGTCTCCTTTTAGTCAGATGGTTATTGTGTGTCCTTTACATGCTATATGAATTCTGCTTGGCAGTGGGGATGAACAAACGAGAAGCCAGATTCTCTATATTCACAGAACTTTGGCTAGTTGGAAAGATGGCAGGAAATCCCACACTTGTATCCTCCTACCAGCTTACTTTTGATTAAAAAATGGAAACTAGAGGGGGCATCTGTGGCTATTGCAAAAGGTCAACAGTTTGAAACAATTTGAACTCTAGATTTGGAGGACAGGGCTAGGAAGCATTTGGGGAATATGATCCCTGTGCAGTACTCCATTAGACAATAAAAGGGAGGAGGCAACTGTCCAGTGACTGAAGGACTGATGGTAGGAAAAGATAGGATTCATTGTAAGCTGGAAAAGGTGAATATTGCTGAACAAGATGATTGTATTCAAGTGAATTCCTGTATCCCCAAAGGTATAGGTCAGACTCTGCAGTCTAACATGACAGGTGGGAGTTTGGATCTGAGAACCAGAGTGGGTACCATCCTCCACATCTATAATATAGCTGGGATAGTTTGACATATCTTTTTGTTAATTGTAGCAAAATAAAAGTACATTTGAGATACTTTTTTCTTTCAAGGCCATGAAACTCTTGATAAAGAGAAGAACAGGAGGAGGTGGGTGAAAGACTCAAGAGGATATGTAAATATCAGGCTTTTTTCCTTTTTGTTCCTGATTGCTTTTACTTAGAAACCATGGATGAGCCTTCTTTTATGCTGGAAACAAAGCTTCTTGTTTAACTAGGAGGAGAAAAGAGATGTGTATGATCTCTAGAATAATGTAGAAAGAAAATGAGGAGAGGGTAGGCCTGTATGGGATTGCATAGCACAGTACTTTTCTCCAACCCTGCCCACTGGCAGGAACTCTCATGATATCTCTATCACTAACCCTAACCTCTCCCAGCCTAGATCACAGAGGGGGAAGGAAAGAGCTATTTTTCTCCTGCAGTCTGTGATGGGCGACATTTTACAAACTTTTATTACTTTAATAGGCTGGTTTTCCACAGTGCTGTTTGCACCTCATCTTTATTAGCACTTTAATTAAGCCTACTTTCTTTTAGTAAAAAGGAAGGTAGTAGAAGATTCCTGTGCATGAATAGGGAAGCATCACAAATGCTATTTGGCTATTATTTGACAAACATTTAACTACATGCTCTAAATATACTGGTACCATTGCTCATTGAGTTCATTGTTGTTCAAAATTGATGTCATTCATGACATTTTGCACTCTATGAAATGCTTTGGTATTTTTTGATTGTATTCACGTAGTAGCCCCTTGAAAAACACTGTTTCTTGAATATTTCTCTTGTGATGCTCAGGAAGTCCCAGTGAAACATACAAGCTAGGGACAGAAGTTACACATAAATTGGAATAAGTGACCAGAAACTGTTTCAAATCTATAAACAACACAAGCTCAATGCATAGAAACTACTTTCAAAATGCCTGAAACTGGTTTAAGAAAAACCTGGATGGATGTAGTATCAGACTTAACTGATTAAATTGGTTGATTGAACTTCTGTCCCAGATCACATCCACATTCAAGTTAACTCACAGTCCCACAGCATCCAAGAATGTTTTGTCTTCCCCTTGCAGCCCCTTCCTCCCCTGCTGCCCTTCCACACATGGTAGGCAGGATAGCTTTGGCCCAAACTGTCTGCTCCAGGCCAGCCAGGAGGCATGCTCTAGTGTCCCCCCTCCACCCCTCCTGGCTTTTGTCCTTGGCCACTGGAGGCATGTGCCTGCATTTCTTGAATCAAAAGTGAATATCTATTCATAGAAATATACAAAATTAGGGTAGAAAGGGACTTCGGAAGGTCATCTAGTCCAACCCCCTGCTCAAAAAGGACCATCCCCAACTAGATCATCCCAGCCAAGACTTTGTCTAGAAGGGACTTAAAAACTTCCAAGGATGGAGAGTCCACAACGTCTCTGAGTAACCTGTTCCAGTGTTTTACTACCTTCCTAGGGAGAAAATTCTTTCTAATATAAACTCCTCTTGGTGCAACTTGAGGCCATTGCTCCTTGTTCTGTCATCTGCCACCACTGAGAACAGTCTAGCACCATCTTTTTTTAACCATAATTCAGGTAGTTGAAAGATGCTATTAAACCCCTTCTCAGTCTAGGCTAAATAAGCCCAGTTCCTTCAGCGTCTCCTCAGAAGACATGTGTCTCAGCCACCTCACCACTTTCATTGCTCTCCCTTGGACTCTTTCCACATCCTTTCTGTAGTGGAGACCCCAAAACTGAACACATTACTGTAGATGTGGCTTCACCAGTGCTGAATAGAAAGGAATAATCACTTCCTTTGACCTGCTGGCAACCTTCCTACCAATGCAGCCCAATATGCCATTAGCTTTCTTGGCAACAAAGTCACACTGTTGGCTTATATTCAGCTTATTGTCCACTGTAGTCACCAGGTCCTTTTCTGCAGAGCTGCTGCCCAGCCAGTCAACCCCCTGCCTGTACTGGTGCCTGGGATTGTTCTGTCCTAAGTGCAGGACTTTGAACTAGTGCTTGTTGAACCTCATGAGATTCCTTTTGGCCCAATCCTCCAATTTGTCTCGGTCTCTCTGAATCCTAACCCTATCTTCCAGCATATCTACTACTGTCCACAGCTTGGTGTCATTTGCAAACTTGCTGAGGGTGCACTCTATGCCATCTTCCAGGTCGTTGATGAAGATACTGAACAAAACTGTCCCCAGAACTGACTCCTGAGGCACTCCACTTGATACTGGCTGCCAAATAGATACTGAGCCATTGATTACTACTCTCTGACCCTGATGACCCAGCCAGTTGTCTATCCACCTTACAATCCATTCATCCAGCCCATACGTCCTTAGTTTGTCTGCAAAAGTGTTGTGGGAGACCAGATTGAAAGTGTTGCTAAAATCAAGGTATACCACCACTTCCTGGCCTTCCTGCATCCACAGAGCCAATCAGACATCTCGTCATCTTCACTTGCTTATTGGCTCAATCTATGCAGTTTAACTAACCTATGAAGGTGGAATCGATTCAGCCTTCAGGCTTTCTAACTGTCTGTGCTTAGCCACCAAGGCTAGGAAAAAAGCCATCACAGCTGCACACACTGACAATCATCTTTTCCTAGTGAATGATGCTGACAGAGTAATGCAGATAAGTGCCAGCATTGAGGAAAATTGCAGTGAATAGTACTTTCAACAGTATAAGAATGCAATGGCCAGATCAGAATGGTAACTAAAGTAGAGAAGCAGAGGAAGAAAGAGGCAGAATTTATTGAAGAGTTTGAATATTGTCTCCTCATTAACACAAAGGGTTACAGTGCAAACTTTATTTAATAAAAGGTAGCATCCAGATCTGTCACCCTTTGAACACATCAGAGAGCACATTGTCAGGCACAGTCTTTCCACTGCACCCTGCTTTTTCTGCCCATGAGTACGGATTTACCTGATCCATCTCCAAAGAGTATCTTACTCCTCTCTGGTTGGTCAGTTCATACAAGGATTAGCGTAGACCTTCTTTTCACTCACTGATAGACCTTTCTCAGAGTGAGCTGTATAGACTAGTGGCTAGGGTCAGGCTCTAAGAATGGGAGAGTCTCCTCGTCCTTATCCACTGATCCTGTCTAACCTTAAGCTTTTATGTTAAAAATGTTCAGTAGAGGTTTCAGTGGATGCTGGGTAAATGGGCTGTGCTCCTTTTATAAATCTGAGGTAAAATATTTCTTATTTTTGTCAGTTGTAAATACTAACTTATGCAAACGCTGAAGAAAGACTTCAATGTTATGCCAATCATTTAGTTCACTGGCAATCTACAACTGACTTTGAAGTTGGCTTGGAAAAGATCCCAACTTGATCCCTGACAAAAGGGAGTATAAGGGGAAAAAAGACATCTTTTGCTTTTGTCTTGGACTGGGAAATTAGCCTTAAAAGGTCTGTTATAAAAGATTGCACTGACAAAATTGAATCAACCTGGAGGCTGTTTAACAGGGAAAAAGGGAATAAAAGCTGGTTGGTGAAGCAGAGAAGCGCTCGAGGTTATTAGAGCTTAAAAAATATCCTTTAAAAATGGAAATCCTGCCAAAACTCCAATAAACTGAAACATAAACTATGCCAGAGAAGGCACTAATTGAAAATAAAATCAGCAATGATGATTTAAAGAGCATTGATATTAATTATTTATTTTGTTTACAATGCCCAGAAGTATTTTATACAGAATATGTAGAAGACACATTCCTTGTTCCTAAAAGCTTACAATATAAAAGGCCTTGATCATGGTATAAGGTACATTTGGCCCTCAAAGAGCCTTATGGGAGTCCTTAGCCCTCAAAGAGTCATAAGGGTCCTCAGTCCTCAGATAGACTTACGATCTCCCCTGGGACACTGCTAGCACAGATCTACCAATGTAGAGCTTATTACAGGATCAAGGCCTTTTATAAAATTAAGTGCTATAACGTAACTGTATCCGTATTCAGTCATATCTTTTTAAAAGTGTGGCTAGTTTTCATTGCCTTAGTTTTGGTGTTCCTGTATCTAGATCCTGAGAACTTGATGTTCAGAAAGGCTGGCCACCCTCCAAGGGCTATATGGGGTGGGGCATCAGATTTTGAGGTTAGGAAGTTTATCTTTTCTATAATTCTAATGCACTCCTCAACTGACAACTAGGAAGGATGGTGGGGAACCTATCTATGTTTGATGAAGATGGGACCAGGAAAAAAAACAGGTGAGAGGGAGGAATAGAGTGCAACTTGGGTTGGGGACAAGGGCTACCATATTTACCTGAATCCAAGATGACCCTGAATTTAAGACAACCCCATATTAATTAGATTCTATACATGGGAAATGTGTACATTTGTTATTTTTTCCATGGAAATAATTAAATCACTGGAGAGTCATCTTTAATTCACCCCCTAGTCCCACTGTAGTGGAGCAGTGGGGTGTAGGTGGGGAACAGATGGGGTGTGGAGGTCAAGCAGTTTGCCTCCTGAGTGTGCCTTGCCTCTTGCTACCTCTGCCCACTGCTTGCCCACCTCTACAGCCTTTGGCTTCCACTTCCCCTCCTCTCCCTTTCCCCTATAGATTCTGCTCTCTGCTTCCACCCCCACACTTGCCCTTGCTTCCAATCAGCAGACTCTGTCCCCATTCTGTCCTGTAGCACAGCCTCAGTCTAGCCCCCATTGCAGCTGTGTGGGCTGCATGACACTTTGAAGCACTATAAAAATGTAGCAGTAGCAAGCAGGGACTGATGTGGAATGCTATCATGAAAGCATTCATGGGCATGCTTTCCAGCCAGGGGGCAATAGGTGGTTACTATGCCTTAGGGCTCTGCCATTCCCTTATCCTTATTGGGGCAGCGGAATCTGTCAGACCTTGATCCCTGATATTCTATCCACCCTGATGGAGTGTAGTGAGCTAGGGCATCAGGGAAGGTACCTCAGGCACTGAGTCAGCAACATGCTGTCTGTGAGCTAGGCACCCTCTGAGGACAGCTGTGGTCAGTAGGATTACAGGAAAGTAGGGCTGAAAGAGACCTCACAAGGCCATCTGCTTCAGCCTGATGATCAAGGCAGGATCAACTCAACTAAACAATTTCAGCCAACTGCCCAACATACTCTTGAATATATCTAGGGCAGAAAGTTCCTTTTAATCTCCAACTTCAATTCTCCCTGCTGCAGCTTGAAGTCATTGCTCCTAGTTCTATCCCCTATGGCCACAGAGAAAAACTCAACTCCGTCCTCTCTGTAATCAGGTATTTGAAGATTGTTAGCAAATCTCTTCTCAGTTTTCTCTTCCTTGTTGAGTGGGTAAGGAACTGGCTGGCAGGGCGCTCCCAGAGAGTGGTGGTGGACGGGTCGTACTCAACCTGGAGAGATGTGAGCAGCGGGGTCCCCCAGGGCTCGGTCCTTGGACCCGCGCTGTTCAATATCTTCGGACCAGATCTAGTCCACAGACAAACCCACTACCTCTCATCTAGGCCACAGGGCCAAAAGGATGGGCACCACTGTGTAAATCGTACATACACATACACATACATGACTAAGGCAAATATATACATATGCACAGCTTTTTGGGTGTAAGAGTGAAGTGGGTCACCAAATTTAAACCAGAAGAAAAGTGTGATTCAGGCATCAAAAATTTGGGAAACACTGGACTACACATTATTTGTAATACGGCGTTCTAGAATGTAATGAGACTGTAACCCTGGAAATAGCCAGTCCCAATCAAGAAATCAGGGCAAGTCATGCCCTGAACAAGCATCAGTTGCAGCAAGCCCAGAGCAGCACTCTGGTTCCAGCTGGGCTGAAGGAATCAGGACAGCCAATCCTCTGATGCTGCAACAAACCTGATCAGCTCTGGCCCTTAAAACCCAGGCCCAGCCTGCAGTTTCCTTGTCTGGGCAAGGGCAATAGTTCTTGCTCTTGACCTTCTGTGTACTTCCTTGCTGATTTTCTGGGTTGGATATCTGGCTCTGACTCTGGCTTTCAATCCTAGTAGGACTCTCCCCTGATTCCTGTTCTCTGGTCTTGATTCTGGCTAAATCTTTGGCACTGGCTTTTGACCCCTGACCCCAGTTAACCCTTGGCTTACCCAGTCTCCAGCTTAGACTTCTGATCCTGGTCTGTCCTATCTTTGGCTACAGCTTCCGAATCTAGCTTGGATGCCAAACCTCTCCAGACCCTAGGTCCCATGGGAACTGGTCTGGATTGCACCCAAGCTTCAGGTATCTAACCACTAGGCAAGATTACCCATTTCCCAGGTCCTACTTTATGCCAAGTGATACTGGCAAAAGCCATATTATTTAGTCCACTGGCACTCAACATTTTGGCTCTGCAGGCCAGATGAGTGAAGTGGGGCTAGTGCATGGGCTGGGTCAAGCTGTGCCCTCCTTGCCCCAAGTTCCAGGAGCACTCCCTGGGGCTCACCACTGTCTCTGTGCCCAGAATTGTACTCAAAGGGCCTCCCCCCAGGACTGGACCTGGGGGCCTGGCAGTGCCCTCTCTCACCCTTGCATACTAGGATTGGTTTGTGGGGCCCAAGAACTGTTCCTTCCCACACAAATTTGCTGTGATTGGGTCCTGGGAAGCCTGGTTCTGCCCCCACCCAGCCCTCTGCACTAGAATCACGTGTCCAATTTAGCATGCAGGACTCAGGGGCTGGAAATTTTGGTATTTCCTATGGGTGCAGATATCTGTTGATGGGGGGAATGGTGCTACTGCTCTCCCTCTGTCAAATTTTTGGACCCATGAGGGCTGGATGATGTGTGTCTACAGGACAGATCTTGCTGTTGAGCTGGAGGTGCAGTTAAATCAATATATATTTTAGACAACATATTCATTCATGCTCTTACTCGTGTCTCAGCAACAATGCTAAGTAGGTTTTCTAGGTCAGTGAAGAGGCATAGGACACCCTTTGCACTGGGCCATGGAATTGTTACAGAGTTGCTCTAAGTACTCAACTTTGGCTTTAATCCTACTCTCCAACTCACTAGGTTGTGGAAAGCTACTGCAGGGCAGGGGTCAAAACTATCTATCTCTTGTAATTCCATCCCTTGCCTTTAATTTTTCCTCCCCCAAAGTCTTTGTGACAGGGATGCAGAGATACAGAAGAATAGATCTCTGGCCACAGTAAAATGAGTGTACCCCTCTGGAGATCAGTTAGTCTTCCTGAATCCTCACATTGCTTTATTGTACCTATAAGTATAATTCCACGGCCAGTTAAAAAACAAAAACCTGAGTTTTATTAAAAGTATTCATTTGTCTTTATGTGGCATTCAAATACTTCTATATTTAGAACCTGTGCATTTGCAGAAATAATATTTAATGGTTTCATTTAGATTAAATTACCCTTTTTGTAAGCATCATTAGAAACAACAGAATAACATGTTAGGTAGGTACAAAAAGAGTGTATTTATTGTTACAAATGGTTAACTGAGACAAACAGTAAAGTGAGCAACTATAATAATAACATCCTGTGCAAAATATTACTTTACTTGTGGAATATACAAATCTCTTATGCACAGGTTATTTGCAGATGAAGTTCTGTGTTCCTCAGAATGAAAGGAAATAAGTGACATGGTTAATGAGTAAAAGCAGGCTTTTTGACAAATCACAGATATTCACACCAAATGAGCTGCACTGTGCCACAAGGCTGGCTGGAGTCTTGTGAGGGTTATGTTTCCTTGATAGCTGTTAAACATGGGCCAATGACTAAACATGAAGTACTAACATGCATGCTCTACTGAACCCAGGAAATTGTAAAACTGGTTGATTTGGAATTAAAGTTGCAATGTGTTAAACAAAAAATGTCAAGAACATGACATGCAGTGTGATATTCTCTTCATTCCAATTTCCCCTAAAATTGAAAGAAAGCAAAAGGTGTGGAAATAAAAGTGAACTTACTGTTTAAACAGAAGCTAACACAATAAATGTGTTAGTCCAGGTCATTCTAGGATATATTCTCTTTGAGGCTGAAGATGATCTAGCAATGTGCCTTGAGAATTTTGGCACTGACTCCAATAGGATCAAAGTTAAGTCCTCACTTCTTTCATACTTATTATCCACTTATAATTCCAAAGCTACTGTGGACACATTTGCTAGTTTCAGTGGCTCAGGAAGAAACCAAATTAGGTGACCTAATAGTTTGTTTACTTCCTGATGTTCTTTTTTTCTAATACTATTGGGTAATTACAAAAACCTAAAACTTACAGTTTTGAGGCAATGCACAAAATAGTACTTTAAAAGCTTTTTGCTCATCTGTAGCAAATAGTTAACTAACAAATATTATTCCTAAGAATGTTTGTTCTCTGTGACAAATATTGATTCTAGAGAAGTCAGTGAGAATTTTGCCATTTACTTCCTTAAGCTTAGACCAGTGATTCCCAATCAGGGTGCCACAGCACCCTGGGTTGCCTTGAAATCCTTTCAAGGGTGCCACACAACGTTAGCACTGGTAAGTTTACAAACATGATTTACAAGATAAACACAGAGATTGCTTGCAGACATTAAAAAAAAATAGATAAAACGGTGCTTTACTTTAAATTTTGCATGCTCCCACACTGAGCCCAGCATTTGCCCAGAAGAGGCATTGTGTTACTGGACCTGGCTTGCCCAATATCTGTATAGATTAGGTGCTTTACTGGGGCTTTTTTGGCACTTCTATTTACTAGCTGATTGAATCAGCTATTAAGTTAAAACACCAAAAAGCCATGCTGAAGTGTCCAAACTATACAGACACTGCAGAGTAGGACTGTGTGAAGCTTCGGTAGCCAATTCAATTTGTTGGAGATTCAGTCTGATTTGACAGCTGAATCTCCAAATCCGAATTGAATTAGGAGACCAGTTAAAAGGTCTGAAATTAATCAGAAGCCTCCAAATTGATTTTGAAAATATTTGACGCCACTTCGGAAATTCAGTCATAGACCAAACAGGCAGCAGTCCTCACTACACTGGACACAGCTGCCTCTAGGTGTTAAGCCTGTTGTGGTGGGTGGAGGGGGTAGGGAAGGGGCATTGGGGGGTGCAGATCAATGCCCCCCCAGTGAGGAAGGGGTTGGGGCTGGAGCTGGGACAAGCTGCCCAGCCAGGGTGAGTGGGTGCAGGACTTGGGGAGGGGGATCCCTGCCACTGTGTGCCCCCACACTGGGAGGGCATGGGAGTGGGCATGTGCCCCCGGATCTGTGCAGGGCGGGCTGGGCCAGGCTGCACTCCAGACAAGCAGCAGAAGGCACTGGGAGCCAGGATCTATGTCCTCTCACCACTTGCCCAGGATCCCTGCACCTCCTGAATAAGTTGTGGCTTTGCTTGCGATGGATGAGCAGTGGCACAGCATGATGGTGGGTGCATGCACCCAGATCAGGGAGGGGCTGCCAGCAGCAACTATGGGGAATTTTAGTGTGGCTTTAGCCTCTGCACAGCCCCTGAGTGCACTGTGCTCCATGGGGTGGGCAAAGCCAGGGCTGTGCTCTGGGCTGTACTCTAGGCTACGTGCCAGGCTGTGACTAGGGCTAGCTGCCTGGAGCAGAGCTCTGGCTCCACCAGCCCCATGGAGTGCAGCCTGGCAATGGGTGGCTGGGGCTAGCCTTCCAGAGTGCAGCCTGGCCCATGTACATCTGAGGACACATGCCCACTCCCATGCCCTGCATGATTGGCAGAGCATGGTAGCATGCAGTGGCATGAGGTCCCCTCCCTGAGTCCCATGCTTCCCCCACCCTGGCTGGACAGCTGTGTCCAGTGTGGTGAGCACTGCTGCCTGTTTAGTCTGTAGTTGAATCTCTGAAGTGGCGCTGAAGCGTCGGATCCAATTCAGCTGAATCGAATCAGGACAGTGATTCGATACACCAAATCAAATCGTTGTTCCTCAGTATTGGCTGAATCCTAATCCAAAGTGAATACTTGCTGCTTCGCACAGGCCTACTGCAGAGCCAGGTCTGAGTAATGCATTTCTTCCAGTGAAGCACACTTTTTTATTTTAAAAGTCTGCAAGCGGTCAGAGATTTCAAATAGAAATTCATAGTTATGGTCTTTCTAAGTTCTTCACAGTGGAAAACTGCTCTATTTTTATGAAGTTAAAAAAAGAAAAAGAAAAGGGAAAATTAAGACCTGCCATTTTCCGTTGGGGTGCATTATGTCTATCCAGAGATGCCTTGAGTCTCCAAAGGTTGAGAACTACTGGATTAGACTACAGTTCTTATTTACAAAGCAGAACAAGAGACTGAACAGCCATTTTAGATTTTCCAGTTTAAGAGATTTTTTTTGTTTGTTTCTTTGCCCTTTCTCTACAATGTGGTATAACAGAGGACAGATATTTGTAGTACCATTGTTGTCAATGCTTTGATGATCCAGAGGTAGACATCAGAGTTCCTTTAGTCAAATCTGGCCTTACATCTATACAAGCTCAAGCTGGTCTAATAAAATATATTGCTTCACTTCACGAATCAAGTTTGTTGTAGAAAGAAATTGTCCTCCAAGAATCTAAGGGAGGGGTAAGTGATAGTAAAAAATGAAAAATATGCTAAGTAAAAACTGTGTGTGTGTATGTGTGTGAGAGAGAAAGGGAGAAAGAAAAAAATATTTAGCACCTTATTTATATAATTAGGATAGTTCTAAGATATTTATTATCAAACCAAATTTATTTCTCCTGTTGTGTCATATATTTATAAGTACAGTACATCCTGTCTGACATTTCTATTGCTATGTACCAGCAGCTGCTAGGCAACTGTTAAGCAACATAAATATGTAATAGCTGAAGTTATTTGCATAATGACATGTGAACATTTAAACTTTTGATATATTCTTATTTTTTTTAAGTGTGAATGAGTACAACATTGCACCAAAAATACAATTTTGCAGTTTGGATCCTATGACAGATTTTGAAAGGTTTCAGAAACTGCTAAGTTTGCCCTATGGCACTATTTCCTTTTCATCCAATAAGTAACGTGCATGGGCTAGAAGCTATCACAAAACAGTGAGAGAATCAATGTTTAATTTGTCTTTGTTGGAACAAAGACCCAAATAGACATTGAAACCAGACCTGAATACTTCACTCAGTGCACAGACTTCAGTTACTGTAATGTGGCATCAGGACTACACATACTAGAAGCATTATAGATTGGGTAAAATCATTATAGTTCAAAAATAAATAAAGCAGGAATATTATGTATTTCTCATGACCCAGAAGAGGAGGAAATAAAAATACTCTAAAAAAAGAAGACTGATAGTAAACAATGAGAGAAATGAGCTACCTAAATATAATGTGACCCAATAACTTGAAGAAATAAATTAATCTGAATTTTGCAGGAATTTTGCAGATATGTTTAAGGACTATAATGTAAAAAAATCAGCTAAAAAGAGTGTAATGCAATCTCCTTTGCTTTATAACTGGGAGTGAAGTGAGACCTAAGGATACTGAATTTCAGCAGAACAAATTGGGAGGTATGTGGGAAATGATGGATGAAATTGAATGAGTTTGAGAAATGGAGAGAAATTTAAAGTGTTTAAAGATAACTTTCTGTATGCCCAGAGATTATGCATACCATCTAGCAATAAATATAGTGAGGTGTTTTTTTCTTTCTTTTTAAATCCAATATAAATGAGCAGGGAAATAGAAATAGCCAAGAGTAAGAGAGGTGCATGCAACATATTAAAGGTAGAGGAAGCTGCTTTGCAAATTGGCAATAAAAGGCAGGGGAAACATGGACCCAGATGTAAAAACTTTTGCTTGATTAACTTGGATAAATAATGTGTGTGTATATGTTATTACATATGCAAACAAACACACACACTTTGGTTAGTTTTTAAAGTGCAAATCTACCCTGCTTCTACTTGACTTCAGACTAACATGGCTAACTACCTCTCTTAGATAATGCCTCTTGTAGTCCAAACCAAGCAGGCTCATTCTGTTTGCTATTATATTGCAAAGTCCACTGCATTAGATTTAACAGTTGTTCCTTCTTCCTTCATCTTGGTCTTCCTTCATCTTCTTATTTTAATGTAATCTTATTTTGCCATAACTGAGAAATGAATAGTAAAACATTGAACTGGACACCTTCCAATGGATGCAACCACACATTGGACTTATGATATCAACCATTTCAGGAAGAAAGCTAGCAGCAACATTTTCAACAAAAGCCAGTACCACAACAACTGTTTCCATCAGAAACAGTCTGGCTATGCAGTCTCCTACCTGACAGCAAAATAGTAGTCAAAGGTGGAGTAATAGTCATCCTCAACCATCAAGACTACCAAGAGACCACTTTCTGACACCAAATACTGACCAGCTTCAGGAAAAAAAAAAACGAAACCCCAAAAACTGATTCCACTTATCCCCAACTCTTTTACCCCAAGAACTTTTACATGCTCCTGAATATTCCCATACAACATAACCCTGGAAGCCACCTCATATGCAGCAGTGGTACCCTCACTGAAGAGATATCAGGATTAATAGAAACTATCCTGAAACAACTTCTCACTCACAGATAGAGTTTTCTCCAAGACGCAACTGACATGCTCAAAAGAATCTGGTCTATCAGCCACCTCCTGGTGAAAAAGACATACCACTCTGGCTTCTTTACTTTTCATTCCATCCAGGGATACAGGTTAGTCGGATCTAGGTCCAAGGGCCTTGAAGTCTTCACATTAAGCCACGACCTGGGGACACAGACCCATGGTTGGAAGGCCACAGGAAGAAGCTGGGTGGAGCCAGGGATGCCAAAGGGCCAGGCGACCTGCGACCCAAGGTGGCGAGTGACCAGGGTGTAGGGGAGGTTGGAACCCAATGAATGTCCACTGAGAGGCCCAGGTCATGATGACCCTGGAGGCTGCCTTGAAGGGGAACCCCTCCACTGAGGTACCACTCAAAGTTGTGGCAGGAGAATTAAGGGGATTCCCTGACGTCAGCCAGGGTAGTCTTTGGGGTCTACATGCAAGCCCAGGACAGGCTTGATCGATAGTCTGGGCTAAGGCGTCGTGAGAACGCCTGGTAGAGCAGAGGTGGGCATAATTACTTTCAACAAGCAACACTTCCTCCAAACCATGAGCACAGCTGTAGGCACAAAGATGAACTTTCAATATGCCAACCTCTTCACGGGCCAGTTGGAGGAGGAATTTCTAGAAAACTGCATCATGAAACCTGCACTATACCTTCATTACACCTTCACTATACTTGCTTTACATAGATGATATTCTCAACAATTGGACTGGACACCTGGTCTCACTTATTGACTTCCACCACAGATTTAATAACTATTACCCCTTCAATCAAACTTTCTCTGGAATACTCAGACACTAAAATCAATTCAACACCATGTCCCACATGAAAAAGAAAACAAAAGAACACATATCACAATATATATAGTCACAGGACCAGCAATCATCTCAAGCATACCAGAAAAAGTTGTAATCTATAATTAGGCCTTCAGATACCATATATGATATCTTCACATATTTTCTAAAGATAACACTTATCATACCTGGCTAGCCTGAAATCTGCCTTTAATACAACAAGGACAGTCCAATAGAGAAACAGACCAGACCTTTGAAAGAGCCACCCAAATACTCCATAATAACCTACTGTATACAAAAAAACTCACTCCCCTGCACCCCACAAACACTCACCAATGGTGGTCACCTATCATCCCACACTGGAACTGATCAAAAGAATCATAAAATAATTACAGCTTATACTCAATGAAGATCAGACCTTGAGAATTTTTTTTTCTAGCCCCGGTTTTCAAACAACCTTTAACCTTGCACAATTCATTATTAAAAGCAAACTCTTCATTGATCAACAGATATCAAATGGAACAAAGCCTTTCCTTAAGAACAATCAACACCCCACACAGCAGACCCATTAGAATGTATGACTCATACACAGACTTTTCTCAAAATTTTCTATATCTGATCCCTTATGTGAGTGAAACTAAAGAGCAACTACATACCAGAATGGGCTCTCACAGAAAAAAAATATAAAGGACAGAGACACACACCCGTAAATAGGAGCACATTTTTCACAAAACATCCACTCCTTTTCTGATCTCACGATCATTGTTCTCAAGGGAAATCTATGAAACACCTTCAAAAGGGAAGCTTAAGAACAAAAAATCATAATATGCCTGGGTACTAGGAGCCAGAAATAGACATTGATATTGATTTAATGACACACTATAATGTACCTGATTCTTCAAATTCTTCCTTTACACTGCAGGTGATAATGACTCTTCATCTTCTTGACAGACCTTGATCTCCCACTAATCAAGCTTCTTTTCTTTTTTCTAGTTGTTTGATTGTTACTCATGGGAATTTCTCCCCCGTGCTACATTTCACAGCTCTACCCAGTGTTCTTAAAAATCCCTGTGTCTGCTTTCCTTCTGAGACATGAAGAAGAACACTTTGCATTCAAAAGCTTGCCAAAATTTATCCCAACTATACAGTTGGTCCAATAAAAGATATTACCAGAAAAAAAGAAAATCTTGCCTCTCAACACGGAACAGCTTCAACAAGAGAGACTGGAAATGTTTTTCTCTAGAACACCTAAAGTACTGGTAGCCACATGTGCTCCTGGATGTTGAGAACTCTCAGTCTTAAGTCCCTATTCCAAATCAGGGGGTGGAAGGATTCCTACATCCGAGGAATGGCTCATAAGCACTGGATTCTTGCATAAAATGACACTTCAACAAAAAAAAGTCTTCTTCCCAACTGTCATTAGTATGAATCCTGATCTAGCAGGCAGACCTGAAACACCTATAAAATTAAGAAATGCAGGAGAGAGAAGGGGTGGGGGAGATACCTACTTTGAAAATTTGCTTGTCCTAATATAGAAACTACAGCTCCAAAACATGTGTCAGTGTTAGGAATTGGATGATAGAAATTCAAGGTGTCTTCAAGGTTAGGCTAGACTTGAGCTGGGATCAAAGCACAGATTAAGGAGACTAAGTGCTACTTGGGTACTTCGGTCGTTCTGACAATCAGACCTCTACAGGCACTTTTACACATGCTCTGGGAGTGCGGTGCGGTGGTATGGGGGTGGGGAGAAGCACTTTAATTAGAACAGCTCTAAGAGATGCTTTAATTAAAGTGCAGAAGCATTTTGTGCATCAGAGTCCCTGCACTTAAAAATGGTGGCCAGAGCGTTTGAACTAAAGCTTGTTCAACAAGCTTTAGTACAAGTGCCTCTATTGCTGTTTCTAAGTGCAGGGATGCTGATACATAAGATGTAGGAGCCTGCTGGAGCACAGTAATTACCAGGCTCCAGCAGAATTAGTTAATCTCATCAGAGCAGCCTCCCCACTCATGTACAGGCACCCTAGAAGTCTAGAAACATGGCTGGCTCTTTTCTGTGTCTAGGACTTTGTTCAAGAAACACACCCTGCACAGTTACATGCTGAATCCCAGAAATGTAGACACCTTAGAAAGGCCTTGAATATGTGCCAAAAAGCAATCCTAAAATGGAGACCCTAAATTTGATGTTGCAACATAACCTGGGGGCCACTCTCAGAAAGCTATAATGTTTCATTTGGGGGTTTGGCACAAAAGGAGCAGGAATTAGTGGGCAGGGTATGTTTTTCAGTCACAGTATGAGACAGCACAAAGGCAGTGCACAGTTCCCCTCCCCCAGCCCTTATCAATGAAATAAGCTCAAAGTTGCATTATGGGAACCTAGGTGATTATTGAAAAATGGGATTTAGACTCTAAAAAATATAACTCATAAAATGATCTGGGATTAAACAAAGATAAAATATTGTAGCCAACCAAGGTTATTCTTAAGAACAGGCATCCTGTTTCATAGTTATACTGATCTCTTTTCCCCACTGTGTAACAACATACCCCACAGTCAACCATTCTGAGAAGTAATGTGTTATCATTTTCCTTATACTGGACTACTATGCATCACAACATGGCAGCTTATATTATCCTCTGCAATATGTAGATATCACAATGTTGGTCTAAAAACTGGTTTGAAAAGCAGTAATAATTCAGACTGGGTATAGTGTGTTGTCTGGCTTTATTTTGGCATTTAATTACTTATATCTCAAAGAAGAAATATTGCTGGTGGAAACTGTTTCATTTTTTCTGCTCCTGTATTAGAGTAGACAATTATTTAACGTAGCACCATTAGTGTACACAGAGTACTGTTGTTAATAATATTAATGTTAATATTATCATCATGCTAATACTTTTGCTAATAATAGTATCATGCTAATACTTATAATGATAGTATTATTCATATGATGGCATAGTTCTCACAGGGATTGATCCTTTAATTACTTTCAAAATTATGTCCATATAGTGCATTTCAGCCATAGATGCTAAAATAAATATTAGATATATAATACATAATCTGAGGGACCAATTATATTATCTTTACACTGAGCTAATCTCAAAATGGCAACATATGATATAGAATGCCATGTATTTTGCTAAGAAAGAAACCATCAGTGTTTTTTTTGCATGTCACCAGCACTGTAGAACAAAAAATGTACAAGTTCTACATGAGATCACTGTATTTTTTTTCTCCAGGTGAAAAACATCCATTATTATAATTCGATTTGATATGTAGGATTAATTATGATGACCAAGGTCTAGTCAGATTAGCAATGGAAATGTCCCTATCAAATCACTTGTTAAAAATAGGTTATTTAGAGAAAAAGGATGAAAATAGCATAGCAAATAGTGCATCAATGTGTCTCAACAGTAGGAAATTGAAATACTTGCAGACATGGCTATTATTCTGGATACCTACTGATGCTAATTAGTAAACTATTAGTTGCAACAATTATACTGCCCCAGATTAATTTAGCTTTATTTCTGAGTCTTGGAAAAGCACAGTATTATAGTGCATTAAGTATTTCTGTAGAAACCAAGGTGTTCAAAAGAGTTGTGGAACAGGTTTGCCATGAAATAGATTGCTAACATCAAAATTCCTCTTTGACACTTACATGAAAATGACATAGATGTTTTGTTGCTGCTGTTTCATGGAGATGAAAGAGCAGGTTTCAAAGTCTACTTTTTTTTACTAACTACGAAGTCTTTCGTCCTTAAAAGTTACCAGTACTGCTTTTATAGGCCTATAGCCTGTAAAAGAATTAGATGTAATGTACCAGATGCAAAAGGATTCAGATATAAAGGAATTAAAAATGAATTACAATTATTCAAGGGCCCTTGTAAAATTATTTGGGAACTAGTTTCTTGGTTTAATTATATCATGTGCTTTGGACAGCCTGTTAGCTACCAAAATCCATTCCTCTTTGTAAAATTGCCAACGTCTCCTGAGTGTAAACACTTTAATATGATGATTTCCACAACAACTTTCCAGTTGGTACCACCCAGATTAAATGTTTTCTGACTTCAGAAATTTTTATCCTTTTGGCATTTGTATTTTATTTACATCCAGAAACCAGTTTTTTCTAGTTTTTTTTCTATCTGTGTAGCCAAAAGTGTGAATTAGTGTACCAAAAGAAAAATCATACCTAAAATACATTTCCTAGAATTTTCATCTGAAGAAGAAAAAATCGAAACAGTAGCATAAAGAACATGTCAAAAAGAATACATAATGCAAAAAAACAAACAAACAAGCCAAAAAAAACCCAAACAGGGGTTCAAAATGTAAGTAAAGAAGGCTACAGAAGTAAATCTTTCAATGAATCCTACTTCCAGTTTTATCATGTAATATTTTTCAGGTAGATCTTGCAAAAAAGCTATAACATACAGCATGTTACCTCACAAGCAAAACCAAAGGAAGATATAGGAAAAAGGAAAGAGGAAATATATTAGTCAGAGCACATAACACATTGTATATTTTCATTTACTTAGTTGGAAACAATGGTATTAAAATGAAGGTTTGTTGAATGGTAGTTTGAAAATGTCTTTCTGTATGTGTTCTTTTATATTGTAGGTGAAAGGTGAAATAGGAAGGAGTTCAGGAACTCATTAATACTGGTTTTGTTTGGTTTAGGTAAGCAATCTAAGGTCTTAATTCAGAAAGCACTTATGCTGGCAAGGGGTATAGGTTGTAGCCGGGTTGGTGTAAGAACAGAGGCAGACAAGTTTCTTTGGGTAAATCTGATATCTTTTATTAGACAAACTACAATAGTTGGAAAAATTCTTTTTTGTAAACTTTTGGGTACAAATACCCTCCATGAGGCTGAGGAAGCATCTGTAGTTGGTCTGTGCTCTTCCTGGATGGAATAGAAAGGATTCTAACAGTAAGAGAAACATCATGCAGGGTGTGTCTGCAGGAAACACCAGCTGCACAGGAGCCAAATAATATTGTACAGTAGCACATCCAGCACCAACAGTGCTAATACGCTACTGCACTGTATTACCAGGCTACTGCACAATAGCATCACTAAAACGGCATTTGCCAGCACTGATGTTCAGCAACTCTTGTTACTGAACATTTATTTAGTATTTGATTGTACATGTCTTGTGTAGATGCATCCGTGGATTCTAAAAATGGGTTTGTAAGTATAGATGGAAGTGAATTCAATTTTAAATCTGGCTAAACAGTTCTATTTTAAAGGAACATCAGGTGAAATCAGGCCATAGTTAATAACAATGTGACTACAGAGCAATTATATTGACTGTAGCATAACTGTAGCTATCCCATTCAGTGGCATAACTGTAATGTAATTCAGTCTGAACTGCAGCCCAACCAAGTCACTAAAACCTCTCTCATGGACTCAAAATAGTCTTTGGAACAACCTCAAAAGCAAAATCTATCCCATTTCAGACAGTAAATATAAATCAGGTTATAGTAGTATAAATGGGCATTAGGATGTTGCTGTAGAAACAAGTTGCTGCATTACAGGATCTGAACACACTAGGTGTTAGCCATTCTGCGGCAAATGTCAATATGCATGGTCATCTGCGGAGACAAGTGTGTGAAGTGTGAGGTAAGTGAGATAAGTGTGAGATAAATTATCCCATAATGAAAGTGGGATCATCTACCTTAAATTACTAAGGGGAAAGAACATGAGTTACCACTGGGTCACTGATATGATGTAAATTAATATCCTTTGTTACTCCCTGGGAACCTCTTTATGTAGTGTACCCTTAGGGTCTGATCTCATAAACTTTTATGCATAACATTTTCATGTGGAAGTACTCTTTTTGTTTAAAGGTAAACATGTCAAAAAGTGTTCAGAGGATCAGAGCAGTTACTTTCTATAATTTTGTTATAGATATGGCTCTGGAAAACAATAATATGCAAACATCATCAAAGGTGAAATAAGTCTAAAAATGTAGTGTCAAATGAGTTGAGTCTGAGGTCATTTCAGTTGTCATTTCTCCTTAATCAGTTCCCCATTAAGTTTAAGCCCTTGTGAGGATTGCAGGTAAACCAATTTTGGGCAGTATTTTTACACACCTCTGACAATGCATAAGTAGACAAATTTACAGTGGTGATAAAGGATTTAATATTTATAGTGTATTCATAGGGCTCTAGTGTTATGCAAGATTTAAGAGTGCAGTCACGTATTTGCATGTATTTGTAGAAATGGTTGTCACTTAAATGATAAGAGGATTTAAGATTTCAAAAATGAGCAGAAATTGCCTTCACAGAGAGTTCCTTAGCAGCATATATGCCCTTAGATAAATAGTCATTCTTTTTCCCAAAAGGATCTTTTGTTGCTTTTAAGTTTTAGGTTTAGCCACGTATTACCTGGTTTTACCACGTATTATAACAGAACCAGTTATTGCATGAGTTGCCCAGACTCTCTCTTGTGCTATTACTGTACACTGGAAGACTTAAATGTTGTTCAAAATACATGGTGAAAAAAGAAAGAGAATGGATGGTCCTGTCTGGGATGGCTTACACCAAAAGAGACCCAGAAGTCATTGCATGTAGTCTATGCAAAAGTGACTGATCACAGAAAGCAGACAGCCCCCTGTTTTCTACCTGTATATTGTATTTAAAGGAACTAAAGATAGATCAAACACCTTCTCAATGTTACTTTTCCAAGTAAGTTTATAAAGCCTGTCAACTGACTGGCTAAAACCATCAATTAATGACCTATTATTTGACCACAGTCAAAATGTTGTCAAATGTTTCACAAAGCCAAGAATGCCCTTGTGCAAGTGGTGGTTTATCTTTTTCTTGCTTCATATAGCCATCTGTTAGGATGTACATATAGGCCACATCCAGGCACATTCAGGTGTTCTCTGTGCTGCAAGGTAGTGGTGGGGGGTTGGGGGGAAGAACCCGTGGAGATCCAAGGGTCAAAAAACTGGCAAAGAAAAAGTAGCGTGTTGCAAGCGGGGGGAATGCATGCCTCCCAAAACCAGAGCCTGGCTGGTCAGCCATACTCCAGCTGCTGGCCAGGCTCCAAGTGGCTTGATTGCCACAGCTGCAGTCTCAGGAAGCCCCTCAGACCCCAGGTAAGGCTGCTGGGGGCAACCCACTGCTGGCCCCAGCCTCTCCTACCTTGCCTGGGGTAACTTTCTACATGCCAGAGGGTGTTCCCCAGGGACAAGTTTGTTTCCCTGGGGACACCTTGTACCACTGTTTCTTGTCCCTGAGGAAACAAATGTCCAGGCATGTATAGATGAGGCCATATAGAAACCTATGCTATACCTAATGCCCAACTACTCCAAGTTCACTTCACATACCTATTTAAAAAATCCCCATGAGCACCTAATGTGAGATATCAGATATTAAATTTTCCTGTGAATAATACCATATTTCATGGTATACAAGTCAAGCTTTCAAGCCAAAATACTAACCCTTAAATTTTCACCCCAACTTTTACACTGTAACAATACTACAGCTGGACCCCATACCAGCACCATGCCACACAGGGTGGTGGCATGCTGGCAATTAGGGACTCCCATGGTGCTGTCTGAGGCCAGGCCGGGCTCCTGTCTCACCCCACTGCCCCTTCCTGACACTCTGGAGCCAGGCTGAGTGCCCAAACACTGCAACCGTCAAGTCTGGCCTGGGAACACTTATCCACAGCCCAGTGGTTGCCCTGTGAGTAGATCTTGGCCAGCAGGGTGGGGACAGTGTCTGATGGTGTGGGAGCCACAGCACCACTGTCCACCACCAGCAGCACCAGGGTGCAGAGTGGCAGCAGCGAGTGGCGCTTGCTCGGCAGAAGCCATGCTGAGCTCTGCTGCTTGACTGCAGCTACAGCTCACGGACTCCAGTTGCAGTGGTGGGGTTGACTTATAAACTGACTAGATCTATGAAAATCCTAACCTTTTTGATTGGAACTATGAGGTTGAGTTATACACTGCATCAACTTGTACATGGTGAAATACAGTAATAATAAACAAACTGAATTTATCTTTTTAAATATAACAATGAATAGAATATAAATGAACAACAAACTACAACAGGTAACCTTCCACCCACCCCCCATTAAAATAAAAAAAAATATATGAGTAAATATATTTTATAGCTCCCTGGTAGCAAGAAACTGCTGAAGATCTTCCTCATCCCTGATATTTCATAGTATCATAGTATTTAGGGTCAGAAGGGGCCCAAGCAGGCCATCTAGTCTGACCCCCCGCCAAAGGCAGGAACGAGTGCTGGGGTCACAGGACCTCAGCCAAGTACCTATCTAATCTATTCTTAAAGATGCCCAAGGTAGGAGCAAGAACAACTTCCCTAGGAAGCTGGTTCCAAATCCTAGCCACCCTAACTGTGAAGTAGCGTTTCCTAATGTCCAACCTAAACCTGC
>JAGPOW010003642.1:77675753-77689100 GCA_030014935.1 Caiman crocodilus
ACTTCCTGTTGTCCTTGATCCTAGTCGCCAGGCGAAGCTCTACTCCCGCCTTGGCCTTCCTAACAGCCTTCCTACACGCCCAAGCACAAGAAGAGAACTGTTCTTTGGAGGCTGCTCTCTTCTTCCAATGATAGTAAGCCTCCCGTTTTGCCCTCAGGGTCCCCTGAATATCCCTATTAAGCTACGGGGGCTTCCGGGCAGTTTTGCCTATCTTGCATCGGGCGGGAACGGTCACCCCTTGGGGTTGGAGGATCGTCTTAAGGAACGCCCATCCTTCATGGACGCCCATGTCTTTTGAGTCAGGTGAGTAGGGAATCAAACTAACCTTTTCTGCAGGGTCTGGATAGATCCAGTGTCTTTATGTCACTTCTTCCTGACAGCCAGCACTCAAATCAAGACACAAGCCTCTTTACCAGTAGAGCCAGAGTCTGGTTAGTGTTTCAATAAATCTTTCCATTGCTGTCCACTATACCCTGTCCCTGTTCACACAGCTACCACTAAACACTTGTCTCAGGGCCCTTTAGGTAAACCTGATATGGGTGCCAGCCACTGCTATTTACCCGCTGAACTGTTCAAGCTCTGACCTTCCCGAGATGGATACATTTTGAAAAGCTCCTTTCCCTTCTCAGCACAAGGGGGTTACACATGCACATGTACATTGTTTCTCTCTTCTTTTTCACTCACTCTCTATTCCTCTCCTGCCCCTCAGCTCTCAACATTTAGGAATATGTGCTTCCTGCCTCTGCTCCTCTCTCCTGAACTCTTCCAACTATTTTTCCCTTCCCCATATTAGGCCACATGGGGTTGCAAGAGCTACTTTGTGGTGAGTGGAAAAAAATCCAAAAAGGCAGTTATCCATGTTAGTCTGAAGTCAGGTAAAAGGCAGGATAGATTTGTATCTTGTAGGTTAACTTTCATAAGCAACAGCTTACTTGATCAGATGCTATAGCATCTGAAAGCTTATGCATGTCTAATTTAGTTAGTCTATTAGGTGTAAATCTACCTTGCCGTCTGCTGAAAAAAACAAAACTGGCAGTATAGAAAAGGGTTCTCCTACTGGCCATCTGCTGTGACTGCAGGCATCTCCAAATGCAAACAACAAAATGCTTGAAGAGTTGGCCTGCTGTCTACTTAGCATCACTGCATTTATTTTAAAAAATGGATATTTGTCTTTATAGTTTCTATGTGTATTTTATTTCTGTTTAATTTCATTATTAAATGGGAACTGTTCAGTTTGACCCTGGAATTTCAGGATTACAGCTATTGGAAAGAAAAACACTTCAGTCTTGAATATCATTCACATTTATACTTGCCTGACATTGATAGTTATGAAAAATAATTATATTTGTTTAGAATTTAATTAAATTATTTCATAATAATGGTTAACTTAGTTTTTGAAATTGGCACAAGGATGTAACCTACTGAAGATTAAACTCTCTTACTGTTCTAATACACTAATGCTTAACATATATGACCTTTATTTGACAATATTTGACCAGTCAATTAACCATGTACTTTTTTGACCTATTAAATACCCAACCCTATTTCCAAGTAAATAATGGCAGGATTTGTTACTGGGATATAATGTGCTTTCCAATAAGCAGTAACATGTTCTCCATTGTTGAGCATAAGAGTGAAGTCAGTCCATAATCCACATAATGAAAATACAAAACATCCTATTTTCTGAACAAGGAAGTGAGAATTGAAGACCAGATAAATATAAAGAGAATGAGTCTGATACTGCTTTCTCTTATGACCCACAACAAATCTTACTGAGGTAAACGTTGAATGGAGGGAGGAGAGGAGGAAGGGTGTTTCTATTGGTGGCAGTGAGAGTTGGTTAGGACTCTTGTACTTATAAAACAGAAATAATAACTGTAGGCACATTTACACGAGACACTATTGTGCAGTAGATCATTGCTACCGTGCAGTAATGTTGCCAGGCACTAACCGTGACATGATGCTACAGCACAAAGAAAGTAGTTTTGGAGAAAAAACATGCAGGGATGGTACTGCACCGTTATGCACAGTGACAACATGTAGGGCCTGCACAGGGGTGCATATGCTCCCCTTGTGAGCGCTGGTGCACCCCCTGTCTGGCCATGCTCCCCAGTTAGGTGATGAGAAGGGGGGCATGTGGAAGCGCCAGTGCCCACCCTGTGAGCACTGATCAGGGAGTGGCAGCACTGGATGTACCCCTGCAGCTGCTTCTGGGAGCACAACGGCTGCTTCTGGTAGTGCTATAGCCACTTCCCAGTCAGTGAGTTTTGCCATGGGGGACTCCCTCTCTGGTTGGTGAGATTTGGCCATGGGAAAACCCCCCCAAGTCACTGACTGGTCACTGGGGGCAGGGCACATGCCCCCCCGACTAAGGTGGCACCAGTCACCCATGGTTATGTAAGCACTAAATGATTACTCAGTAACAACTACATCACATAGACATGGCCAGGGTCACTGATGTGAAGATGGTGTGACACTAGAATTACTGAATCAGACTTCTCTACTTCCTTTTGGTAGCAGCAACATAGATAAGAACTTCACCCTTTCACATAAAACTATAGTACATAGAGGAGCCATACAATCTTTTTATAACTGCTAAAAAAGTGAGTGGCACTATGGTTCAAGATTAAGGCATAATAGTAATTGCAACTAAGTTAAATATCCTTTTGCATAACAAATTCATTTATAATTTTCTTTCCCATGACAAATGCATGTTTGGAGTTTGAAATCATTCTGGATAAAAACTTTTCAAATTATTATTCCATCATTAACTGAGTGCTAGCAGGTAGGTACTGGTAATGAAGGCTGTCTAATAGAGAGGAATATCAGAGGGAATTTACGGGAAGAATTCTGGATTTGCTCCAGTTAACTTTCTAATGAACGATCAAGGAAAATGACTGAACTGCATGTAACGCAGTTTGACTGATATTGTTGGGCCTATGAAATATATTCTCATAGTAAATTGGTAATACAGAGAGAGATTTTGAAGTATGAGTGACCATGATTGCTATATCTAGCTTCATTCTGATAACTTTCAATTATTTTATATGAATGAAGGCTCTGGCCAAAGTTTTCTAAACTAGGTGCCTAATGGAGGCCAAAGGAATGGGGAAGAGAAGGAGTGTGATTTTAGCTATGTGTTTAGAATCTGGCTGGCTCATTCTCATAGGTACTTGGTAATACTGGATCCTGTTAGAGTTGCTGCTGCTTGACAGTCTTGAAAAGCAGGTCAGGTCTGTAAGGGTAACTATATTTAGTTGTAGGCATTATCTCTCATTTTGAGCAGTTATTGTAGCCCTGTGGGGTCAGGTCAACTCTCAGGATCTCAATATTATGCTGTTAGGAGGGTGTGACACAATTACACATGTACAAACACACAAATCAATTAGATGCATACACACACTCTACCAACTCAGGCACATACACATCCAAACCAGCCTAGGCACAAGCATACATATAATCAATTCAAGCACATACACTATATACCCCAAAAATTAGACACAGATCACTAATTCACATATCATGCACACAGTGACATATATAGATACACACACACACACACACACACACACACTTAAACCACCTACACACAGGTAATTTCCTAATTTGGATGGTACAGTACGTATGTGTGTGCTTGGGGTACCTGGGAGAAGGTTAAGGTGAGAAAGATTTAAAGTTGCCAAAACCAGGATTAAAACCAGTGGACTACAAAGAAGCTTCCTGAGGAACTGAGGCTTGGGATTACTTAAGGTAGACTGGGGCTGGAAACTGAGGCAGACAGCTGAGATATTGGGAGGGGGCAGTGGCCAGAAAAGTGTTGGCAAGGAGGAGACAGCCAGGAAAGAGAGAGGGAGAGGCAGAAACCTGGGAGCTTGGGGCTGGAAACAGGCTGACAGTTTAGAGATTGGAGGGGGGGCACAGATAAGTGTTGGCAAGGAGGAGACAGCCAACAGAGGAAAGAAACTAAGGCAGAAACCTGGTTGCTCAGGGGACAAGATAAAGGCAATGGGGATAAGACAGTGGCAAAGACACAGGGGGGTTGGAGGCAGAGAGGAGCTCAGGACAGGTGTTGGAGGTGGCAGTGAACCAAAAGCAGGAGAGGGAGAAATGAGACAGAAGTTAGAGGGTCAAGGAATAGAGCAAAATCAGAGTAAAGCAAAACCCAACTTAGGGGTCCAAATAATAGTTTTATTAAACAGACAACACATTACACAGTCCCATGAAGTTAATGGATCACACACACAAAAAGCACTCACAATGGCAGCAGGAGAAAGAGACTCAGTGGAAGGGTTGGAGTCCAGGTAGGGAAGAGAAGCAGAGTCCAAGACCTTGGCTGAAGAGGGGATAGGGGTGATAGCCACCTATCCAGGCTGGAAAGGGGTCCTTGTCCAGTAGATGTTGTCCAGAGGTGGGTCACCAGCAAGGCCTCTAGGTGGATAGGTGGTGTGGCATGGTGCTGGTCCAGATGGAGAGGGCGTCCCAAGGAGTCAATCTTCACTACCCCCTTTTATGAGGCAGACTACCTCTGATCTCCGATAGGGAGGTTCTGTCCAGGCAATGTCAGTCCAGTTCCAGAGGGCTCCAGGTGTTCTTACTGAGCATGTGCAGCCTTGGTACTATGGTGGGTTGCCTCATCTTTTGTTTCTTGAATGCTGAGGGTGGTTCCAAGGGCTGGGTCCTTTGTCCTGATATTGGTGTTGATCGTTTGGTCATTCAGAGAGAGCTATTTTTAGACCTCCTGCCATTGTCTCTCAAGCACCCTCATTCATCCCCATTCATTCAGGAACTAAGTTGCATAGGAGGGGTAGGTGTGAGTAATGGGTTACACAACTGGGCCTGGGGACAGGATGGAGACTTGAAAAACAAAATGGAAACCTGACATGACTTATGCTAACTTACATATGTAAGCTTAAATCATATAGTATCAGTAAAACAGTAACATAGAACAGTAAAAATCAATATAAACATAATAATTATACAATATAAAGAGGAAAAAAAACAAAACAAATACAACTTCCTACAAAAATAAAATGCTGAAATGTATCCTATGTCTTAGATCACTTATACTTATCTATAGGGAATAGAGGGGGAAAGAAAAAGTCAGAAATCATTGGGGGAAGACAGGGAATGCATTTTAAAAGGAAAAAAAAAAGAAACCTGGGGGTTTTGCTACATTATGATTAGTTTCAAGGCCAAACCTAAATAAAGGCCCTTCCAATCTGTCCTGTAGTAAGTGATAACTTGAGGCTCAGATTTTAAGGCTCTCACAAGAAGCAAGAAGAGTAAAAACTAGATCCTATTGTGCCTATTAGGTGCGCACATGGACTTAGGCACCTAAGTGTGATTCTATTAAACCCTGCTGGAGTTTGTGAAAAATACTTCATGTCTTTATCTTCCTCCTCACTGATTTTTTGTGACTCAATCCAAAGAATAAGATGGTGGTGCATTACAAAAGTAGATGCATACATGGATTGTTAAACACTTGAACAGGCTGGAATGGAATTGCACTTTGATGCCTAAAATATGAGGGTGTCATATGTCCCCAAAGTTGTATTTCCCAAACTGTATTTATTTTTCATTTTTTGCAATAGAAAAGGTCTAGTATATAGGGCTGGGCGAGGCTTTAGACAGAGCTTCAGATCAGAAGCTTTGGACGCTTCAGCATCTGAAGCAGCATCTCAGGATCAAAGCACTGGCTTTGTTAGGCTTTCTGAAGTGGTTTGGAGCTTCTGAAGCACTTTGGAAAAGCTTTGGAGCCGCTTTGGAGACTTGGCCATAGGGTATAATGGGGACTATCTATAACGTTGTTTTTTGTATTATTTGGATGACATTTGCAGACATTGTAGTTTCTGCTGAAGGCATGAAGTCTGCCAAGTTTCAATACGTTTGGTGCAGGGTTTTGGGGGGAATTGCACCCCAAATTCTTGAAAGCAAAACTCATGTCACGTGTATGTGTTACACCACAGGGGGGTGAAAACTGCAGGAGTGGTGGCCGTGGCTGAGGCCACAAAGGCTGTCAAGTTTCAAGAAGATAGGTGAAGGGGATTGAGGGGAGCTACACCTCAGATTTTTGAAAGCTTTTGAGCCACCCATGTCTCAAGTTTTGTCTGTCAGCAGCTAGGGGTACAGGGCGCCAGAACTCCCCTGCACTGATCTCGTCAACAGATGGCAGGCTTTGTGGCCTGAGTAGGGGCCACCATCCCTGCAGCTTTCACCCTGCTGTGCCTTAACACACGGTGTCACCCATGTCATGAGTTTTGCTTGTCCACAGCTTGAGGTGCAGTTCCCCCCAAGCCCCTACACTGATCTTCTTGAAACTTGGCAGGCTTTGTGGTCTCTCCAGGAGCTAGAATCCCTGCTGTTTTCAGCTCCCTTTATTGTGACACGTAGACATGACATGAGTTTTGCTTTCAAGAATTTGGGGTACAGTTTCCTCCAAACTCCCAAAACTATCTTCTTGAAACTTGGAAGACTTCATGCTCTCAGCAGGTGCTACTACTTTTACAAGTATCATCCAAATAAGACAAAAAACAACAAAAAGTTAAAGATATTTAATTGATTCCCCATTATATCCTATGGCTGGATCTCGGAGGTGGCTCTGAAGATTCAGAGTCACTTCAGCCAGATCAAAGCAGAAACCTGGTCCAGAGCTCTGGATCAGATCCTGACATCCAAAGTGGCTGGATCAAAGGCTGGATCAGATCCCTGCTAACTCACATAGGCCTACCTGTATATATACTGACACTGACATTACTTAATCTGCAAACCATTAATATTGGACTAAAGTACAAGTTTCCTTAGGGTTGTTTGAAATTTATATTAATAAAATATGGGTGGTATTTTAATTTCTCCATTTGATTTATTTGCTAATTATTCTGCTGAAAAGCTATGTGGTGGTAGATCCTTACTTGATTTTAATTTGTCAGTGATTCACTGACTGATTCATTTTAATAAATTACTAACAGAATGATTTCAAAGCAAATAACATTGCCTAACAATCTTAGCATTTTTAGGTTTTATTCAGTTAGGCAAAAGAAGAAAAAATGTTGCTAACAACACAAATTTACAGTGAATAGAACAATACAATTTTCAATAACGTTGAATAAATATTTCAGCAGATTCATGATATATGATACAAAATTTGTTTTTGTAATATAAAACTTATTTGCATCCTACTTAACCTTTACATAGATAAACAAACATTGCCCTGCTTGAGTTGAGTTTGAGTAATATTTTATTGGGTCCTCTTTTGAATAATGCAAAACCTGTTCTTCATATTAAAAGAGCAGAATGTGGCTATTTTTAAATGTAAACAGTTAATACAAATAAACTCCCTAATTAAGTTGAGAGTATGACAAATATTCTCCCTTTTGGCCCTGATTTAGCAAAGGATGCAAGTACCTTATTTGCTTGATTTTATTTTCATGCTTGAGTGTCACTGAAGCAGATGTGACTTACACAGGTTTAAGGCTGAGTGAGTCAATTTCCCACTCTCCATTGTCACAGATTTTTTTTTTTCACTGGGAACAAGGGAATTGCTGACTAATTCTGATTTTCATTTCTCTACATGGGTCTGGAGAGATTTTCTTAGAATAGTTTTCTCTGTATTGTTGCCTCTTGTCTTAGAGGTTAAGGAGAGAGACTTTAGAATGTAAGGGCTAGGGACAGACATTACACATAAACTGGTTTAAGTGATCAGAAACTGGTTTAAACCTGTAACAGAACAGAATCTCAGTGCGCATAAGCCAGTTTCAAAATGACCAAAACAGGTTTAAGATAAACCTCGTTGAATGTAGTATCAAAACTTAACTGTTTTGGATCAAACCAGTTTATGGAACTTCTGCCCCAGACCCCTTCCTCGTTTAAATAAAACCAGAGTCCCTCAGCATCCCAGCATGCTTTTCAGTTCTGAGCTGGGCTGAGCTGTCTGCCCAGTTCTCTAGCTGTAGCAGGGGCATGGCATAGCCAGGCGACAGCCCACCATGGCCCCCTGACGCAAATTGGGAAGGAAGAAAGTTAATTCTTCTCTCCCTCTCCTCTCAGGACCCCAGCCAGGGTCCGCCTTTCCAGGGCACAGCCACTCTTGTTGACCTCCAGCAGCAGGGATAGGGGCATATCTAGATGCTGACCAGCATGGCAAAGGGGGCAGGGAGGGGGTTTATTTCACCCCTGCCTGTACCTACCAGTTCTTTAAGAACTGCATGTGAAACCAACGGCTGCACCGCAAAGGTAACTAACACCTTGTTAAAATGTTAATCTAGAGTCATCAAGAGTGCAGTATTGAACTAATAATTTTGATTGTTTTCCAATATTGACCCACCTACCTAGCAGAAAGTGTTTTCCTATCCAGAGACTTATTGAAGGAAGGGACTTTTCTTAAGGAGAAGACTTCACCTCGTCCTATCTCTGGCAGAGACTAAAGTAAGCAGTTGATAAGTGTGTGTGTAGTGGGGGGGTATGATTGCTCTCAGCTCTCCCAGGCCATAGAAGAGGGGAAAAGACTGAGGAACTGGGCTGGTCTGCTGCCAGCCATGAGCACAGAATCAAGCCCTGCAGGAACAGACTGAGAGGTTGAAGGTGTTGGCAAAGATCTGGCACAATCATCATGAGTATGTGCTCAAGATAGAGCTAAGAGAACAGGAAAGGGTTGCAGACAGTTTGACCAAAGAATGCAGAGAATTGCATTTATATTATAAAGCAGAACCTGTAAAAGCTGGAGATACCGAAACAAAGCCTTTCTGAATACCTGGCTGTAAGGAGACACTCTACCCTCAGGACTTATGCAAGGCCTTCTCTTGTCTTATTGCTCTACATTTTAAGTTAGACTAAGTTATGTGTGCTCTTACTGTGTTTTATTGGGCTGTATCTTAGCTTAGGTGAAGATGTTTGGTTGTTCTTTGTTGTATGCTTGAGGTTGCAAATTGCTGTGTTCAATACATGGTTGCTTCAGAGAGAGGACTTTTCCCCCACCCCTACTCCTCAGTCTGGCAACAATTGCCCAACTCCCTCCTGCAGACACTGCCTGGTGTCCTGTGTGAGCCATGGTGGAAATTTAAACCTCCATTGTCCTGCAGGCTAGCCCTGGGCTGGTGCCTAGCCATTCCCCCTCTGTTGCAGTTGGGAGGGGTGAGATCCTTTGGGAGGGCTTCCTCCCTTGCCCTTTAGCAGTGGCCAGCAGGCATGCTCTAGTACCCCCTGGCTTTTGGCTTGAACCACTGCAGGCATGTGGCTGCATTTCCTGATTCAAAAGTGAATGTCTGTCCATTTGTTAATTGGTTCAATCTGTGCATCTTAAACTAACCTCTAAAGATTGAATCAATTCAGGCTCAGGCTTTTTGAATGCCTGTCCCTAGCCAAGAAATGCCATACTAGACCAAGTCTGTGGTCCATCGGTGACAATGATGCTATAGAGGGACAGTTCCTGACAGAGGCAGAAGTGGATGCTATAGAGGGAGAGGATTGAACTGGATGTTTCTAGAGTGATCTATCTTCTATTTATTTTCCTCCCTGGAACCCACTGTTACAGATTTAGAGATGTCAAAGGAAACATATCCTGCCATTAAGTTCAATAACTATTAACAAATCTATTGTCCATGTCTTCATCCATTCCCTTCTGAACCTGGTATGCTATGTGACTCCACAAACTCCTGTGGTAATGAATTCCACAAATGAACTATGTTGGAGCATCTACATGAGATGCTTACTGCGGAGTTGCCTAATTACCTCCACAGTAAAGCGTTGCCTTCTACACACATGGAATAAACTAATCAACTCTGCTATAGATAAATATTGCTTGACAGAAATAGTATCCTACTGCAGAGTTATTTGCTGTGCTGCAGCACACATGTAGATGCTGACCAGGGCTGACTTGGGCATGAAGATGCTACAGTGAGATGCTGCCTGCCAACTAGCCCCACACTGTAACATTCTTGTCCCTTGTACCTCAGCCAGCCCCCCAGTAGCATGCTGAGTTGGAGCAGAACAGCTCCAGGCTGGTAGGCTACCCCTACCAGGCCTCTTTCCAGCCAGGGCTGCACCACCCAGGCTCAATGTGCTGCAGTCCTGAGAGCACATGTAAATGTTGTGCCCAGGAGCAATACACTCCATTGTAAACTGTGCTGGAGTTTACTGTGTCACACTAATTTTATGTGCAGATATACCCTGTGTGGCATACAGTACTTTCTCTCGTTAGTTTAAAACCTATCAGCCACCAATTTTAGCAGGTGCCTCCTAGTTCTAGCATTTTGGCACTTAGTGAACAACAGTCCCCTGTCCAGTTGGTTCATACCCTTCATGATTTTATAGACCTCTATCATATTCCCACACAGCCTTCTCCTTTTCAAACTGAAGAGTTCTAGCCCTTTTAGTCTTTCCTGGTATGGCAACTGCTCCATGCCCCATATATTTTTAATTGTCCTTCTCTGTACCTTTTATAATGTTACCACGTCCTTTTTGGGATGTGGGGACCAGTACTGTACACAGCATTCAAGTTATGGGCACGGTATGGATTTGTATAGTGGCATGATGATGTTCTACACTTAGTTTTCAATTACCTTCTTTATAATGCTCAACATTTTTTTTTGTCTCTGCTGCATGCTGATATACTGTTTTTAGAGAACTATTTACAATGACTCGAAGATCTCTTTCCTGAGTTGTAACAGCTAGTTCAGAACCCAGCATCGTGTACGTATAGTTGAGGGTATTTTTCCCCTAGTGCATTACCTTGCACCTGCCAACATTGAAGTTCATCTGCCATTTTTCTTGCCTGCTCATTTAGCTTGGTAAGATCTTTCTGCAGCTCTTTTCTGTCAGCTAGAGACTTGACTACATAGAAAATTTTGATATCAGCTGGAGACTTGGAGATTTTACCATGCACTTTTTTACTCTTTACTTTCCTTAACATTACTAAGTTGCCATCAATTTCACCTTATTGTGCAACTCGTATGTCCAGTAAAATCTGCATGAAGCACTGACAAATGGCACCTGGTTGAAGAATGATGGTTTAAGATAAATAAACATGAGTTATAGAGCCAATACACGTTCAGATGAATGGAAATGAAAACTAGTAAACAAGCATTCTCAGTAGGAGGACTCATCATTTCAAACATATCTAAAACAGAGGTTTTTTTCTCCCTAATATATAATGCTTAGACTATGTTTAAGGTGGTAGGAAGCCTTAATTTAAAAATCTGTCAGATTTTCTGTTTACCCTAAATGATAGATCCTCTGCATCTCTAACAAGGGAATGATACTGCTGAAACAAGCAAGACTTAAAAATTTTACTCATCTATGATCAGAATTCAGGACCTATTGTGTAACTGTAAATCTGGTGTTGTTGTGGGGAATGACCATAGAGTCAAGTCTTCCACACACACTAGACAGGACTAGATGGGGGCCAATGATAAAGATTGGACATCCCCTGGTAAGAAGCCAGATTACAACTCACAATATGGCTGTCTATTTCTCTCTTCACCCTCACAATAAACTAAACCTACTAAGAACCTAACTGTGAACTGACAATGTTAGCAACTTTTGCAATTAAATCAAAAGTCGCATAGTATTTGGTATTTTCCCTTAAAATCCAAATGATGAGCTAGGCAAATAATTCTTTAAAGTTAGGCAAATAAAAGGGATCCACAAATTATATGAAAATAGCTCATTCTTTTTAAGATGATTTTGATTTTGGGGAATCCGACTCAAAATTTTGAAGGGTTGTATTTGTCAACATAGTAAGAATTGAATAAATTGTTCTCCAGTGCTAGGAAAATCATAAAGCACCACCAAAAAGTGGTACAAGAGCTTTTCATTAAGATAAAGGACCCTAAAATGGATTCTAGGCTCAGCCAAGAGGATTAGGAGGAGCAGGAAGAAAGAGAAGTGCCCTTACAGCTAAGTCTGGAATGGAAAGCAGTCTCAAACATTTCAGACAGCTACTACCCATAGGCAGCCGGGAACCTGTTCCCTCCACTTTCAAACTGTTCAAAGGAGTTCAGTGAATCAGTGTGAACAAGGGAAGGAAGGTTTGTGAGTAAATTAGGCAAAAGAACCAGGTAGATAGAATGAGAGAAAAAGGACAGACAGAGAATTCACTACTGAGGAAAAATGATATAAAGGCAGAGAGAAAATAAGAGGAAGCAGGCACTGAAAATAAGAAAGAAGACAATATACTCTGACAAGACACTGAACAGTAACATTTTATTCCTTTAAAATGCAGGGAGTTTGGCTTTAGGAGGGTGTTGCCTTGGCAGCACATGTATTTTTCACCTTGGCTTGTAAGCAGAGTCCTTTAGGTGTAGGTATATTTTTCAAGTTCTGCTCTCAGACATTATAAAGACAACAGAAGAGATAATGGCTACAGACACTAGTAATAGTCCTGATTCTTAAGGTTCTGAAACATCAATCAAAGCCCAGAGGTACAGCCTTGTTGTTGCTGCAGGGCAAGTAGACTTGTAATAATGGCCCAAACACTCTCACAGGTTCAGGGTAAACTACACATTCAGAAAGCCATAAAGATTACTGGGGAAAGGGGCAGAGGTGGGGAGCAAATGAGAAGTCACAGAGACATATAGTAATCAAGGAAGATTAAAGAAGTTTTCATGTTCTAATGAGCATAGGCTTAAACTGTGACTGCTTTTGCCTACATTAAAAACATCAATTCAATATATACCTCAGTATTCTCTAGTACAGGGGCAGCCAACACATGACACACATGCCACAAGGAAGGAGAGTAGTTGGCTCCCTGGGAGATGGTAAGCAGATGGCAGCCTCTGTGTGTGGCACATAGCAGATCAGGGAAGGAAAAAGGAGCACAGTGACAGATATAGAAAGTGGAGCAACAGATCAGGCAGGGAGCAGAAACCAGAGCAGCAGATTAGCAAGGACAAGGGGATCAAGTGGCACTCAGGGCATGTAAGGCTTACCTTGTGGCAAGCCTGCTGAAAAGGTTTACCTTCATTGGTCGATTTTTGTTTAGTTATAGGAAAAAATACCAATGCAAGTAAGTTGCTAGTTCTGGGGGTTAACCTGGTGTTCAGGTATCTTTAAAGAACAGTATGTTTAACCACTTACAAAAAGCCATGACAACATTTAACCACATCTCCACATTTTTACATATGCTGTCTAGAGCATGATTCAGTCCAGCCAAATGTTGTACAATTTTAGTTTATTCCTTATTATATTTGCTTCCAGAGGCCAAATTCAGGGTCACAACCTTTTCATGCTAGATGTTGTACAATCACATAGATCATAGGCTAGGATGTGGAACCAGCTTCCTAGGGAAGTTGTTCTTGCTCCTACCTTGGGTATCTTTAAGAGTAGATTGGATAGGTACTTGGCTGGGGTCCTGTG
>JAGPOW010003642.1:77695955-77709001 GCA_030014935.1 Caiman crocodilus
AGGGTGGCTAGGATGTGGAACCAGCTTCCTAGGGAAGTTGTTCTTGCTCCTACCTTGGGCACCTTCAAGAATAGATTAGATAGGTACTTGGCTGGGTTCCTGTGACCCTGGCACTCATTCCTGCCATTGGCGGGGGGTCAGACTAGATGGCCTGCTTTGGGCCCCTTCTGACCCTAGATACTATGATACTATGTTTACACACATGGGAGTGAGACATGGCAGATGAGGGTTCGGGGCTACAAAATAATGGACATCAGGGGCAGCAGTTTGCCCCTGGGGACACATGAAGAGATGAGAGGGAGCGAGGCCAGCATGACCAGAGATGGATCAGGATGAGGACCTGAAGCTACAGAGACTTGCACAGTGGGTAAAGCAAACCGTGGCAAGATCTTTGCAACAGAAAGGATGCTACACAGTGATTACCTACCTGATGGGTCCAATGGAGGAAGCTCCTTGAGAGACTGAGGTAGGCAATAGGAATCTGCAAAGGGAGAAGAAGAGGAACGATTCAGATGAAACTGACCTGGAGGCAACAAAGAGGAAGGGGAATATAAAACTGCAGTCTGTGAGAGAACTGGCTGCAGACTGTAATGTAAGAAAAAACCCTAATAAAACCACTTTTCATTTTGCTTAACAAGTGACTGATTGACTATGTGATCTCTCAGGGCTTAACAATGTTTTTTATTCTTCCAACAACAAAGACATGGTAGGTGAGTTCCTGAGAGGGAGAAGTCATTGATGAATACTACCCCAGCCACAGTTTTAATGGCCCTTTCATTTTTTAAAATGGTATTAATACCCCCTAATTTTGCTATTTTTTCTTCTGCAATTCTGCTGTTTCTTAGGTGCTCCTAGGCAATGTAACTCCTATTTCATAGCCCTGCAGACTGTTTTCATAGAATCATAGAGTAGTCATACGACTGGAGGGAGCTGTAAGATCACCAAGTCCAGTTCCCTGCCATGGGCAGGAGGTAGATGAACTCAAACAAGCTCAACAAGGTGCTTGTCCAGCCTCCTCTTGAACACTTCCAGGGGTGACTGCACTACCTCTGCTGGGAGTGTGTTCCAAATTTTAGGTGCCCCTATAGAAAAGAAGTTTTTCCTTATATCCAGCCTAAATTTTTCCTCAACTAGCTTGTGTTTATTGGATCTTGTCTTGGGGGTGCTTTTCTAAAGTTGCTCCTCTAGATATTGGTGTTCACCCCTGACATACTTGTAGGCAGCTATCACTTTTTAGTCATCTCTTAGACTGAAAAAACATAGTTCCTGGAGTCTTTCTTCATAGGGCCTATCCTCCAGGCCCCTAATCATAAGGGTGGCCCTTTTCTGTACTCTTTCAAACTTATCTACATCCTTCTTGAACTGTGGTGCCCAGAACTAGACACAGTACTCCAACTGTGACCTCATCAATGCTGATTAGTGGGGGAGGAGCACCTCTCTGGATCTATTAGCAATGCATTTGCTGACACATACCAGATCTCTATTTGCCCTGCTGGCCTCTTCATCGCACTGATGGCTCATATTCATCCTCTGGTCAATTGTCACCCCCAGGTCCCTTTCATATGCAATGTCAGCCATTGAACCACCACTTATTGTATAGTTATAATGAAGGTTTTTCCTACCCAGATGAAGGACCTGGGACTTTTCCCTATTAAGCCTCATCTGATTGCATTGAGCCTGTAGGACCAGCCTGTCAAGGTCATTTTAGATCCTTACCCTGTCTTCAGATGTGCCCACATTTCCCCACAGCTTGATGTCATCTGTAAGCTTAATCATTATGCTTTCCACTCCCTCACCCAAGTCATTGATAACAATATTGAAGAGCATGGGTCCAAGCACTGATCCCTGGGGGACACCACTGGAGCTGAACCTCTAGGATGAGGCCATCTCATCAATTACAACTTACTGGGATCAACCTCTGAGCCAGTTGCTAACCCACCTCAGTATAGATTGGTCTAGGCTTTTACCCTCCAACTTAATTGAAAGAATTTCATGGTAAACAGTATCAAAGGCCTTGCTGAAGTCTAGATAGATGAAGTCATCCACACATCCCATATCCAGCTGGTTAATTACTTGGTCATAGAAGGACACCGGGTTTGTTAGGCATGATCTGCCCTTGACAAAGCCACGCTACTTGTTTCTTATGATGTGGTTAATGGCCCAGGTACAATGTGGTCGATGGCCTCCTTGACAATTTTTTTAAAGATTTCCCAGGACCAAAGTCAGACTGACCAGTCTATAGTTAGTAGGGTCATTCCTCTTCCCTTTCTTAAAGATGGGTACCACGTTAGGCCTCTTCCAGTCATTCAGTACCACTCCTAAGTTCCATGACTTTTTGAACAGCCTTGCCAAAAGCACCACTATGAGATTGGCCACTTCTTTCAGGACACTCGGATGTAGCTTGTCTGGTCCAGTAGGCTTGAAAAGGTGCAACTGTTCTAAGAATACTGTCACCTGTTCAGGACTGATTTTATGTGGACTACTATCTTCCCCATATTCTCTGAGCCTCTGGACAGGTGACAAAGTCCCATCTAATTTCAAGAATATTGATGCAGAGTAAGTATTTAGGAGCTCTGCCTTTTTGTAGGGATCAACTGTGGGCTGCCCCTCTGTGTTCAGTAATTTTAAACAAAAATAAAAAACATTAACTCATGTGTGGAAAAATTAACTCAGGTAAATTAACTCAGTTGTGGAAATAACTTTTAGTGAATTATTGGATAAGCTGTCAAGACTCTAAAGAAATCTTGATTTTGTTTTATGTATCTGAAAGAGATGCTTTATGAATCTGAAGGTGATGTATATATTTAATGACTATGGGACTAAAGAAACAATATTGTTTTCATTATTTTTGCCTAGTCTTTTAATTCAAAATGTATGATATAACAAATTCCAGTGAAGTTATATTTATTTCTGAATAATACAGCTGTAGGCCCCTAACATATCAGTAAAACTTCTAGTTTCTTTTTACCTGGAGAAAAATATGTATTGTGTTATATACAATGATGTGCCACACCATCTGTATCCTTTTTCAACATTCTAGATCCACCCATTGCTGTTAGTCTGAAGTCAGTCAGAAGCCAGGATAGATAGAAGGCAGCAGATATTCAGCTTTATATTTTTGAGGATCCAGCATAGGAGTCTCCAGTTACAAGGAATAATGAGTACTTTGTTAATCTAGAAAGCATGGTAAGTAAGCAAATAATTTTTTTTTCCTGTTTTGATGTATTGTTGTACTGTAAGAAATATTCTATTTATGTAAGTGGGAACTCCAGTAAAAAAGTGTAGGAACTGTCAGAAAGGGGAAAAACATTTTAAAGCTTTCTCACTACTGCACAGATAACAAGAACACCCTGTACTTATTTTTTCCTGCTTCCATGAAAAGTATGAAATGAAAACTATGAATGAATTTTTTATTCAGGCACCTAATAGAATGAAAGCTAGGTTGGAAGTGTAACTTGTTGCTGAGTTTGCACGTCTAGTTTCTTAGCCTTTTACAGGCATGCTAATAATTTTTATTAGACCACTTATAAGCAAGTTTCTTCCAGCTGGGAAGGCGGGCGAACAGCTATCTCTGCAGCTGATGTTATTGCATCTCTTAGGCTGGAGAGGCTTTTATCTATGGTAGCTGGCTCTGTCCCCTGTTCAGTTGAGTGCATCTTTTCCATAAGCCTCAGAATTTGCAAGATCACATCCTTCATCATTTAAATGTTCCCCAAATATAGTCCCCCCAGTAGAGATTCATTATTATTTCCACTTCTGTGAGGAATATCATTTGGATTATTTCTTCCATGTGCATTTGCTTTATTTCTACTACGATGGAGTTTACAGCTTTGTCAAAAAGTAGAAGTTTAAGCTCTGAGCTATTAGCTTTGTTTTATGATGGCAAGGTACCTGCAAAGGTCAGGTAATATCCATTCAGTAGCCAAATTCATTGCAGAAAAATCATTCCCTGGGACTGTCCCTGGGGCCCCTTATAGCAACATTCATTACCACATAGGAACAAAGACTGCTCCTTTGTCCAGGCAATAAGTGATATAATATAATGTAATATAATATAATTCCCAAACATTGTATTGTTAGGGGGAATAGTATGCTAGAGGGTAGGACTAGGCTTCAGAGTAACCTAGACGAATTGGAGGATTTAGCCAAATGGAATGTCATGAGGTTCAACAAGGACAAGTACAAAGTCCTGCACTTAGCTCAGAACAATCCCATGCACCAGCACAGGCTGGGGGCTGACTGGCTGGGCAACAGCTCTGCAGAAAAGTACCTGGGGTTTATAGTGGCCAATAAGCTACATATGATCCAACAGTGCGCCCTTGTTGCAAAGGCAGCTAGTGGCATTTTGGGTTGAATCAGTAGCAGTGTTGCCAACAGGGCAAGTAAAGTGATTATTTCTCTCTATTCAGTACTGGTGAGGCCATGTCTGGAGTACTGTATTCAGTTCTGGGCTTCTCACTACAGAAGGAGGTGGGCAAATTGGAGAGAGTTCAGCAGAGGCTGACAAAAATGATGAGGGGTCTGGGGGACATGATTTATGAGGAAAGACTGAAGGAACTGGGCTTATTTAGTCTAGAGAAGAAGAGACTGAGAGGGGACTTAATGGCAGCTTTTAACTACCTGAAGCGGGGTTTGAAAGAGGGTGGAGCTAGGCTGTTCTCAGTGGTGGCAGATGACAGAACAAGGAGCAATGGTCTCAAGTCAGCAAAGGAAGTTAGGTTTGATATCAGGAAAAACTCTCTCACTAGAAAGGTAGTAAAACACTGGAACAGGTTCTCTAGAGAGGTTGTGGACTCTCCATCCTTGGAGGTTTTTAAGACCTGGCTAAACAAAGCGTTGGCTAGGATGATCTAGTTCAGGGGCAGACAATTATTTTGGGTGGAGGGCCACTTGTTGAGTTTTGGCAAGCCATTGAGGGCCACATGACAGGCATCCAGGAGAAGATAAATATTAATTTTCTACATTTTTTTTTTTAGGGGCCCCGTGGTCCAGATAGAATGGCCTGGTGGGCCGCATTCGGCCTGCAGGCCACATTTTGCCCACCCCAATCTAGTTGGAGATGATTCTATTCTGAACAGGGGGTAGGACTTGATGACCTCCAGAGGTCCCTTCTAAACCCAATTTTCTATGATTCTATGAATATAGTAAATATTCAAATTGGAGTTTTCAAAAGTGCCCAAAGGACATTGACTTCCCATTCCTATAGGACTTGGGTACCATTCTCCCTAAATGCTTTTGAAAATCATACCCCAAATAAACTGGAAATTATCCAATGGATTCTAAAATCATTACTCAGTGTCTGAACAGTCTAAATAATGTCAGGTGGGGTTGTGCTATCTAGAAGCAATCATAGTTTAGCCTAAAGAATCTTTCCATTGTATTCAAAGTTATTCATATAACTTAACTAAAAATGTATCACAACACTTGAAGCCTTCTGAAACAAAATGATGGTTTTAGCTCAGTGCTTAGAGGATAAAGCATTCCTAGTGTTCATCTTTCACAAATAACATAATAGTGGCTTATTTATTTTCATTCTCATCAAGGAGACCAGGTATAAAATGAGTGTAGGGACTGCTAGGAGAAAGAAAGGCCTTCAGTATGAGAACCTTACCAGTTTATTTGACCAGATGCTGTGACGCACAGTATGAAAGGTAGCCTTTTCCCAATGTCCAATTGAAAATGAATCTTGGTAAGAAGAAATAATGAGAAATGCTAAAACCGAACCTAGAAAAGACAGTGGTAAAGCTGTCAGTGTAGGGGAAAGTGTTTTAAGAAGTGGTGGAAGCAGTATCTTCCATTTCTGTTGAAGAAATCCGTGTCCCTCCCATTGCTTGCTATTTGTCTGGAAGATATGGTTATTAAAACCTTAGTGGATTGAGTGTCCCCTATTCTGTGACCACAAGTGCTATTGTGTTTTTTTCCATCTTTGCTTGAGAAGAAAAGTGTACCCTCCTTTTATGAGGTGGGGCCCCAACACGATTTCCCAACCTTTGATACTTCCAGTTTAATTACTACAGTGTATTTGATGTAGGGATTACATGGAAGCTTAAACCAATATAAGATATGGCTAGCTTGATAAATTACCACTAGCAGTGTAATCACAGTAGCTTAGGCTTTTGGCTGTTAGGTGGACTCAAGCAGGCCACAGTAAATATTGTGCAGTTTTTACTATTCTGCTACTACCCAAAAAACAGATATAGTTTATTTTTATACAAGCTGCAACAACCTTAGAGTCAGCAGATATTCTGTGGAACCAGACTATTTCAGTTGTTGGATTTATTTGCTGTCATAAACTACTTTTGCTAATTTTTTTGCATTATTTTTAATTTTTCTTCATCACCAAATATTATAGAAAGAATAGAACTTTATTTCTTGATAGTCTGTGGTGCATCTCTTTGGCGAAACTTACCAAACTTTGGGCCTCTTTCTAAACATTAAGAGGACTAGTCTTCAGCCGGATCCAGGCCATGAATGTGACCTTCCACCCAAAATTGCCATTTAAAGAAAGACTCTGGAGGTAGATTAGCACTTCCCTTACCTCAATAGCTACCACTCTCACAGAATGAGCATTGATGAGGAGATCCAGCACAGGATCCAATGTACAAGTGCCTCCTTTGGGAAATTGCTTTGGTGCATCTTTATTCATCATGATCTCTAGGAAAAACAGTAGGGCTATGTAAGTCTTTGGACCATGCTTCGGATCTGGAGAAGCTTCGGACACTTCGGCAAAACCTGTGACATAGATGAGCCTGTGTGTGTTAAGGTGCAGTGGGCTGAAAACTACAAGGATGGTGGCCCCTGCTCAGGCCACAAAGCCTGCTAAGTTTCAAGGAGGTAAGTGCAGGTGTCATGGCGGCGTCCCTCAGAAGGGCTGTGATCTCCTGAAGGCCCTCCGTCTGCGCCAAGGCCGGCCCAAGGCACCCTCAATTCTCGCCTGCCATGACTTTGATGATAATAAGTTTAGGTTGGGAGGCTGCCTTATTACAGCCTTGGGCACAGTGTACCGGGACCTTTGTCCCTGTGATCCCCCTGACCCACCGGGATGTTTCCCCCATATGATGGGTGCACTCCAGGCACCCTGGCCTTAGGGCCAAACGTGGCTCCTACCACCCCTGATACCACATCCCAAGCCTTGCTGCTGTCCCGGATGTTGGTGTGTCAAAATCAAGCCTGCCCTTTCTCTAGAGGCTTCTCTATCCGTGCCCCCTTTCTCTAGAGGCTTCTCAAATCCGTGCCACCAGTCTTGTGGGCCCACCACACGGCTACCCTCTTCTCAGGCCAGGCGTACCGTACTGCTATCCCCTTCTCAACCAGGGGACAACAGCAGCACTTGCCCTTCTCAAGGAGGCGTTCTGCTGCTAACCCCTGTCTCTCCTGGGGTCCACCGCAGCAGCCAGCCTCAGGCCGGGGTCTAATGCTGCGCTAGCCTCTTGCCGATTTGATGTGCCCTTTCTCAGGCTTCTCAATGCTGCCCCTTTGCAGGCCTCTCAGTCATTGCCCCTTCGTGGGTTTCTACGTGCTGCCCCCCCCGCCTTCCAGGGGCCTGCTGTGCCCAACTTGGGCTCCTTAAAAATACTGCCCCCTTCTCTGGCTTCTCAACACTACTGCTTCTCAGGCCTCTCCCAAATGCTGCCCTCTCTTGGGCTTCTCATTGCCCCTCTGGGGCTCCTTAGAATACTGCCCCCTGCTAGGGCTTCTCCATAGCTGCTCCTCTCAGGCCTGGGGGTCTCCCTGTATTGCTGCACCCTCTCTAGCGTTGAATTGCACCCTCCCGTGTGCCGGGATCCCCACACTGCTGGGGTCCCTATGAGACCTCCTCCAACCCCTAAAGCCTTGCCCAAACTACCGGTGTAATACAATACTAACAAAACATAACACAAACCTCTGGTTGTAACTCAAACATAAGGCACCTAGCCATAACAAAGTAAGCCTCCCGGCTACCACTCCACATCATTGCTCCAGCCTCTGGATCCCTTGTGAGCTGTACTCACATTACTGTCTCTGTGAGCTCCTGCTCCTGCTCCTGCTCCTGCTCCTGCCCCTGCCCCTGCCCCTGCCCCTGCCCCTGCCCCTGCCCCTGCCCCTGCCCCTGCCCCTGCCCCTGCAGCTGCTGGCAGAGAACTGGCAGCCTGGCTCTGGTTCTGGGCTTTATAGGGCCAAGCCCCCTGCCTAGGGTCACCTGACACCAATTAGTTGCCTCAGCAACCCTCAGCTGTGCTGATCATTATCCCACTCTTGGGTTTTCCCCAGCAGCCTTTACACACAAGGACCAGTGCCGCGAGGTGCGCTGCGACAGCAGGGGTTTGGGGAGAACTGCACCTCAAGCTGCAGAAAAGCAAAACTTGTGACAGGGGTGACACTGTGTATGTTAAGGCACAGTGGGGTGAAAGCTGTAGGGATGGTAGCCCCTGCTGTGGTCACAAAGCCTGCCAGCTGTCAAGGAGACAGGTGCAGGGTTTCTGGGTTCTGGGGCCCTGCACCCCTAGCTGTTGACAGGCAAAACTTGTGACATGGGTGCTTTGTAACTCTGTCCGTCTTGGGGCAGGGGGTGGGGGGATTAACTACTGCAGGTCTGGCTGCTAAGCTATCGTGTTACCAGTTACCAATCAATCATGATTCATTCAGGGACCAGCTCAATATGCAGTTGCTAGCTAATGTAACCAGTTAATTAGCATCAATTAACACCTACAAAACCAGAAACTAAGGAGAGGAAAGAATCAATACAGACAATCAACTGCCCCAAAACAGACATGAGTTGCACAAACACCCTTGTCACGAGTTTTGTCTGTCAGCAGCTGCTAGAGGTGCAGGGCCCCAGAACACAGAAGCCCTGCACCGATCTCCATGACAGCTGGCAGGCTTCATGGCCTCAGCAGAGGCTACCATCCCTGCAGCTTTCACCCTGCTGCACCTTAACACACGCAGTGTTACCCATGGCACGAGTTTTGCTTGTCCACAGCTTGAGGTGCAGTTTCCTCCAAAGCCTTGCACTTATCTCCTTGAAACTTGGCAGGATTTGTGGCCTGAGCAGGGGCCACCATCCCTGCAGTTTTCAGCCCATTGCACCTTAACATACACATGACCATCTATGTCACGAGTTTTGCCTGTCAGCAGCTTGGGGTGCAGTTCCTCCCAAACCCCTGCACCTTCCACCCTGAAACTTGGCATGCTTTGTGGCCTCACCAGGGACTATCTTTCCTGCAGTTTTTACCCCACTGTAGCTTAACATATACAAGTGATACATGTTTTACTTTTTAAGAATTTGTGGTGCAGCTCCCTCCAAACCTATGCATTTATATTCTTCAAACTTGGCAGGATTTGTGGCATTACCAGGAGCTACCACTTCTGCAGTTTTAACCCCCATGTGTTGTAATATATACATGTGGCATGAGTTTTTCTTTCAGAAATTTGGGGTGCATTTTCCCTCAGATGCCTACATGGATCTTCTTGAACCTTTTTAGGCTACATGCTCTATGAAGAGGCTACCACCGCTGTAAGTTTCATCCAAATCAGGCAATAAACAATGAAGTTATAGATACTTCATTGACTCCCCATTATACCCTATGGCCGGATCTCTGAGGCCAGATCAAAGCAGAAACCTGGTCTGGTGCTCTGGATCAGATCCCTGGCATCCAAAGTGGCCAGATCTGAAGCTGGATTGAATAGCTGCTTACTCACACAGGCCTAAAAGATAGCAAGATCCAGGTCTACAATGGTGACATCACCCCCACTTTCCTCTACAGATGTGAAACATAGGTAACCTACTATCATGATATCAAGATCCTGGACAGGTATCACCAACAATGCCTCTGGAAAATCCTCCACATCAAATGGGAAAAATGCCACCTAAATGCCAGGATCCTTGCTGAAGCTAGCACTACCAGCATTGAATCAGTGATCCTCAACTCTCAAAAACAAGTGCTTTACTCTCAGCTTAGTAAAAGCCTGAGGTCTCAAGGCAGCCTAAATAAATACTACAAAGACACATGAAAAGCATTCTACATGTATAAAGGGCTTAGTCCATTTGTCAGTGTGTCTGTCTGTGTCTGTCCATAACACTTTCAGAGAACTCTGATCGGTAGCCTCAGCAGCCAATCACAATGTTTACAGAAACAACCAATCATAGTGCTCTGCACAGACAGACACACATGGTGGAGTAATGCCATGACAGTGAGGATGGAGGGGATGAAGTGAGGGAGGTGAGGCCAGAGGTTCTTGCCTCACCTCCCCCCAGCCCTCCTCCTTGGAGTTGATAGCGGAGTATGGCACTGACCTCATCCCCCATCCCCTCTGTCCCTGCCATCATCTAGCCAAATTGCCCATCAAGAAAGACAGCAGGAACAGCACCGCCATGACAGTGGGGATAGGGGAGGCAAGGCCAGCACCCTGTTGCTGCTGCCTCCAAAGCCTGGAGGGGGTGTGGCAAGGCCACCACTTGGAGGTGGCAGTGGTGTGGGGTGCTGGCAGAGGGATGGTGGGACAAGCTCCCCCCTACCCCATTCCTGGGAGGCAGCAATGGTGCAGGGTGGTGGGTGGTGGTGCTCCATCCCCCCTGCCTGCCCCAATCATTCTTGATGGGCAATTTGGTAGTACCTCAGTAAAAAGGATACTGACATCAAGAACTGGGAGGAGATGGCTGTCAACCAACTCCAATGGCACCACAACCTCAACAAAGTGGCAGTCCATTTTGAGGTAAAGTATCTTGCCCTTGAAGCAGAGAATAGAGAGTGGAGAAGGGAAAAGGAGAGGAATCCCAGCATGCAGCCTACTCTTCCCCGAGGAAAGTCCTTCAATTTTTATAGACAGATTTGTGGCTCAAGGATTGGACCCTTAAGTCTTCTTAAGACCCATCAGTGAGCCAAGGTAGATAGCATCTTTGAATGAACAGATTGCCAATGATAAGTGGTGCAAAGGATAGCATGGAAATGTCTCAAATTTGTGTAGGGTAATATCATGGGTGTCATGCTTATGAAGCATCATCTTTCTTTCTGACAAGGAGGAAAAATTCTGTTTCCCATAAGTTCAGTGCTGACACAGGGTAGTCTGCAAATGCCTATTAGTATGAACATTTTTTGATTAGCAAGTGCAAATATGAATTTTATAGAAGAATATTTAGAACTTAGATCATTGCATATCTAGAAAGAACTGTTAATAAAAAAATATTTTTAACACAAAATCACTCAAGAAATGTGAGTCCTTGTAAGATATTCTGATGCTTTTCATGCTCCCATTTTAGTTCCTATGTAATCCTTTATATTGCTATATCTTTAAGACCCACTGTATTCTAGATCCTTTCTGGACACATTTATCTATGTTTTCCTTATCCAAAAGACTTTACAAGCTAAAATGATAACATACAAATATGTGAAATTAGGGCAGAGGCAACAAAAGTAGTATACATGAGTAATACTGTTGCCCTGTGGGGTCAGGCCAACTCTCAGGATCTCAATATTGTGCTGTTAGACAGAAGGGTGTGACACAATTACACATATACAAACACACAAATCAAATAGGTGCATACACACACATACACACCCACACTATCAGCTCAGGCACATGCATATTCAAACCAGCCTAGTCACATGCATACCTGTCACCAATTCAAGCACATACATATTACACACTAAACATTAAACAAAAATCAATTGTCAATACCTGCACACTCAGTACACATACACAGATCACTAATGCATATATCATGCACACAATGATATACATACATATGTATGTATACACACTCACAAACACACTCACCAGTTCACACACATACCACCCACCTACACATAGGTAAGTTCCTACCTTGGATGATACGGTATGTATGTGTATGCTTGGGGTACCTGGGATACTTAGGGGAAGGTTAAGGTGAGAGAGAGAGAGTTAAAGTGTAGGGACTGAATTTTTCCAGAACCAGGATTAAAACCAGTAGACTAGAGAGAAGCTGACTGAGGAACTGAGGCCTGGGTTTACTTAAGGTCAAGTGTCCCCAGGGTTACTCAAGGTCACTGGTGCATGAAAGGGGGGGAAAAAAAGAAGCCTGGTGGCAAGGAGGAGACAACCAGGAAAGAGAGAGAAACAGAAACCTCAGAGATTGGGGCTGGAAATAGGCTGGCAGCTTAGATATTGGGAGGCTAGGGGCAGATAAGTGGTGGCAAGGAGAAGACAGCCAGGAAAGAAACTGAGGCATAAACCTGGTTGCTAAAAGGAAAAGACAAAGGGAATAAGACGGTGGCAAAGAAACAGGGGGTTTGGAGGCAGAGACAAGCTCAGGACAGGTGTTGGAGGTGGCAGTGAGCCAAAAGCAGGAGAGGGAAAAATAAGACAGAAGTTAGAGGGGTGAGGGGCAGAGATTGGAGCAGGGATGAACCATAGTAAAGCAAAACTCAACTCAGGGGTCCAAATAACAGGTTTATTAGACAGACAATGCACTACACAGCCCCATGAAGTTACTGGTTCACACACACACACACACACGCACACACACACACACACACACTCACAGTGGCAGCAGGAGAAAGAGACTCAGTGGAAGGATTGGAGTCTAGGTAGGGAAGAGAAACAGAGTCCAAGTCCTTGGCTGAAAAGAGGGTGGGGAGTGATAGCTACCTATCCAGGCTGGAAAGGGGTTTTTGTCCAGTAGGTGTTGTTCAGAGCGGGTCACCATCAGGCCCTCTGGGTGGATAGGTGGTGGTCCAGATGGAGAGGGCGTCCCAAGGAGTCAGTCTTCATTACCCCTTTTATGGGGCAGACTATCTCTGATCTCCTATGGGGAGGGCCTGTCCAGGCAAGGTCAGTCCTGTTCCAGAGGGCTCCAGGTGTTGTTACTGAGCATGTGCAGCCTTGGCACAATGGTGGGTTGCCTCATCTTTTGTTTCTTGAATGCTGAGGGTGGTTCCAAGGGCTAGGTCATTGGTCCAGGTATTGGTGTTGATGGTTTGGTCATTCAGAGTGAGCTATTTTTAGACCTACTGCCATTGTCTCTCAAGCACCCTCATTCATCCCCATTCATTCAGGAACCAAGTTACATAGGAGGGGTAGGTGTGAGTCAT
>JAGPOW010003642.1:77717938-77754212 GCA_030014935.1 Caiman crocodilus
GGTTCTTCCTCCCCAGGTGCAGCACCTTGCACTTGTCAGTGTTGAAACCCATCCTGTTCTCATCTTCCCACCCCTGTAACCTGTCTAGGTCCAATTGCAACCTATTTCTCCCTTTTAGCATGCCTACATCCCCGCCGCCCCCCCCACATCTTAGTGTCATCAGCAAATTTGAATAGGGTGCTTTTTACCCCCTCATCCAAGTCATTAATGAAGATGTTGAACAGCATGGGTCTGAGGACCAAGCCCCAGGGAACCCCACTGCCCATGTCCCTCCAGGTCAAAAATGACCCATCCACCACCACTCTCTGGGTGTGGCTATCCAGCCAGTTAGTGACCCATTTGTAGGTGTACAATGTGTAGTTGTTGACACCACAGTCCCCTAGTTTTTTTTAATGAGAATGGGGTAAGAGACAGTGTTGAAGGCTTTCGTGAAGTCCAGAAAGACTACATCCACTGCTACCCATGCGTCTAAGGATTTAGTGACCTGGTCATAAAAGGCCACCGGGTTGGTCTGACAGGACCTGTCTCTAATGAACCCATGCTAAACTGTACACATTTTAGGAAAGTTAAATCAGGCAAAAAATGGCCATCCAATCTAACTTAGTTCATCCACATGTAGATCTTAAATGTAGATGAGCCTGACTAGGGTTTGTTTGATCCAAGTGCTTATGTGTACAGATATTTGGGAAGGTAAGATTTGGCAAAAGATAGCCAGCCCATTCTAACTTTATTTTACATAAAGGATTAAGTTTGTAGATCAGGTTACCCCGTGCCCAATCTGATCTGAAAGTGTGCACCAGCACAGCCCTGAATGGACAACAACCCTGCCCTGTGAATGAACCAGCCTACCCCTGGAACCACTACCCCAACCCAAACCTCCCCAAAACCACCACTCTCCCTGCAGACTTGCTAGTCCAGTGGTTCTCAGAGTATGAAGTGGGCCTCCTGGGGGGTGACATTATGTCAAGGGAGGAATTAGCTGTAAGTTTTTTGGTTTTGAAGTGAAGTTGAATGAATTTTTAAAAGTTATTTATTTTAAATGTATTACATTTTAAAATAACTCAAAAGAAAATAATGCAAATCTAATCTTGCTTAGCAGCCATGAAAAGTCAGATGTACATTTTGTTGGTTTTTGTAAATAAATGTACAAACCTCAGCAGCACTCTTAGTAAGAAATTGGTTAAATGACACACTACCATAGTAGCTAAACCCATAGGCACATGCACTTGCCACAGCTCAAATAGAATTGACACAGATTTGAGCTAGGTTCGTTTTTTTTTTTGCCTCAGCACATATGCCTAGACACATGTTGGGCTGTGGGGCAAGTTATGCCACTTGAGGTAAAATAACCTTACCCAGCTTCTCCCAGAAATGTAGCCAGGGGGAGCTAAAGGCTGTGCTGGCCCTAGCATTTTAAAAACCTGCCCTGGCCAGCAGCTCAGGGTTACATGCCCTAAGGAGTTTCTGCGGCCTGGCCACTGAGTATCTGGGAACACTACCCCTTGTGTCAGATGGACTGCTGAAGCAGTATCCCCAAACTCACTTTTAAAAATGCCCAACAATCCATGTTCTTCCACAAGTAGAACAAAAGACCATGATAAATATGAGAGAGAGATCAATCAGGCAATGATTTATTGCTATATTTACAATGTTAAAGCAATTTGTAAGCCTACCAGTGTCTCTATCAACATAATAAGATAAATTCTAAATATCTTCATGTCTTGATGTTTGCTTTTGGATTTCTTATCAAACAATGGGTGTGTGATGGGGGAAGTGGGGTTTTCAGGAGAGGGGTGGGGAAGGGGGCATGGATGTGTGGGTGGGTATGGGGATGCAGGACAGTGTGTAGGTAGGGATGGGGGTTTGGGGGACTGTGTGGGATGGGGGCTTCTCAGGAGGGGCTTTCATGCACATGAGCCCAACCCACTGTGTCAGGTAGTCCCTGTAAGTTTCGCTGGGCCCAGATCACAGCCCTAATCTGCCCAAAAGCACACCGTGCCATGTGGCACCCTGTGAAGTGGGGCTGCAGCTGTGTGATGTGGCAACAGAAGCACAGGTGCCAGGCAGCTAGGGATGAGCCCCACTATCCCCCACTGCCCTGCACCATGTTGGGGTCCTGGGTGGCCCTAATGGTCACTGCTACTGCCAGTGAATGCAGGAATGCTGGGGCCAGCAGGGATGTGAGTATGGGCTAAGGCTAGGGAAATGAACAGGGAGCTGGGGTGGGGAGGAATGGGACCTACCCCTTCAGAGGTGCCCCTCTCAGGGTCTCCCCCCTCCAGCCCTTGCTTACTTGGCACAGATCCCAGTTGCTGTAGCTTGCACTGGGGAAAGGACCAGCCATAGAGATGCTCTGGCTGGCTACCAGAGCATCTCTATGGAGGACCAAGCCTCTGGTTGCCTCAGATCATGGTCTGGGACTGTGCCCTGCCCTGCTTTTTTCTTCCAGGATATTTTTAGATACCTGGATTATTATGGCCAGAACCAAAAGGGTTGATGAGCAACTTATAGCAAAACAGAAATCTGCTTTTTGAGAGTATCTGATAAAGGCACATTATGAAACTGCTTCCTGTAAATGCTTCCTGTCTGTCTGGAGTATAATCGTAACATTATATATATATATATATAAATGTTTATACCGGTCATAAGACGCATAAGTTTTAAAAAGCAGAACTAAAAAATATAACTTCAGACTTAGCTGATTTAATAAATTTTTGCTTAAAGGTCAAAAATGATTAACAAACCTAACCACAAGGTATAATTAACACATCTTAAAAAAATTGTAAGTAGGATGGATTTGGGCAGAAATAATGCTAATCTCGTGATTTGTTTATTAGGTAAACCCAAGCGTGGGCAGTAACCTATTATAATAATTTATAACACCTTTTAACCCCATAGGGTAACAGCTATAGGGTAAGATTGTGAGTGGCTCTAAAGCCAACAGATTAGTATAGAACAGGATATAAAAAAACACGCATGTTAAGTGACCAGCAGGAAGGACGGAACAGAATGGTCATTGCTGTCCCATGCCCCTGGAGCCTTTACTCCCAGAGTAAGCAAGGACCAGATCCTGACTGAGGGAACTTCCCCGATATTTCTTCCAACTGTGTGGATATGGGATGCCTGACTTTGCTGAATCAACTTGACATGTACCTGACACTGAGGGACTATAGATAAGTTGCTAATCAAGTGTGAACTCTGTTGATTTGTCTGTCTGTTTGTATTATCATTGCCAGTTTTTAACTTTAATTGGTATGCTGTCTGTTTATTAGCTTAACCTTTTTACTTTATATGTGCAAAAGATTTTTTTTTGCTGTTATAAGTAAAATTTATTTTTATTGTTATAAGTGAAACTTGTCATTGCTTCACTCCCAACTTTACCTCCTCAATCCTGAACCAAACAGCCCAGTGGCAGATACAGTTGCAGCACTCAGTCAGCCTGCAACCAAATTGACCCAGCTGGCCTGTGACACTGGATATCCAGATGTCAAATTTTGCCCCTGTACTGCATATATAAAGCACAGGGAATTTTTTTTTTTTTGGTCCCGCACATGCATATTTCAGCATCTCAAATGGGTTCAAGACGCTGCAAGAGGCATATAAGCACTCATGTGGACAGGCCCGTAGATTGTTTTTCAGAGGAAGCTCAATGAATTAACAGGGCAAAAAAAAATAGTTGTACTTTGTACTGTGTCTAGCACTCTTAACATGAATGCTACTGTGACTTCTTAACATGTGGCTTTGCGCATTGCCAGTGAAGGCAAGTCTCACAACACAAGTAAGAAACTACTACTTCCAGCTGCAAAGGATAAGGACTTGGTGATGAATGGTCAGAATGCAGCATCACAGCTAGATGTTATCCCACTTTTGAATGTCAGTTTCACACAGTATCGCAGAGATGGTCACTGATGAAAAGAACTGCTCTTAGTAAGTGTTTGTCAGAGCCCATATTATTCTAATCAGATAAAAGAGTCTACTGATATATTAAATGCTATATAGGAGCTGGTGTATATTTCTTTTTCTACAGCAAGAGAATTAAAGGAGAATTTTCTGTTTTGCTCTGCCCACATGAGCAGCTGGTAAAGAGCTTTTTAAACTGTTAAATACTTTTATCCAAGACACAGGCCTTGCCTGGGGATGGTTTTTTTTGGAATTTGCAATGATGAAGCAGTCTATGATAGGATGGCATAGCCGGTTTGTGACAACAGTACAAGAAGCGGCCCCCACAGCAACGTGGAATCATTGTATGATCCAGAGACAGGAACTGGCTGCTAAGAAGATGCCAGAGGAGCTCAGCAATGTTCTTTCAGTAAAAACTGTAAACTTTATAAAAAGTCTCACCTATTTAATTCAATAGTTTTTAGCATGTTATGCAGAAATGGGGGCAAGCTTCACGCATTTGTTACTACACACAAAAGTCTTTTGGCTGTCTAGGGGAAAGATGCTGACAAGACAATGTAAACTATGTGATGAAGTCTATTTTTCTTGCCAGTAGTAACTCCCAACTTCTTTGGTATTTCAGTGACACTCACGGGGTATCTTCAGGGGTGAGATGAAAATGTGTTCATTGCAGTTGATGAGATAGCAGTATTAATTAACAAACTTCAACTGTCATCTTCACATGTGCAGCAGGGATCTGTTTGCATGTTTTCAACACTGGAGGATGTTGTGCAATAGGTGAAGTGTCAGTCCCTGGTTTGATTTGGCCCAATTTGGTGACCGAGTCTTCAAATCTGAATCTAATCAGGAGCCCCTTTAATTTTTTTGAATCAAATCAGAGCCTTCCAAATCAATTCAGAGAGATTCAGAGATTCGGACATCGACACAGCTTTAAATGTTTTTTCTACATACCTCAAAGTAAGAGGTGGCTAGTCAATGCTGTGATGGTGGGGCAGATGGAGTGTCCCACAGGAGCATGGGGGTGTCCAAGAGCACTTGGCAGCAGACCCAGAAATGGACGAGAACCACTTCTGGTCCACTTCTGGCTCTGCCAGAAAGCATGCAGGGATGTCCCCCTGCAACACTCTAGCTTGGCAACTGGTGCCTCCTGGGTTTGAGAGGGCACCCAGGGACCCCCCCATGGCCAATTGCTGAGCTGGGAGGGTGCGGGGGGGGCAGTGCACTCCTTGGAGGACTTCCAGTCCACTTCTAGGTTCACTATTGAGCAATCAGCCCCCACCCGCCCGCACTCCTGTTGGACATCCATCCTCCCCAGCACTACAGCATTCATGGACCATGTCTGGTACCTTGAGGTATGTAGAAAAAAAACATTTAAATCTGTGTCTATGTCCAAATGAACAAGTGAACAAGTTAAGAGGCTGTGACTTGGATGACTACACAGTCCAGTGGGTGGCGAATTGGCTAGAGGGTCATACCCAGAGAGACATAGTGGATGGGTCGGTATCAACCTGGAAGGGTGTGGGCAGTGGGGTACCTCAGGGCTCAGACCTTGGACTGATACTCTTCAATGTCTTCATTGGTGACTTGGATGAGGGAGTGAAGTGTACTCTGTCCAAATTTGTGGATGACACAAAACTGTGGGGAGAAGTGGATACACTGGAGGGCAGGGAACAACTATAAGCAGACGTGGACAGGTTGGACATATGGGCACCTAGCTGGGGTCATCTAAAGTCAGCACTCTTTCCTGCCTATGCAGGGGGTTAGACTCGATGATCTATTGAGGTCCCTTCTGACCCTAGCATCTATGAATCTATGACTCTATGAAATTGCTGATTCTCCAAATCAGCATCGTAACTTCAGATTTGGATTTGGCCGAATTGAATCAGGGACAGTGATCTGGATTAACAAATCAAATTGCTGTCTCTGATTCAGGCTGAATCTGAATCCAAATCGAATACAGATTATTTTGCATACCCCTATTGTGCAATAGTGCGGTGATCTGTCAGTTGACAGGATCCAGGATGTAAATGTTCACCACTTCGGGATCTTTAGGAGTAATTTAATGAATGCTTTCCTGAAGTGGGCAAAACCAAATGTAATCAGTGGATCAAGAACCCGTTCACCTTTAAGCCAATCCCTACAGATATGTTCAAAGCAGAGGAAGGCCTTATTGATCTGTCAAGTGACCAGGAAATGCAAAATACATTTTCACAAATGCCAGCCACAGACTTCTGGTTATTGGTGAGATATGAATTTCCTGAGTTAACACACTGGGCTTTTCCACCAATCCCCTCCCCAAGGACCTGCTAGCCTTTCTGATCCCACCAAACCCCTGCTGCAGACCCATTAGCTCCCCCAATTCACTGAAACCACCCCCAGATCCCACCAACCCCATGTGGACCCACTAGCCTCTCCAGTCCTGCCTCCAAAGATCCCACCAAGCCATTCCATGGACCTCCTAGTTCCTCCAGTCCCGCCAACCCCCATCCCCATAGACCCACTAGCATGAGTGACTGGTGCCTCCTGAATCTGGGGAGGCACCTGAAGAAGCCACCTCTGGTGGAGGCCCTGTTGGGGAGGGGGGAAAGAGCACCAGCCCTGCCAACAGCATTGGTGTCAGCCATCGGGGGGGGACTGGCCCCACCGGGGGGGGGGCGTGTGCACCATCGTGCACCCCCTAGCAATTGCCTATGCCCACTAGCTCCCCTGATCCTTCCTGCCCCTCCTTCCACTCTGGCTTAGATTAGGCTGTCAGCAATGGTGAATATCTCTATAACCAGCACCCAATCTACAATCATATAACTTAAAGCAAACCATGTGATTGTATAATGGAGCCTGGGAATGTTTATACATGGCATGTGTGTGTGCGTGGTTAATATATTAAGGAAATGTTCAATTAAGCAATAATAATAATAAAAAAGATCTCTTCATATATTAAAATCAGTTCACTATTTCCAGAGAAGTTTCCAGGGTGTGCTTTCTATACTGCTTAGAACATAATGGGTGCATCTACATGAGATGCTAACTGTGCAGCAGCCTAATAACACTGCACAGGAGCACACAGGGCAAACCCATGCTAATACACTACTGCAAAGTAGTATTAAACAACTGCAGTTAGCCTCACTATGTAACTGTGTGCCAGTGCTACCGTGCAGTAGCACCAGTTACTGTTCATTGATTTAGTACTTGGTTATACAAGTACTAAACTTAATGCACAGTAACTATGGCATATTAAGGAACATGTGGATACACCCACTGATTTGCAGTATTTAGTTTTAGGAGAAAAACAAGCAGTGATCAAACTGGGCATTTTTCCTCCCCAAAATAAATTCACCAAAAAATTAAGTTTTGGGGGTTATAATACACTGGAGACCTAAGGGAGGCTGAGATACCCCCCTGGTAGCACAACTTTTTTACTTTGTTTTAAAATGACATTTTTATTTAAAAAATCACTTAAATGAAAAAAAAAAACTATGATTTTTTTCTAAGGGTTAAACAACCTATAAATAAAATCAGAACATTTCAAACAAGGGTCAAACAAGGTGTTTCAGACTGATATGGAATACATATTTTTTAATACTGCAGGGGGGAAAAAATCTAACAGACTGTTTTTTCTAAATTTTCTGTTTGGCTACCAAACCAAAAACCCGTTTTCCCTAAAGCTCCAAACTACAGATCTTTTCCCATTTTTGGTACAATTTTTGTGTTAAAATTTAACACAGTCTATGGTAATAATCTAGGAATGTCTATCTGTCAGAATTTTTTAATGTATTTTTTTGGTAAAATTCTACTCTTACCAAATCCAAACCAAAATAAATTGTTCAAAAGATTTTTTAAAGGTTTATATCCATAAAATAATGATTCCATTATTGAAATGGGTGATACAAAGAAATGTAATGTTTCTTTATGATGGGGCAAGCTTTCATGCCTGGTGCAAGCACTGGCCTGCCTCCTGTCTATGGACCAGCTGGCCACCTCATTTTCCTGCTATGCCTTGATGTAATAGAGTTAGGATGTTAATCAAGTGGGAAGCTACCCATTTGGAACCCCTGCACTGTGACCCAAGCCTCATGGATAGCATTCACCAGTGGTTTACGCATAAAAAGACAAACAACACACATACTGGGCTTCAACCCTCAGTTTCCTCATTGTGGCTCCACACACTGCTCCCACACTGGGGCTTACTGGGGTCTGACATCCCATCTGGCTCAGGTGGCCATAGCCCTGCCTGGCTTTCTGCCCTGGGGTTCTGTGAGGCTCTGGTGGATGCAGTTATGCCTGGTCCCCACTCAGGTTCCCTGCAGCCACAGGACTTACAAAGAGCCTGGATACTGCTCCAGGTCTTTCTGCCAACCTGGGCCCTGCCTCAGGACTCCTATGAGCCTGGGCTTCCCCTGTACCATTTGAACCCACCAGGGATGTGAGGGCTGAGGTTGTAAGTTGCTCTATATCTGCCTTTCACTGGGAAGGTGATTGGCCTGGCATTTCTTGGGAACTCCCCTGCCACAGGGAGTCCCACCAGACCTCCCTTGTCCCAGAAGCATGCAGTTTTATGCCTTACCCAGGACAAATAAGGCCTCCTCCATCCTCACGGACTCACCCTGTCCTCTACAGTGTTCCTGGCAGAGCTCAGCAGAAAGGCGTTTCTCCTCTGCAGGCTGATCTTGAACTGTCCTTAGCTCAGGGACCTGGTCCTTAAAATGGCTGCCCTTATCAGGCACCTTCCCCTCCCTGTCCCAGTCCTTAAAATGGCAGGCAGTACCACTGATCTGCCACATTCTTACATTTGGTATTTTTCTCTCTAAGGTACCCTCTTAAAAGTGACAACAGTTGTGTTAGGTACCTGTGTGTTAGGCCCCTGTTTTAGTTAGAAATGTATATCCATATTTATCTTTGCCCATGAATGATCCTCTTGACTTCAGTGAGACTGCTCGCATAATTGAAGTTGTGTGACCTTAAATAACTGACTGCTATCTCACTGTTTGCTGTGTTCTAAAGGGGCCACTATAATCACATCAGCACTAAGCTCAATTTCTCCTTGAGTTGAACATACAACATTTATTCAAATACAAGATGAGGTTCCTCCCTCCTCCTCCCTGAGTCAGCATGATGAGACACTTTTATCTTGGATTTGAGTACCAGCCTGGGGCTCAGCTCTGGGTCCTCAGCTCTGATTTTGGCCTGAGCTCAGGGCTGAAGCCATAACTGAGCTGCCACCTGTCTCAGGTACAAGTATGCGGATAAGAGAAAGGCATAGGGCAAAGCTTGTGGTGGGGGAACAAGCAGTTGAGGGAAAACACAGGCATGGGGGAATAGGTGACAAGGGAGCATGTGCTGAAGGGGGATTCATAACAGGAAACAAGCACAGGGAGAACAGGTAAACAAGGGTCAGAGGAGGAAGGGGTGGAGGTCTGGCCTCTTGTCCCCTGCCACTACCTTCCCCACCACAGAAGTGGGAGGGGAGGTGCAAATTTAAGATCACCTACTTATTAGATTCTATATGTGAAAAATGATAATAAATTTATAAAGTCCCATGTATAGAATCAAATTATTATGTGGGCTATTTTAAATTCAAAGTCATCTTGGATTTGGGTAAAAGTAGAACAATTTTAACATATGTCCAGTTTTGATTTTGAGATATCAAATGATGGTACATCTATGAAGTCCCTAGATAATTTGTTCTAATGGTTAAATGCCTCCACTGTTTAAGACTTCTATACAGACAGTGCTCAACTTACAAGGTTTGGAGTTGCAATGGTTCACACTTACGATGTTTATAAATTGACACTCGGTTTCAACTTTCTGATGTCAGTTTCAACTTTATAACGCTTGATCCGACACAATGCCACGCCAGTGAACAACTTCTCTGCATTGCGCGTCTCCCTGGAGAACATCTAAACATCATCCAAACTTGCTTCGACACTTTCTTTAAGAAAGCAGACAAGACTCCAGAAAAACCCACAACCAAGACTCCTGAGAAGACTCCAGCCAAGAACCCTTCAAAAAGTCCAACCAAGAGCCCTTCAAAAAGTCCAGAAAAGTCACCTCAAAGAAGTCTTTCTAAATTAATAACGATATAAATACATTAATGTAGCTATATTACACAGCTATAATTGATTTGAGTACACAATTCTGGGTTATTTTTGGTGAAAATAGGGTATCAGGCCTTGGTTCAGGAACCAACCCCTATTTATAACATTGTTTCCTATGGGAAAATTGGTTCTGACTTGCAGTGTTTTAACTTACGACACGATTGGTTCCTAAAAACCACATCTTAAGTCCAAGGACTGCCTGTATGTTCCTAGTCGGAAATTATACAATTTGTAATATATAGCAGATATACCTGTGATAGCTTTCATTTACCTGGAAGACAGGGAAGCATAATACCTTAGAGACAAACTAGTTCAGAAAAGCATACGATTTTACAAGCAGCAGCCTACCTATCAGATGCTATGAATGAACTTGCAGAAAGCAGGGATCTAGAAAACTTGTAGAAGGAAGAGTTCCAGAAAACTGGAAGGGAATACCTTTCCAAATCAGTTAATCTATGAAGTGGTACTCTGTCTTGACTTCTGCCTGACTTCAGACCTACACAATGAACTAGCTCCCTTTAATCTAGTTGGTTTAGGTGCTAGCATTAACTCATGAAAACAGTACAAAGCTTGGTACTTGGTGGCTAGTTTAAAACTAATTTAGGTAGCTTTACAATACAATGTGGTCTGCAATGTGTACAATTTGATTGGCTTTAGATCCCAAATCTTGTTACAAATTTGCTGCTACCTGCAAGCAGGAATCTCATTCCCCATGGAAGCACTTTGATTTATCCTTAAACAAGAAGTTGCCAAGTGTTCAAGTCTGACCACTGTAAGACAAAGCAAATGCATTTAAGTAGAGGAGAAAAAGCCATGTATGTTTAGTTGTCTTTCACTGTAACTCATTTTTTTGATTAATGAATTATTTCATCTCACTGAGGTGAGCTATAGGCAGTGGCAATAGGAACCTTCAAATAAAGAAAATACATGGCTTCCTGATTAAGAGCCTTCCTTCCATTGTGTTCTGCCAAATCAAAATTTTCATCTGACATTCTGTTTTTGATTATTTATGCATGCTTTCAAATGTCTTTTTTTTACCTAGAGGTTTAGATACAGAGATGCTTAATAAATCAAAAATACATTTTAAAGAACATTTTCCACTCTTCCTACTATACTTATTTTGATTTAGTGCATCAAAAATCAAAAATACATTTTAAAGAACATTTTCCACTCTTCCTACTACACTTATTATGATTCAGTGCATCAAGAAGCCTGGCTGTTCTGCAGCTGGCAGATTGAAAAAATACAACGCCATCAAAGGAGTGAATTTTCCTCATTCATCTCAAGAGAGGGCTCCAAAGCCTTGTCTGCAACATCTATATTCTCAAACTTCTAAATCAATTTGTCCAAAAGAAAAATGGTCAACTTGAACAACTAGAATATGAAGACCTAGTTAGAACATATTAAATAATGAAAAAGTATGTACTTTATTGGCTTATGGGGGAACAAAATTACAAATAATCTACTGCTAAAAGAACTGATTAAAAGAACAAAGGGAATTTAGTTCTGACATCCCTATTAATGTTGAGCAGCACTTAACTGAAAATAGTCCTATTCTTTCCTGATTTATTTTCAGTGTAAGGTTTTGGTGGAGATGGCAGACTCTTGCTCATCTCACTTATTCCTCTGTGGGAATTCAACTGGAAATAACTTTTTATATCCAAGTCAGTGCCTTTAGAATCTGGTCATTTACAATTCTATGCAGTTCTACACTTTGCATTTCTCAGCCAGTGTTTTAGCTGTGTATGAAGGAACAGGTCTTCTCCCATCCTCCCTCTTGTCTCTATGTTTTGGAACATAACATCCCAGTAGCTTGATGTGTACCTACTGGACCAAAATTCAGAGAGCAGAGTTGTGTCCCACTTCAATGAGAAGTTAAAAAGATAACTTGGCAGCTTCTAGACATTTTGAAAAATGAGGACCTTGATTCTGCTCCTGCATGTACTGGTATAAATAAAAAATCTACCAATTGCAATAAACTCAAATTACATGAGAATAAGACTTGTACAAAACATGGGTGGAAGCTCCCTTCCTGTAACTTGCTTAATCAACACCCATCATATCATCATTGCCCTTTTTCATAAGCTTTTAGGAAAATACCATACAAACTAAAGTGATTGATTAGAAATTACATAGTAGAATTACAAGGAAAAAAGCATGATAACAATGTTTAACCAGATAGATTCTGCCCTTAAATAGGATTAGAAACTTTTGAAATCCTTGTTCTTACAAAAAAGAACATTATGAAAAAAAATCAAAGAATCATAGAAGTAGGGTCAGAAGAGACCTTGTAGATCTTCAAGTCCGACCCTCTGCCTGGGCAGGAGGGAAACTGGGCTCAAGTGATCCCAACCTGGTAGGCATTGAGCCACTTCCTAAAGAGCCCCAGGGTAGGAGCCAGCACCACTTCCCTTGGAAGTTGGTTTCAGATCCTAACTGCCCTAGCTGTGAAGTAGTTCCTATGGATGTCTAATCTAAACCTACTCTCCAGCAACTTGTGGCTGTTATTTCTTGTTATCCCGGGGGGGCACTAGGGGAAACAAGGTCTCCCCCCTACCCTTCTGGTCCCCCCTAGTGAGTTTATAGGCCAGCTGTGGCCTGACCAGTGTCATGTAGAGGGGGAGGATCACCTCCTTGGTCCTACTTGAGATGCACCTGTAGATGATAGGGTCCGGTTAGCCCTGCCAGCTGTGACCTCGCATTGTCATCCCATGTTCATCTTGGACTCAATGATTGACTCCAAGATCCCTTTCTGCCTCCGTGCTCTCAAGAAGGGAGTTTCCCATCTTATAAGTGTGCTGGTGGTTACTACTGCCCAAGTGCAGCACCCTGCATTTGTCAGTATTGAAACACATCCTGTTTTTGTTAGCCCACCCCTGCAACTTATCCAGGTCTTTCTGCAGTCTTTCCCTCCATGCTAACGTGCCCACCTCACCCCAAATTTTCGTATCTTCAGCAAATTTGAACAGGTTGCTTTTCACCCCATCGTCCAAAGGGCTGGGGCATTGCTATGTGCCATCACGGGAAACTGCCTGCTTCCTGGGGTGGGGACAATGTTCCCCTGCCCTGACAGCAGGGAGATCCAAACCACCCTCACTCAGTTATTGGGGAGTGGAGGCTGGTAGATCCTTATCTCCCAGCCCCTGCTTCACCATCACAATCAGAGAACAAGGGGCTGGGAGATCCTTATCTCCCAGCACCAGCTCTGTGGTTGCAGGGCCAGTGCTGGGTGATCCTTATGGGAGATCAGAGTAGGGGCTGGGAACTGTCCCAGTCAGGAGCAAGTCCCAGACCTGTGCCCTGATCAGGTGATAGAAGTGAGAGGTTTTGATAGAGCTGTAGGGGTGGGGCAGGACCCAGCCCCCTGCCCCAATCCATTGGTGAGCAGCCATCAGTGAGCTCCCAGCTGGGTAGGGACCTGATCTTCCCCTGCAAATCTTTCCAAGTCCCCTGCCCCAATCAGGGTGCCAGGGCTGAGACCTCCCTCTTGCCCTGGCTGGGGGACATTGTCCCCACCCTGGAAAGCCGGCAACACTGGGGGCAAAGATCAATGTCCCAGCCCTGGTCAGGAGTCAGCTATCTCCTGGCCTAGTGCTCCCTGCCAGCCCCTGGGCTGGTACCCATAGGGAAGCTAGAGCTCACCCTGGTGGTATCAGGGACCTATTGCAGAGCCCCCAGAAGTGAGAGCAGATTGCTGCCATTAGCAGCAAATCTATTCCTGCTTCCCTACCCATGCAGATGCTTGCCTGGGAGTGTTTACTTCTAAGTACTTTTCTTGCTAGTAAACTGCTCTCAGATCCAAATCCCCTTGTAGACACACCCACTTCCTATCATCCCATTATTTATGCCATTATTCTTGCAGTTGGCTCCCTTGATTTACATTCTTATAGTGACTTGATCATTTCATCAAGACCAGGGCTGTAGTTTAGTTCAACCTTTCTGAGATTACCATTTTGGAACAGCATTACAAGAACAGTAGCACCAGTCCTCATAAATATTATGATAGCTTTCTCTCCCACTTTTTAGATAAGGACAAGAACACTAAATCACAATAAAGTAAACTAACACCTTTACCGTGTTCCATTTCCATCAAGCCTTGTCCTAGTGATTTTAGCTTCAGGGCATTTCATGGTATGTCTTTCATTCACTAACTTTTTAAACATGATCACTTCCACTTATAGATTATAGAGCTCTGCATATAAATTGCCACACAACAAACTTTCCAAAAGGATTGAACTTGTTTAGATTTTTTTTCCCTTTTCATTTACTGCTTAGTTAATTTTTATTAGTGAAGGACACTTATTCTGTTCTTTAATAGCTGTACATTCAGCAAAAGTACAGACAGACCTGATATAAAATGAAACAGGAGCATTAAAAACATTATTTATTTACCTAATATCCTTAGGCTTATTCAGCTTTTTGTTCATTTAAACAGGAAAATAAAGAGAAATTCTGAGTTATCCTGTGTATGTATATTACAAGGGTAGAGTTCTGAACAAGTAATAAAAGACAAGAATTTAGCTTACTTTGCCTATTGTACAATGACTAAAAGAATATACAGCTCCTTTTTATTTACCTTTATGAGCAATGTGCATTGCAGTGAAACTGTATTTTCAAGCCCCCAGTCTCTCTCCCGTGGTGATGGGTAGGGAGTAGTCAGGCAGAAGAAGTGAGTGGAACTTTAATACCAACCCCCCAGGTCTAAACTAACCTCCGGTTCAGATAGACTAATGTGGAAGTGGCCAGTGGTGTGGAGTGGCCAGCGGTGTCCCTTAGGGGTCTGTGCTTGGACAGGTGCTTTTCAACATCTTTATCGATGATTTGGATGGGGGAGTGAAAAGCTCCCTGGCCAAGTTTGCAGATGACACCAACTTATGGAGGAGTGTGGCCATGCCAGAAGATAGGTTACTGATTCAGGCAGACTTGGACAGACTGGAGAATTGGGCAGACCTGAACCAGATGAAGTTTAACACTTCCAAGTGTAAGGTGCTCTATCTGGGGGCAAATAACTCATAACATACATCCAGGCACAGAGGTGACAGCCTGACCTGCACCATGGCTGAAAGAGACTGAGGGGTAATGATTAACTGCCACATGAACATGAGGCATCAGTGCGAGACGGTGGTCAGCAGGGCAAACAACACTCTGGCATGCATCAACCAATGCGTCTTATGGAAAACTAAGGAAGTGATACTTCTGCTGTACTTAGCACTGAGGAGACCACAGTTGGAGTACTGCATCCTGTTCTGAGTGCTGCTCTTCAATAAGGATGTGGAAAAACTTGAGAGGGTCCAGAGAAGAGCCAACTGTTTGTTCAGGGACTTGCAAGGCAAGCCATACAAGGAAAAACTGAGGAACCTGGGCCTCTTTAGCCTAAAGAAGAGAAGGTTGAGAGGGAACTAGGTAGCAGCTTCCAGCTATATCAGAGGAGTGCATCAGGAGCTCAGTGAACAACTGTTCCCTAGGGCATCCCTGGCAAAAACCACGACCAATGGATATAAACTCCTAGAAGGCTGCTTCAGGCTTAATACCACAAGAATTCCTTCATAGTCAGGATGTCCAGACTGTAGGATAAATTTCCTTCAGAGATGGTTCAGTCACCTACCCAGGAGGTTTTCAAGAGGAGACTGGGTAGTCACCACGCTGTGCTCACTTGACTCTAGTTGGCTTCCTGCCTAGGGCTGAGGGGGCTGGACTCAGTGATCTGCAAGGTTCCTTCCAGCCCCTAATAATCTATGAATCTTTGAATAAGGAGAAGTAATCTATGCTACATAAGAAGCTGATGCAAATTCTATAATTTCTGGAGTTCAGTTCCAAAATTCATTTCCTGATCTACTTCCGGAGCAGTGCAATTATGTTACGGGGCACAATTTCCTAGGGATGGTGGTGAATCTATGATGCAGCTCATTGAATTTAGTAATCCTTAAATTCCCTTTCTGTAGTTATCCACACTAAGTCTATTTTTTATATGAAAGTTTCCGGTTTTCAGAGGCGGAGAGGGGGTTCTGTTGATCCATGCATGTCAAAAAGAAAGTAGATATTGTGTGCTGAACTCATTTATGTACCTCCATCTGAGAGGGAGTTGGGTGTGGTCACAGGGGAAAATAGAAATAGAACTAAAACATAAGCTTGCAAAATCTGGCATTCTTGCTTAAGTACCGGCCTCTGGCTGCTTTACCATTCTATCCAGGAAGAGCACAGACCATCTTCAGAGGCTTCCTCAGCCTGATGAAGAGTATTTGTACTGGAAAGCTTGCAAAGAAGAATTTCTACAACAATTTGAGTCAGTCTAATAAAAGGTATCAGATTTACCCAAAGAACCTTGTTTTTAAAATTTGGTAACATACTTGTTCTAATAATGTGAAATTAATTTCCTTAGAGCGGGATTCAAAAAACCACTTAGCTGCTTAAAATGCAAATCACATGGAATTTAGGCATGCAGTGCTGCTCCCGTTGCTATCTACACTTTTATCCCTCTGACTCCCGGATAGAAATGCATACACAATTCCTGAGGTGGGACGTAGAACCCAGGGTATCTGCTTCATTATGGGGCCACATAGCTCTCTTGTGTACTCTTCCACCAGGGCTTCATAGTGAAACAGTTTCAGCAGGAGAGTCCCATACCACAGCTTGGTGGTTAAAGTACTTTCTTGGAAAGTGAGATATGTGAGCATGAACATCCTTGGCTGAGGAAAGACTAGAATTCAAGTCTCCCACTTCCTAAGTGGCACCTCTACCAAATAGGCTGTAATGCAAAAGGTAGACAAGTTTTGCTTGTGGCTTTGTATAAAACAACAAAAAATCAAAACCAATAAGCCAATCCTCTTCTCAAAGGAATGGCTTGGATACTTCAATCCTACAATAAATTTTAGGGTGTGAACTTATCTCACATAAGTTTCTAAATTCAGGAAACAGGCAAGATTACAGGACATACATCTGTCGCACTCCCTTTTGTCTAGCTCAGGCATTCCCTGCCTGACTGTGCTGAGTTCTATTACTCTTTTTTCTCAGCTACTGACTCTCCCCATTCACAGTGAAGGGGACTTAGGCACCTACCTTGGATTTATGAATTCAATTTTGTGAGCTAGGCATGGCAATGCTTAGCAGATCTGAACCTTAATGTTGAATAAAACTCTCTTAAATATTCAGTCCCTAGAAAGTATTACAGATAAGATATGAAAACGGTATCAAGCTACGGAGTTGAAACATATTAATAAAATGATATATAGATTTCTAAAGCTAAGCTTGATTAAGGCTGTTTTACCCATTAAATAATTTTCTCATATTAATAGGATTTTTTTTTAAGTGAACAACTAAATTATGTGCTTTGTCATTATTGGTAATTATAGTACTGAGGAGTTATTCATTTAGTAATATTGAGATAAAACAGTTCATTAGTTCACACAACGTTAGCATATAATAATGTGTCCCACTGAGCAATCCATGGTTTTCACCCTTATAAATTCCCACTCTGAAGAGAGAGAGAGAGAGAGAAAAGTATGTGTTTGAAGAACTGATTCTTCTGCAAAATCCAGTAGTACTCTGTTGCTCTCTCCTATATTTAAGACAAAAATTAACAAAAAACAACTCTTTTAAGGACTGGTGTTTCTTCAGATAGAATGTAGGTAGAAATCTGTTAACAAGTGTCTTGATTATTTCAATGCATGTTGGTTTCCTTGGAAACCCCCCCTGTAATTTCTGTAAAACTGATGTAATTTCTGTAATGTGGCTACATTAATAATAACTTCACCATTAACTGTTTACTCAACTAAGAGGCAGTTTATTCTTGTAAGCCTATCTGACTTTCTCAGCAGCAAGGAATACCTCAGTAGCATTCTAGTGCTCATTTTCTATTGTCCTTTATGTACATGTCCATTTGGATCAGGATTAAAATGTAAAATAGCTCAACAGTCATGTAAACTTTATTTTCTATTTAGAGAACACATATTCTATACTTGGATTTACAGGGACACAAAGAAAAATTATAGGGTTATCCTTGTTTGCTCAAAGCATGTTAGCACACAGAGAAATATAAGTCAATCAAACTTTTTACTGACTTCACTGGACTTTGAATCAAGACCATGAGCTGGTCCCAGGGTTTTTGTTGGTTTGTTTTGTTTTGAATACAAACTGAATTTAAAGGATTCAAGTGACCACAGTTTGCAATGTAAAGAGCAGCTTTGCTCATAGAAGAAGGGCAGTTCTAAAAGGATGCTATACTCTTGCCCTCAGCAACTAAGCTTGTCCCTAATCCAATATTTGTTCTCTGATCTCCATCTATTTTGCCCTTCCTGCTCTTCCTACTAGCTTCTCTTCTATCCTTTGATTTCTTTAATGTTTCTATCTTTGCTATGGGACCAGATCAAGGTTTTTAAGAAAAAGTATAGTTGGGGACAGTTTGGCTCACTTCTGTTTTAGCGGTGAAAGTCAAGTGGCAACTTTGACAACACTGGGTGGCAACTGGATTTTAGACACCATGGGTGTCTACAGATAGAAAACTAAATAAAAATGACCTGATTTTCAGAAGAACTAAACGCTCATAGCTCCCATGAACTTCACTTCCTGGTGCTCAGCAATGAAAAGTGTAAGCTGTTTTTAGGTTTCTAAATCAGTACCTAATTTTAGAAATCCAAGTATGAGATATTTGGAATGAGCATGGAAAATGTCTTTATGGTCTAGGAGATAAAATGTCTGTGACAAGAAAAGTGGATGAACAGCTGATATTATCTGGAGACTGGGCTAGATGGACATGTGGCCTGACTCAGCATCACATTTAATATGTTCTTACTTGTAAGCTCCAACTGACCAGATATCTATCTTCATGGAAGGTTAGTCCAATAAAAGATATCACTATTCAGCTGGTCCAGTAAAAGATATCCCAAAACATCGTATTATGATACTAATCTTAAAATTCATGCTATATAACACTTAAAAGGCCAAACTCTTTTCCATCTATTATGTATCTAAGTGGACTTAGGTGTCTAAGTGTGATTCAGTTCCACCCTATTCGAATCCTGAAAATCCATTCCTGGTTTTCCACACTTTGCTACCCAATATTACCACCTAATTGTACTCTCAAGATGAAGTCAGAAAAAAACAGTAAGACCTCAACTTTTTCAGGGAATATCCCAGGGTGGATTAGTATTGAACTCAAGTGCTTAAGTACACTTATGTACTCAATAGAATCATAGAGAAGGAGAGCTGGAAGGGACCTCCAGAAGTCAACCCTTTGTTTGAGGCAGGTAGATTGATCAACTGGTTGGTGACCACTGGTCTAACCTATTAGCCAAATTATGAAGTCAAGCCTAGGAAAAACACAAGACAGACAATACCATCATCTGACACAGATAAAGGAAGGGCATGCCAGCAATGCCCTGCTGCTGCAAGGTTGTTAAAATATGCTTAAGAGATCCAAGAGGTAGAAGAGAATCTGGCTCAAAGTGAACTGCACCTCAGCCTGGCAGAAGTTCTGATTTCATTTTAAATAGGAAGACTCCCTAACTGCTAAGGAAAGAAAATACAGGCAAAGATCATTGCTGAAGTGATATTGTTTCAAGCAGCAGTTGAAGATGGAGATCCAAAAGACTTAATTTAAGTTTAAGTAAGATGGATTTTCTGCCCATTTCTAGTTTTTTCTTTCTTACATGCTCAGTTTAAAATTTGGCTGATGCAGCTAATCTTAGTATTTGTAGCATTACTTTTCCTATGTACTGCTGAGAAAAGACAAAGTCTGAAGGCTTAATTCATATAAATTAAAAAGGGAAAAAGAAAGGTATTCTTTTTCCTTTGAGGAGAATAGTTTCATTCCCCTTCAAGCTTCCAGCCATTGTCTATTTTGTTATTTTCAATGCCCTGTTAGAAACAATTAGTAGCACTGTTATCAAATCAATAACTATATCTTAAAAGAGAATTGTGAGGTAATAAATGCCTCCCACAACACTGATAAATTACAAGAGCTGAGTACTAATGGGCTTTGGGAGATTGCCTAGTTGAGTAGAGACTCGGCTATAATACAGCTGTTAATATATGTTTCCTTTTACTTCAGTTCTCTTGCATGACTCACCTTTGTTTATTTTCATAGAAATAGATTTTCTAAACAGCACCTGATCAAAATGTAGTGCTGTCCAGAATAAATCATGTGGAAGATAATAGGCCTGTAGCTTACTATGTTGATTTCCAAAAGAGGTTGCCTCCAAGTTTGATACTCTCCATTGCTAAGATGAGTATGTAATTACATTTTTAGACAGATATGCTGGGTGCTATCATTGTTCACTTGCATGGGATGCTTTGCAGGTAACTAGAAGACAAGTTTCTTGAAAATATTGTCTCCATTATTGTTTATGCTACAGTTATTAAACACTAGTAATAGTCCAGCTAATACTGTATAGTCATTTGTGTGCTTGTTTTTCAAGCTAAATATGAGAAACACATAACTGTGAAGATATGAAAGGGTTGCTACCAGCTCCATCTTGCAGTTGCTGCCGGTATTCAGTCCAGCAATCCTTTTAGGGAGTTTAATAGCCATTAAATTACTTAAGCAGCTTATGACACAACTTAAACGTATGTATTGTAGTCTCAAAAGAATTTAAGGAATGAAGTTCTTTTCACAGCTGAGATTGCTACCAGCTCCAGCTGTCTAGGATTTTTTTTCTTTGTAGTGGGCAGGAACAGTGTGAGCAGCAAATGTTTATCTTGCTCATCAATCCATGACGTGCCTGAAGTTCACAGACCAGTGGTGAAAAAGATCAAGCCATTTCATATAACAAAGCTGCCCTTCCATGACTATTGTAAGAAAAGCTTTTCTCATGTCCAGTAAATTATCTTATGACTTTCTATCATAGTCAGCCCCACCCCTCCCTCAAAAAGAGAGAGAGAGAAAGAGAGAAATCTTTACTGCTGCAGCTATATTGTTTCTACGCATGGAATTGATATGATGCAGTAAACTCCATCAGGTATCATGCCAGAGTTTATTGCTCCTGAGTGCTGGGACCACAGCACACTGAGCCAATTTGGAGCAGCCCCAGCTGGCAGGGTGTCCCGGTTAGCCTGGCAGCTCAGGGCTGCTCTGACTCAGCTCAATAAGCTGTGGAAAGGCTGACTGAGGCATGAGAGTGCTCCAGTTCCAGGGAAGGCAGCTCTGCACTGGAGCACCCTTGTGCCCCAGCCAGCCCTGGTTACTGTCTAAAGTTGCATTGCAGCACACTAAATAACTCTAAATAAGTACCATAGGATGGTACTTGTTTAGGGAAGTACTATCCTTGGGCAGAGTTAATTAGTCTAGCGTGGCCTAATAGGGCTGCATGTGTAGATTCTGAGACTTTACTACAGATTTTAGGCAGCTCTGCAGTAAACCTCTTATGTAGACATACCCAGTCATCTATGTGGGACTACATTGTGATGCACGATAACAATGCCTGCAAAGAAGAAGGCAGCACCTTCTAGAGGGTCACTGCAACATTGCCAGCTCTCACAAAATTGAGTGTTATTTTTAAAAGTTTTCTAAAATCTTTACCCCCTGCAATGTTACAATTTCAGCTTTCACTTTAACAAAAAAAGGAGGTTGTCCCCATGTTAACATTAAGTTATATTTTATATCCCAGTTCCTGAACAAGACCACAAGATTGGAATTTTAAAAAGTGTCTAGATTTTAAGTCAAACTTGTGGTTTCTTGTTCCCCTGTCTCCCATCTAACCAGTTGACTCTAATGATCAACATATAGTGGAGAAAGAAGTGGGTAGAACCATATGTTTACTGACTGTGGCTCATTTATTTGCATGCTTACTGGTGTAGCACATCATAGACCGAATCCACATTGTGTCCCTCATTTTTCTCATGGGTCTCAGGGCTGTGACAACAGGAGAGAATTATCCTCATTTTCTCCAGGTCACATGTAAACACCTGCATTTTTTTTCCTCATACTATGGTAGTATTCCACTGTATGAGGCATGTTATGGCATATAGTTAGATGTTAAGAGAAGAAGGTCGGGTGCCAGCATATCTGTCAAGTTTTTCCTATCAAATTACAGACAAGGTAATATGATGTTCCCTGCTGCTGTTACTGCAAAAAAAAAAGTTGCTATTGATAGAAAAAAGCATTTCTTCAAACAAATCTTGTTATTATTATTGTTGACAAAGATGATATTTTCTATGACAACAGTCCCTAGAGAATCCAATGAGGGATCACAACCTCACTATACTAAACTAGGTGTGTCAAACTTAAATAAGTTAGCAGTGTGCATCTGGACCATGGGGAATTCTCCCCATGGTTGCCAGAGCCTCTGTCATTGCCAACAGTCAAGGAGTTAACAGCACCACTACTCCATCCCCATTGCCAGCTGCTCTTGGTTTTAGTTGCTGGTGGTGATCAAAAATATTAAATTTAATGGTGGTGCTCACTGCCTTGATATCAGCTGCACCAGCCTAGTGCCTCCAGCAGCCACAGTGAGGGGGGCTGAGCAGCATCAGTGTTAACCCTTGTGCTGCTGGCAGCCACAGAAGCCCAGAAAACTACGGAGGTCTACAGACACTCAGAGACCATGTTCTAACTCATGGTGCTTTATATAAAGTGTCATGAATTAGAGTCCTCTTTCCCCACTGACCCAACAGACATTTACTGGTTAAGTCAGGGAGGATCAAGCCTGCTTGCACCAGCAGGCAGAACTGCTCCAGTAATCTCTGAGGAGGCTGCAGAACCAACCCTCCCCCCAGGTCCATCTCCTCTCCTCACCAGCTCTGGGGCTGTCAGTGGGGGAGGGTGGAGGAGGGAAAGGGAGTAGTATGGAGGTTCTGGCTGTTTTGCCTGGCTGGAACTGTTGTGGAGAGATACCCAAGGTGGGGTATTGGGGGGATCTGGGGAAGGCCCATGAAGCAAGGGTGCTATATTCCACCCTGGCCTCAGCTCTGGCCAGGCAAAGCCCACTGCAGCGCTGTGTTGCTCCCTCTCTTTCCCCCCCTCTCTCCCTCCCCATCCTCCTCCCCCTCCTCCTCTCTGTCCTGCTGGTAGCCCTGGCAAAGTATTCCAGAGTGTAATCACCACCCTAGTGCTGCAAAGTGCAAAAAATTAACCCTGGAGGGAAACACAAGTTCTCTTAAGGCACTTTGCTTTAGGGTGCCTTCATCTAATACCTCATTTGACCACAGTCAGTATTTCATTAGATTGGTCATTTTAGAAGTGCTCTGCAGCCATTCACAATTGCACAAAAAATGTAATTTGTGTAAGCACCCTGGATGTCCCACTTCCACTGGCTGGATTCATCCTGTGGGTCATATGTTTAGCACGTCTGACATCACTTATGGAAGTGGATATGAGGTCTAGCAGTTAAAGAGTTGGAAACAGAGCCAAGTCTCTTTGGACATGTCAACACTGATGGCATGCTGTCCCTAGGAATACAGTCATGAAGATTCTCTGTTTACTTCTGTTCTGCTCTTGTCAGATCCCAGAAATAAGGTAATATTAACCAGCCATGTTACAAAATCACTGAGCATGTGTTCCAGAATAACTCTTAGTTTGTTGTTGTAAAGGGTGTTTGTTGGCATGCTGTCAATGCCATGAAGGTGGCTGTGGTGGGTTACTTCCAGGATCTGGCACATGTGGAGTGGGAATAAGTGAAGGTCCTCTAGAGGGCATCTTGGAACAGTGCCCTTTGGTTCTAGTTCTGGTTCTTTTACCAACTTAGGAAATAAAGTACATTGAAATGTATATCCAGCTGCAGTACTAAGGCCTGTCAGCCCAGCCAGCAGATAAAATTTAATGGACTTTTAATTTACCATACAGCACAAACGGGGAGCAAGTAATCCTCTTTTGGCTCCTTAATTTAACTATGCTCTAAATATATATAATAAAATAGAGAATTTATCCAAAGGGTGTCAATTTATGGGGAATTCTTCAAGGATTTCAGCAATTTTATCCAATAATTAATTATGAAACTTGAATTATGAAATGATGAAATAATATATATTTCATTTTGCTATTTGATTTTTTACTAGCTTCAAGTTCAGCCATTGTATGTTGCCTGTCTTTTTGTACTATGGTAAAGAGTTGTGTGGTAGCAGATATCTTCTCCCACTTTCTTGCTGTTTCATAAAAAATCATTTGGAAATGCAAGATACTACATATACTAAAGTATACATTTTCCCTTTCCAATTCATAGAGACTTCATATTTGTTACTTCTTGAATCTGAGATAAATCTGAAAAATACATATGTTCTTTGTGTGTTTAGGAAAACAAGAATTTTATTTTATTCTGTTCATTTTAGTTTGGAGAAAAGATATCAATAACCTTAGTTTGGGGTATGGTCATGTTATTTATTTTAGACTGCCATGAAAGAAAAAATAATATCTTTCAAGTAGAATCTACTTCATCCTGTTCCTTCTATGATTTTACAGACAGTGTGTACTGTATACTATATCTTTGAAGTGCTCAGTCAGCTCTGAGGTACAGAAATAGCTAGTAGTCAAGCTATCCAAAAGCGTGTGGGGGGAAAAGAAGAAAGACAAAATAGGAAATAGGAAGACACATTTAAAAAGCTTTTCCAAGCAGAAGAGAAAAGGAATCAGTAGGCAAAATATTTTAAGGACTTGATAACCTGGTGTAACAGGGGGGCCTGCTTGGGGCCGATCTCTGTGGCCCGCTCACCTGTTCTTGGGCCAACCACCCGCCTTCTCACCCGCCATGCCTTGATATTAATTGATTAATTAATAGATGTCAATTAAGTGGGAGGTTGCCTGTTTTGCTGCCCTGATGCCAGGGGGCACTCTCTGTGGCTACACCACAGCCCAAGCCTTGCAGGCAGCATCTAGGTGTTCTCATTATCACTGGACCCCACTGGGCCCCCCGAATCCTACTAACAGGATTCCTTCATGATCCCTCCATGATCCCTCCCTTCAGGCAGTCTACCCCACCTTCATTCAGGCTGTTGGGTATCCCTTGCAGTGGGCCCTTTTGACCGTCCTGGTCCTGGCCCCAGCATGGGCCAGTTGAGGGTACTGTCTCAATCAGGTTGAGTCTTTAGCCCCTCACTCTCTCCAGGGATCTTGCCTTCTAGGCCCTTCACACAAACTGGGTTACCCACCCGGTGGTGGGGGCTAGGGGTTAAGGCGTCCCGACCCACCTTTCACCAGGGTGGTAACTGGCCTGGCATTTCCTGGGGGTTTCCGTGCCACTGGAAGCCCCACCAGACCACCCACTCCTGGCAGGGTGCAGTTTTAGGTCGTGCCAAATTGCTCTGTTTATATAGACAGCCCCTGACTCAAAATGGCTGCCTTCATCAGGCACCTGGTGGCTGCCAGCTCCAGGCCCTTAAAGTGAGAGGCACACACAATGCTCTGGCACACCTGGTAATCTGGATTTTTTTTCCCACTAGTTCTTTGTCAGCGTCCTCTGTAAAAGGAGTTGGGGAATTTAGTGAACAAAACATTCCATAACAAGCTACGTATATGAAAACATTGTCACTGCTGCTTCTAGGACAGCCCACACAATGCAGGGCCACAAACCCTGGAGTTTGCAGCAGTCTTCCGAGTGGCCTGTTGAGAAGCTATGAACTAGCCAAAAACTAGGAAAGTATGCAATGGAAACTTTCAAAGATCCATCATTAGTTTACTGAATTCAAACCGTATGAAAATATATATTGTAGGATTAATTTATGGCCCACTCTATAAAAATGTGGGTTTTTTTTCTAGAGAGTTACTTGTTGGTAAGTGCTAGCTTTTGTATAGGTATCCAAATTAAGTAATTCACTCAGAACTAGATAGCAGATTGTCTTTCTTCTCTTTTTATTTCTCCTTCTTGACATTTACTTTATGACAATCTCCTGCTGGATTGCACATGATATATTTCAGTATGTGATTCACGTATATTTCATTATGTGTTTCACAGCTGAAAATGAAGAACTTGACCTAAGGATCCAGCACATAAGCCAATTATATAATTCCTTTAACTTTGTGATTGAAATGTTCCAATAGAGAAGAAAGCATTTTCTCCTTGATATCTCAGGCCAGGTCCCTGGGTGCATCTACACAAGATGCTGCGTTGCTGTAGCAATGAGCTATAGCAACAAACCATGATGCTGATATTACTGCACAGTAGCAATGAGTTACTGTGCAGTAGCTCATTACTACTGTGCAGTAGTGTTAAAAATGACCCGTGCAGCATTACGATTTTTCAGTAACAATGATTAACGGATCAAACAATGTCAGTTTGTTATTATAATGTCATAGTTATGATATGATAAAACTATCATAGTTAAGTATAAAAATACCATAGTTATGATATTTTATCATGGTATACTATCATTATGGTATATTATCATGTTATGATAATGGATATTATCTACCAGATCAACCAATGACACTTTGTTATGACAATGTATATAAAGCTTACAGTAAAATACGGCTTTTTGTAGAAATCAGCCTGAATTCTTTCTAAATAACCCTCCAACTCTCCTTTCTACTTATGAAGGAAAATTAATGGGTTTTTATAACTATTTGTGTTATAGGAGTAAGCAAATGAGATGAGCGGTGTCTAATGATATAGGTGTCATTAAATACACACAATAAGAAAATGTACTTTTCCCTAAAGAGTTATCACAAAGATGGACAAGAGAAGAATTCTGAGAAGAAAAAAAACCCTATAAGAATCTTCCATTCAGACAAGCCGAAATGAGACACAAGGTGTGAAAGTTGTGAAAGGTTAAAGCATAGGACCAGATCTTCTTCTGTCTGGCCAAAAAATAGATAAGTTTCAGCTCAGAAGCATGATTCCCTACCATCCAAGGAAGCATGCAACCCTTCTAATCTCTTTACAGGCAGGCTAGTGTACCTCCAAAGGCTAATTCTATTTCAAACTGAGGTGCTGCACAGCTCCTCTGTTCCTAGTAGTGGGTAGCCTTATGTATCTCCAGGGCATGTAGGGAGTTGCCTACAAGCAACCAAAAGGACATTCTTAGGGCTGTATCTTATAGGACCTTCCATTACTGTAGGTTTCTATTCTTTTCCAGAGACATGGTTCACTAAACGATAGAGAAGGAGAACCCATATATCTTCTCCTTTCCTATAATATGGCAGGCAAGTATTTTTTTTTTTAAGTGGTAGATCTGTCTCTTAGTCTTCCCTGCATCTGAAATACTTTCTGAGAATGTTTGAAATGACTTCTGAGAAAAGATTCCTGACCACCTGGCTATGAGCTATGTTGGACCTCGATTTATCCTCCACTCCTTGTGTTGAAGCTAGACCTCCAGCCAGAACAAAATGCAAGAATAATGAGACCAGAAGGAGAGCAAGCCTTTCAAGCCTAGAGAGTCAGGCAGCCAGGGCATGCCAGACAATGCTCCCAGTGCTTTTTATGTGTTTTATTCAATGACTATTTAATATAAACTATGTAAAAACACTTTGAGCAAGTCTCTTAATCCATTCTAGTACTATATTGGAAAGACTATCCCTAACTTTTGCTTTGCATCAGATGTCTCTGAAATCTTCTCCAAACTTTTATTCCAAACATAAAAAACCCAAAACAAAACATGGCCTCTGTTATATTTGCAAATTATACTGCCTATCTTTCAGGACATTTTTTGATATATAGGATCAAGCTGATTTGTCTTGAATTCAACATATATTAAAATTGACTTTTTTACAGAAGTACTTGACCTTCATATTTTTAATTTTCAATGTTAATAAAACCCCTTCTCCACCAAGGCAAGACTGCTGTTTTTGTGCATATCATCTTAACTAGTCCATCCTTCGACTAACTGGATCTGGTCTGTGGGTGGGTACCCATCAATTGATTGGACTTGGCCTACAACTTCCCCTGCAGCACTTCACATAGGGCTGACCAGCTCTGCTTCCATCTGGGCCAGTCCACACCACACTGTGAACAGCACCCCATCAGCCAACACTGCCCTAGGTGGGAGGAGTGGGTGGAAGCTGGGAGCTGGAGCTGGTACCCCATGTGTTGAGGCAGGTGCCACCCATCTGTAGCTTTCCCCCCCACTTGGCAGGGCATCTGATGCCTGAGATGGACCCCCCTAGATTCTCTGCACTACCTGCTGGCCAAAAAAGTTACTGGAAGTAGAAGAAGACACTGCAAGTAAAGGGAGTTGAGCAGTATCTTGACAGCTGCAGCCACACTAGAAGCAGCCCTGCCAGAAAGCTGTGCATACTGGCTGGGGCCACGGCTGGGACTGGGGTCAGGTTGGGGCCAGGGAAGTGGAGTCTGGCAGGTACAGGCAGGAGTGGGTGGAGCTCACCTCCATGTGGAGCACCACAGGGGCAGCTATGGGCCAAATTGTGTGAGGGAGTGGACCGTATCTGACCACACCACCTGGGTGAGCTCTGCTGTATGCACCCTCTGCCCCCACACATCCCCCAACCCTGGTAGCTCTCAGGACCTAGTGTGCGGGCAGCTCCCACACACAGGCACTCCCAAACTCCATGCACCTTCCCCCATACCCACTCAACCTCACACCCATTCCCCAAACACACTACCCACCCCTACACACATACGCCTCTCCCCACAGTATATAAAAGTGAGATTTTATTTTGAGCTATTATGCAATCACCTCCATGTACACTACTCAAAAATGCATAAATCGGGACAAAAATTAAAACATTAAAATATATATAGTAGATTTTTCATTTTTAGTATATGATTTTGTATAGCTATAATTTGTTAAAATGATATCTTGTGAAAGATTTTATGTGTGCAGCCCTGAATGGCTCACCAAAACTTGTTAAGTGACCCTTCAACCAAAATAATTGCCCACCCCTATTCTAGGCTATTTCCTTTCATGTGTGACCATTTGAAATGCATTTTACATGTACAGCTCTTTAAATAATGCATTGTTATTAGCTTAGATCAAGGTTATAGGCCTTATCTCATTTGAAATTTTTGTTTGCACTCAGATCTTAAACCCAAATATATAACTCCAGCACTTTATTACTAGCATTTCAGCACTTCCTTTCAGAATAAATGTATCTAATGGAACAAGTCATCTAGAAAATAACTTCTAGCATTTTTTTTTTAGTGAAACAAATAAAAATCATTCCAACACTGAGCCCCAAGCAGAGATGATATCTGCCTTTAAAAATAGCTACTTCAAAGAAGTGCAGAATACATTTGCATAAACCATGGCTGTCAGATTGTTTGTGTTTAGTTCAAGGAGATGAAAATTAATTGAAAAATGCCATGTGGGGAATCTGCTCTTACAGTGTCTGTAAGGGCAAACAACTTCACGTAGGATTTTATACAGAATGGTTAAAAGGACAAGTTTAAAAAATAATATTTCCCTTCCCATTAAGATTAAGTACACAGGCACATCTCAGTGAGGTATGAATTGCATGTGTATGCTTAAGCTTTTTTATAAGATTTCTATGTAAGGGGTGTATATTCAGTATCCAAATCCTGTTGTGGTTAATGGAAGATGCAGCACAGGAATGAAGTTTCCATAAGCAGTGAACCTTTAGTATCTGGGGATGCACACTACGGATCAAAAGCATCTCCTTCTATTTTTTTCTGGCTGATCAGAGAGATAAAGCAATAATTCCAAGATCCCAGCTGGGCAGCACAGTGGAACTGACACAGTCACCTTTTATGAGAGTAGTAAAAAAAAATCCCTGGAAACACTGCTTGAATACACTCAAATAAGAACAGAATCCCCACATGGCATTTTACAATTAATTTTCACCAGTTATTACAAACCTGGGCAGGTTTATTATAACAGAACAAGAAGGGTTTATTTGTTTTTCTCTTTTATTTTTGGTAATGAAAGGTCTTCACACTTTTCCAAATCCTCACGAAATGCTTAGTTCTACAGCAGGATTAATTTATGAGTACCCCTGCCCCACATGAAGTGCCATACATTTTAATGGTACTCCTGTTTTGAGTTTATGTTATGGTGACTGACTTTAAGAGTTACACTGAGGAAAAACAAAGCAAAAAGAGCCTAATTCAATGCTCATTGAAATCAATAGGAATCTTTCCTGATTCTTGGGTCCAAACTCCTCCAACCCCATCATAAATTATAGAAGAACTTAGGCTTCTATAGCTTACATCACTGATACAGAGTTTCAGAGGGAAGGACTAGAAGGCTAGGGACAGAAGTTACACATTAAACTAATTTAAGTGATGAGAAACTGGTTTAAACCTGTAACAGAACAGGTGTTCAGTGCACATAAACCAGTTTGAAAATGTCTGAAACTGGTTTGAGATAAACCTGGTTGAATGCAGTGTCAGACTTAACTGATTTGGCTCAAATCAGTTTATGTAATGTCTGTCCCAGGCCCCTTGCTGGTTTGAATTATATCAGACACCCCCAGCATCCCAGCATGCTCTCTGGGCTGCAAGGGACTCTCTGCTCCACAGCCATGCTGGCCCCTCCCCTCTGGTCTCTGGCTGGAGCTTGGCACAGACTGTAGGCATTCCTGCACCCCCACTCCAGTCCCCATCCCCTCTGCCTTACAGACACCTCTCAGCATTAGCTAGCAGACCACAGGATATCTATTGTTCATGCTGCAGCAGATGGGACAAAGGGAGAATCAACGGGTAGCTGGTAATGTCCTTATGTTGTTTTCTTAATGGGGTGATAAACACTGAATTAGGGCTGATATCAATTCCCTAGGCTGATATCAATTCCCTGCTATCAATTCATTACTGGGCTGGTCAGAAGTGGAGGGTGAGGGGTGAGAATGACTCCCTAATTAAAGCATCCTGCCTGGCCCTGGCCACATCTCCACTCAGCTCAGCACAGCACAAGGGAAGGGAGGACTGCTGTGGCATCCCCAAGCTTCTAACCTGAACCACTGCAGGCATATGCCTGCATGTCTGGGATGTCTGTGCAATTACAAAGCGATTCAGGCTAGCCAGATTAGACTAATCTGCAAAGACTGAATCAATTCAGGCTCAGATTTTTTGAATGTCTGTCCCTAACTGAAGAGCATAACAGAACTCAAACTTGCTGTTCTTTATTGACATACCATCAGGGAAGTCTCAACTGACCAGTTATATTCAATATATATCTCCAAATCTTTTTCTAAAATAACATAACAAACAGAAAACAACAGCCCAAGTCCAGGATTAACAGATATTGTGTGTTCCTATCCATTTACTAATATAATGAGAAATCCTATTTACTATGTCAATGGCTGATGTAAACAGGGAAGCCACCTCCACTGAGCTCTGCATGAGTAACTCCTGAGTCTCTTACTTTGCCTGGCTAAGTATGGGAATAGTGGTAGTAGAAAACAGACTATTCCAGCTGCCAGCTGGCCTGAAAGAATTATTGGCTTTGACGGTAAAGGTGCCCTTGCACTTGTAAAGTTTCCAGGATAGGTAATGACATAATTATACAATTCCTAGAATATAACATATGGGGTTAACTCTAGAACTGCCAATATAATTAAAGCCCATGTGTTCATTTTTTTTAGTCTCACTTGAAACTGGCAGGGCAAATGTATTCTATATGAAATATTTTCATACAGCTCTATTTGGAGGAAATTATTTTAGGGATGAATAAGAATACAAGCAATATAACTGCTATACAATAATTTTTCAGTACTTAATATGTGGGAATATGATTGTTGATATAAAGATTTGGGTCCTGTATAGCTAAGAGGTAGCCTTCTCCCTTTATTCCCATCACAATCCCTAAGGCCAGCCAAAAGCAACCTCTTCTAAGTACTGTGAGTATGGTAGAGTCATTTGACAAAAAGTTACTCACCAGCCCTTGAGCTCCCTCCCTCCTGAAGCCTGCTTGATCCCTAGCCTGGATATCTTTTGGAAGCACTGTATGACATTCTTATTTAGGAAGGCATTTAGTAAACAAAGCTAGACTGAAATATTGTTTAATTTGATATTGTTTTATGCTGATATTTTATTTCCCTTTTTAAATTGTTCTGTACTTTTGTCACTTATTCTTCCATTGTCACTTTCCTGTTTTATACTTTATTTTGCTCTCTACTGCAAACTGCCCTGATCCTTTTTGGGGAAGATTGGCATGCATAAATAAATAAATAAATGTTTTGTGTAAGCATTACCAATTAACATATTCTGTTGTCATAACACATTACAGGATTTATTTTATTGAGGTGTGACATCTTGACTTAAATGGGATTTCTTAATTAGAATTTTTAAAAGTTCATTTTTGAGACTTTCAAATTAAAAAGGAACTCATTTTGTCTAAATTTGAACATATTGAAGGTTCAGAAGTATAACCCCAGCTAAGAGATGATTTAATTTGCATTTTTATGAAAAGAGATTGAAATGATGAGTAGTGATTTGAAGAGAGGCATAGAAAAAAAATCTAATAAAACAAATGCAGGTATGTGTATGGATATACATTGTTTATGTGTGTGTAGATAGATTTGTTTTTATCTTGTCTGAGAGCTTTTCCACTCTGATACACAATCTAGATTTTCTTTTAGCCTGAAGAATTTTTTGATTGAAACATTAAAAAAAATAAATGAACATATCACATGAATATTAAACAAAAATTCTAATTCCACAATGTTCACCTATTTTTATCTGAAATTCACAATTCCTATAAAGGGTCTAATCTAGGGATGAGTAATTATTTTGGCTAGAGGGCTGCTTAATGACCTTTGGTTAGCTGTCGAGGACTGTGTGGGTACCACACCCCTTGACAAGTTCCCTGCTCCCTGGTTGCCATCTTGGGACCAGAAGTCCTGTTCCTAACCCATGACCTTTGGCACCAAAAGTCCCTCATCTTGCCCCCATAACTACTCCTTTTGGAAGCAGAGTTTGCTATCTTGGAACTAGAAAAATACAAATCATATACTAAGAATCAAACTTCTAATATAATTTATTTTAATTTTATTTAAAAAAAAATATTTTGTCCTGATTTACGTGTTAGCATAGTGTATATACAGATTATTGCATAATAGCTCAAAATGAATTCTTACTCATATATTGTATGTAAGGGATGTGTGGGGTGTGGTTGAGGTGGGGGTGTGTGTGGATATTATGTGTGGGGAGTTGTGTGTGGGAGTGAGGTTTTGCGGGGTGTGTGGAATTTGTGGGTGTGTTGGGGGGATTGTGAAGAGGTCTGGGTGGGTGGGTGGGTGTGGGGCATGGGTTTGGGTCCCCCTCCACAATTCTCACCATGGTGAACAGTCCCTTCTGCCAGTGGCAGCAGCACCAGCAACCAGCAGGCCCTCAGGGCACTCATGGTCCATGGCAAGCAGAGTTCCTCAATGGTACATGGCTTTGGCTGAGTCCTGGGAGCTGCACATGGTAACACTGCCCCCGCAACCCCTCCTACCCCAACCTGGTCCACTGGCAAATGCCTTTAAGCCAGACCAGGCTAGCTTTATGCCAGCATGTGGGGCTCCTATCCTTACAGGCAGGAGCTATGTGTCATCAGGCCAGACTGGCTCTGTGACTTTGTGTGGAGCTCCAAGCTGAAGTACCAGGAGCCCTGTGGCAGTGAAGGCACAAAGCCAGTCCAGTCCAATGGTGCATGACCTTTGCAAGCCTGTACCTCCTGCTAGCTTTCAGAGGGAAAGCGACAGGCTGGTAATAATTATCTCTTGGAGGGGCCCTCCAAGAGTGGGGAGTGGTCTGGCAAGCCAGATTTGGCCTGTAGGGCATATTTTTCCTGCCCCTGGTGTAATCTAAGTTCTCAGAAGGGGTTCTCAGAAAGAATGAGTGTTAGATTAGCCTTATTATATTGTCTTAAACACCTATTTACATCAACATCCTTGTATTCAGGTTAAGACAACATCAGTAATTATCTTGTTGTACTGTCTTGAGTGCTGGGCAGTAGCAGATGAAAGTCAGTGTTGATAAGTGAGAAATAATGCACAAAAGTGAGATGCACACACATGATGATGGGCTCTGCACTAGCTATTTCCAATTCTAGCTATTTCTAGAGGAGGCTTGACAATTACCTAGCTGGGGTCATATGAGCCCATTCTCTCCTGCCCAGGGCAGGCTTGAAGATCTACTTGGGTCCCTTCTGACCCTACATCTACGAATCTATGAATCTAATCAGAAAGAGGTAATTGGCCATGCTAGCCTGAAGTCAAGCAGGAGACAGGACAGGGTGGCACTTCAGAGATTATCTGCTTCAGAAAGGTACAAAATTTTGTAAGCAAGATTTACAAAAACTTACACATCTCTGAACCCATGGGCGACTGGTGCCCCCTGGCTCTGGGTGGGCACAAGCAGCTGATCGCCAACTTTGGAAGCACCAGCAGCAAACCAGAAGTGACACTGGAAAAAAAAGAAGTGCTGCCGGTGCTTCTTCGGGGGTAGGGGGGCACTGGCTGGCACTCCTCACTCTCTGGCTAGCAATGCCAATTTCAGGGGGGGTATGTGTCCCTCCATACTTTGGTAAATAAAAGGTGACCAAACACCAGCAAGCTGTGCTCGTGGCGTGGGGGGGGGCAGCAGTTGCAGCCTGATAGCCATGCAATCAATGCATGCAGCAAAATCCCCAGCTCATGCAGCTCATTCAGCACACAAAAAAGACCCAATCCCATTGGCTATTAGGGTGGTATAAAAGCAAAGCCCACGAAAAGGAAGGTGGGACCCACACAACATTGGAAAGGCTTGATCACCCTCACCGGAGGTCTTACGTCCACAGCTCCCTTTCCTCCCAGACTCCCCCATCTCGGATAATTGTATCAGTTGGATGCGTGAAGAGCTCTCGAGTTCTCTGCGGTTTTAGTTTTGGAATTATTGCAAGGGGAACTGCCGGCGTGGAAGTGCAAACAAAGCATTTATGTGCTTCATGGCGTAACTTTATGGAGCGTTCCTACACTGTGTACATCGACACGAGTCTCTGTACTGCAGTTTGTAAGTAAAGCGTTTACTTGTTATATTGCCTTCAGATTCTTCTTGAACGGGAAAACTAGAGAAAAAAAGGGAACAAGGCTCCAGAACCCTTTTGTCCCCAGCCTGTTCATATCTGAAGGTTAATCATCGCCCCCCCCCGTTTCCCTACCACAAATACCACCCCTCCATGCATTGCTTATGTCTGAACCTGTTAGTTTCTAAAATGCCACCCTACCCTGCCTTCTCCGTGTTTCTAACCCAGAATGAGATCTTAGAATCATCCTAGATAAATTCTCTGAAAACATCAACCCAGTATTCACCAGTAGTCAACAAGACAAGCAGAATGTAAAGAATTCTGAAGAGTGATTTTCAAGAGAAAACAGAGGATTTAATCATGAAACCTGTGCCTTGAATACTGTGTCCAGTTCTTTTTTTACCATCTCAAAAATTATGTAATAGAAATTGAAAATGTGCAGAGAAGGGCAAAAAGAAAAACCAAGTAATAGAGAGACTTCTATAGGAGGAAATACTAAATAGGCTAGGGCTTCTCAGCTAAGAGAAAAGATGACTGAGGCTAACTACAGACATTCAAAAAGCCTGAGGCAGAATTGATAGAATCTATATGCATTTCTCTAAACTGTGTAGATTAGATCAGGCAGCAAATGGAATATATACTTGCCTCTTCCTGGGGGGCAGCATTCAGATGCCTACATTGCCTAAGTCAAAAATGGGGGGGGTACTCCTGCATGCCTCTCAGTGTGCTAGAAATTGCCAAGGACAGCCAAGTGCAGACAAGCAGTGGCTGTCACTGATTGGCTGTCAGACTCATGCCTCCTAACCCCTGCTGTCACTGTGGTCCCTTCTTTGTGCCCAGCCCTAGGCTTCCAGGACAGTCCCAGTGCACATCACTATGATGTGCTCACCCCCGCTGTGGTGGGCTGGGTTGCCAGGTATGGCATTGTGACCCCGTCTGGGGCTCTCCTGGAATCCTAGGACTGGGTGCAGAGGAGGGTCCACGGTGATGGTATGGGGTTGGGGACATGTGCCTGGAAGCCAGCTCTGTAGAAGGGAGGATTGGGCTCTGAGACTATCCTTCCTTCTATGGATTGCTCCTGTCTCCCATGCCTAATAAAAGATTCCTGGATTGTGTTAGGTAGAAGTGTGTGACATGCTCATGACACAGAAATCAGACACAGTCCTAAAAACAGCTTGAGAAGGATTGTTAACTAACAGACAGCTTGAGATTGCATAACTTACAGCTTAAAGCAAAACTCAGCGCACTAAAGAACTCATGACTACAAAAATAAGGAAGCAGGCCACGGCTCACAGATTAGAGAGAGAGGGTCGCAGTGCTTAAGCAACTCAGGAAGAAGCCGACCACGTGTTTCCTCTTGTCCGAGACAAGGAATACCGCAGAGCTGAGCAAGGGGAATTTTCAGCACAATGTAATTGGACAGAGATGTCCAGTGCTTGGCTAACAATCATAGGCTAGGAGCT
>JAGPOW010003642.1:77756332-77802462 GCA_030014935.1 Caiman crocodilus
GGGAAATCAAAGCCTAGTGCGGGAAAAAGAAATTAGTTAGAGAGCGTTCGTTCTTGCCCTAGGAGTCTGTGGAAATTAAGGCTCTCAAGGTGCGACAGTAGGAACTTTCAGAAATCATCTCATCCAACCCCTCTGCCTGAGGTAGGATCATCCATATCCAAATCACCTTATGCAATCCTATTGTCTAACCTATTAGTATATACCCAACCATGAGATGACAGGACATAACACCCAGTTTCCCATAGATATAATAGGGTGACCATGGCAATCAATGCCCTGCTGCTGCAAAAGTTGTTAAAATATGCTTGAGAAAGAGGACCATTTCCCCAACCCCCACTACAGGGTCAAAAGCCCCCATGGTATGTAACAATCTGACTATGGAGTACAATTTCTTCCTGACCCCAAATATGGTGAGTAGTTTGACCCTGAGTAGAGGAGCAAAGAAGACCCTCTAGCTAAAATCATCCAGGTTTATGTTTCAGCATGGGCATTAGCACATGCCAATCAAAATGCCCAGCCTCAGCTGCAGCCAACACCCAGTGCTTATGAAGAAGGCATAAACAATATTACCATATGTAGGAGCAGGAAGGCAATAAAATCCCCTCCAAGTTCCATGTGGCAACGAGCAAGGCCTAGAAGCATAGGAAATACGCATGGTAGAGACAGTGCATAATTATGCTTAGACTGTCCCTGACCAATACCTTGTTACACACCCATGCAGCTAAAGGATCACTAAAGGATAATCAACCCAGAGTGAACATGGACTACACCTCACACCATTTAACTTAACTAAAATCTAACTTTATTAACACATTAAATATATTAATAGTTTCTATGTAGAGAGAGAGAAAAAATACTTGATTCAATATCTTCATCCAATCCTAGATGCTACTCCACTTCACAGAAAAGTTGGCCAATCAGTTACTGAAAGTAGAGGGTGGTCATCTGTGAATAATGGGTGCTTTTCAGCCCAGATGACAACACGCACCCAATTTTTTTGTTGCTGTCCCTTTTATGTTTTTTCTTAACTTTACTTCTGTGATGATCCTTCATTTCTGAGTACCGTTGATTGCTTTCCCTGTGAACATCATATTGTTCATGTATTTTTTTTATCCTGTCAGCATATTCCTTTGTTCCAGCAAACCCATCATATGCACATGTCTTAATTTTGTCTTTTACTGGTGTCTTAATCTGGGCATGCCTAATTTGCCTAATATGGACTCCTAATTTGCTCTGTCCATCAAAACCATAAATTCCAAGGGCTTTGCAGTTAGGCTTTGTCCAATTGCTCCTTTTTTATCACTTTTCATTAACATGTTCATTCATGTCATCCCTCTGATTCAGTTGGTTAGTGCCTAGTTCAATTAATTTGAGCTAGTACCAAGGCTTACATTTCAAATGTCTTATAGGTTGATAACACTGAAACATAAGCTGTGAAAGTTAGCTCAAAGCTGGCTGATAGTACAGACACAAAATGCAAAAAGAAAAAAGTTCAAATATTAATGAAGTTATACAGAAACTTAAGCAATGGTTAAATAAGGCTGGACATAAAAGAAAAGTTCAAATAATACTATAATTCATCACTTAAGTATATGCAACTAAAACAAAATGTCACAAGCTTACCCTGCCATGGACTTTAGTAAGTGATAATTCTGGGGCTTGTAGGGGGCCATAGCCCTCCAGCACCACAACCACCATTAGTTTCTGGTAGCTTTCCCTGCCCTGCCTGCAGCACAGCCGTCCCCTTCCCTCCTCCCTCCCTCCCGGCCACTGGGAAGAGGCTTACACTCTGGGAGCATGGCCAGCACAGTCCCTTAGACAGAGGTCAGGGTCGGTTATTTTCCCCTCCCTCCAGCCTCCAGCAGCGGGGGCTTATCCTGTCACTTGCTCTCTGTGGCAGTCAGGATGGATAGACTCTGCTGCAGCCCACCAAAGTCAAAAGCGGAACCCCCCCCACACTCTGTCCCCCATGTAAGGGGCTGATCTGGCTGGGCTCTGGCCATGCCCCTGCCCCTGGAGTGGTGAAGGGGAAGAGACCATAATGGGGCAGTTGACCCTGTCATGGTGTCCCAGAGGATGACACTCTTCCTCATGGGGGGGCTGTGCTGTGGGCAGGGCAGGGAAAGTTGCTGTAGACTAGTGGCTGTAGATGCCTCAGAGCCCCAGTGCCATCACTGACCACAGACTACACCAATGCTGAACCCAGCTTGCAGCCCCTTTCCCCCCATTGGGAAGAGGCTTGTGCTAACCAGACACCCGGGCTGGGGGTAAAACTGATCATAGCACCAAAAATATTAAATATTTTCTATTTCAAATAAGTGGCATCAGGAATAGTCCCAGAAATAGAAAAGAACTAGAGGACAGATTCTGATGTCAGTAATTCTCTAATAATTCCACTGATTTCTAAACTCATCATTTGAACCATTATAAATAATTAATTGCCATGTACTAGACAGGTTCTATTTTATTTTATCTGTCTAGTAATTTTCCAAGCTTAAAGAACAGTTTTGGTTGTACATTTAGCATAATAAATACAAACTCTATTTTAACTACCTAGAATACAAAATACAATTTATATATGCAGTCTATGTCTGATAAAACACCATTTTAAGATTTACAGTATTTTATGCAATGCATTTTGTCATATTTTAAAATCACAAAAGTAAAAACCCCGTAAATCCTTTCCATAAATCACTTGGCTAAATGTAGCATGTCATACTATACATTACACATTGCAAGATTTTTGTACAAGAGCTATAAGAATGAATTTCTCAAGTTGAAAGTTCTGTTCTGCTGTATCTTTTTGTTTATATTAGTAGCCAGGTATTGTTAATGAGAATAAATATAATTATTAGCAGCAATGTAATTCTAAGAAAGCATCATTAGAACCAAAATAATTCTGAAGTGCTGTAACACAAGTGAGACTAAGAAACTGATTACTCTGACAGGATTCTTTCTAGGATAGCAGCAATGTCCTAGTTTTTAAAGTAGAAATGTGTCCTATTTAGGAGAAAAGGGAATACTAAATGAATTGAATGGCTAAGAATGCCAGCAAGAGATAAGGGAAAATGACCAGTTAGGCTTTAGTCCAGCAAAGCAATTAAGCATATGTGTAACTTTAAGCGTATGAGTTTTACTGACATTAACTGTTTTATTCTCTATTAGTGAGACTGATTTAAGCTGTAAAAAAGGGAATATCCTCCTACATACCACTGACAAAAATTGCCACCTTCCCACAGCACTCAGACTGTGCTCTCTTTCTCTCTCTCTTCCTCTCTCTCAAACTGAAAGAGTCTGTGACTGTCTAATAACATTTGTGTGCACTTGGAAAACACCTTCTGCGCTCTGCAGTACTCAGGCTACTTTCTGCATGTAAACTCTTCAAATACTTTGATGAATGGTAAACTGTAGAAGTAGTTAAAACTGCTGATTAAAAGCTATTGTAGTGTTCCAGTATCAAACTCAGTAATATGGCATATCTTTTAAAGTTTTGTCTATCCTGTTAAAAAAATGGTATCTTAAAATGTCATATTGGATATTGCTTCCTTACAGTGCGATAATTGAATTACCCTCTTATTTAGAGACTGGCAAATGCTCAATCTTTACTTCTAGCCAAGTCATCACTAGCTGAACATTTTGTATTCAATACTATATTACAAAAAGTATGAGATGAATTTAGAAGATTATAATAAAACTCAAAACATCTTTTTTGCTCCTAAGAAGATCAGGTTAGCCTAGGATGGCTACTTAGCTGAAATACTCTTTTAAGTAGGATGGACCATATGTTTTTACTCTTCTGGATTTGACAGGCTATACTTTGCTCTAAGACATCAAATGAATGTCATATGCTTCCATGAGTAAATTGAAAATGCTGTGCGAAATATTTACACTGTAGCTTACACACACAGTATAATATATTTCATGGACTGAATAGTATACAGAAATGCAATGAAAGGTGCACTTGATCTGGTTTTATTTTTAAGTATATAAACTTCTAAATCATAAAGAATATGTCATTTCAAATGTACTGCTGTTACCATTAAAAAAATATAAAATGCATGTTTTATCTTCTTTGAGGTGTATAGTATGTTTCTATTGCTTGGAATGGAAAATGATGCAACATGAGTTATTTTACTTAGGGAAGGAGTAAACCACATTTTTAATGGTGATAGAATATTTTCCAATTAAGAAGCTTAAACATTACTAAGTGATCTCCAGACCAAATCACACTGAAGAAATCCTGTTACGTCTGGTAAGTGGGGATTATGCCATTGTGTTATCTTTCATCCACCACTGTCTTGGAGTGAAAGTTCCCATGATTCTGAAGTTATGAAACTCCCAACTCCTTACTAATTTGCATTTGTCATGACCATATATTTTATGGTAATTGTTTCAACCTTATATTTTCCCAGACCCAAATATCACAGCATCAGCTTGCCATGTACAGAGAACCTGCCAAATTCAGTGCTTTGGAATCCACAGAACAGATTTCTAGCTAATAAACTAACTGAGAAATGCTACTAATGCAGGGGGAGATTCACATTAAATAATGCTTAAAATAGCTGAATGCCAGCTCAGATAACGAGGAGTGTTCAGCATGAGCAAGGGTGCAGGAACTGTGCCTTCAACAATTAAATATAACCTTTATATGTAAGTACATCTTCCACAGCTCAGAGAAGCTCACTGTCCGTACAGAATATACAATCTAAAATATGGATCTTGTTGACTCTTCAGGTCAATAAAGTTTAAGAATCCATGGCTTATAAAGTTTGCTTTGTCTTTGAGCTTTCTTGGCTACATGTGTTCTACCCCAAGTCTTTTCCAGTCTCATCGTAGCTCCAGCATCGTATAGCTCATTTGACGCATGAGAATGAAAAAATAAAATGGATGGAAAGGAAAGCAAGGGAAACAATCAGTGTAACGAAGCAGAAATCCTTTGAGATTCTGCTTAGTCATATAACTAGCTTAGAATGTGTGGGTCACTTGATAGGAACTGAGAGCTTTGGCAGCCTTCTTTCTGCAAAGAAAATTTTGGAAGCATGGTTCTTACCAAATGAGAATGTAAGAAGAAAGTAGAAATGACAGTTTCAGACCTAGGTAGAAATGGACACCTGGAGATTAAAGATGAGATAAAAATATAAAAACAGAAAAAAAGATGGTGAGAGAAGACGGATTTACATCAATATTACTTAAAAGATCAGCAATAATGATCAAAGACTAAACAACCAAATTCAAGTGTTTACTCAACAAGCAAAATTAGACTGTAGCTGTATCCCAGGGCAACATTTTATTTCTGTGTGAGCCTGCCAATATCCAGTTGAATCTTCACTTTGCAGCTGTCCATGATACCCTACAGTGATAAATGAATACTGGTGTGTTAAATTGGAAGTGCAGAAAACTGCATAGTTTAAAACAAAATTAATAGATAAGGATAGCCTTAAAATTTTCTCTTGTATAATAACGATAGCTTTGGGCTGCAGAAAGAAACCTCTAGCTTTTTTTCAGCAGCTGGAGCTCCAAAACTTTGACAGCTAAACATTAACACTGTTATGTTTGGTAAATCATAAAAATCATTTCTTGATTTTTTTTAGCTAACACTGGCTCCTGAAATGGCTCTAACTTTATCAGTTTTTCAGACTGTATTGAAACTGTCACAGGTCTTCTCGGAGTAGAGAGAGCACTTATACTTAACTACTTTCTGCTACATAAGTTGCCAGAGGCATAAAACTTCCCTTGTGTTGCTAAAGGCTTTCCCTGAAGCCAGCTGGTGCTGTCCTACTGTTCAGTGGTTGCATACTTTTTATCTGTTGTGGAGTTTAGACTGTGTGCTGATATGGGGGAAGAAGCAGGGCCAAGGAAGGGCTGATCAGTTAAATGATTGTAATAAAGGTTTGTAATACAGATGAGAGCTATTAGTGACTCCTATTACTGGTTCCAATTACCTGCCATGAGCTATGTGTTCAGAAGGTTAATACTCCTTCACTTGTTTCCAGTGGATGGAGATGCTCTTTTCCTGTTTTGATAATCAAATGAAATTTCCACCCAAGACAGCAACCACAAACCATCCTGGAAAATTAATAAAATGCACAAATGGAAATGATTACATTGGAGGTTACATGACTGGAAGAGCTCATTAGATAGGAGGATTATTTTGTCTCTTAAAGATCAATGTTCAGTCTCTTAAGGATCAGCATCAATACTGTTTGTTCTGTTTGATTCCAGTTGGTTTTTTGGATCATACTTACATTATTTGTTTTTAAAAAAGGTCCTTCTGAGCACATCTACATGTGCATTAATATGCCTTTTCTATTGTGAATTAAATTAAGTACATCCAAGGTAAAGTACTAAATCAGTGGTCTCCAACTGTTTTAAGTAGAAGATCAACATTGGTATTTAAAAGTAACCCAATAACTACCATGTGACACTCCCCCCTCCCCACCCTCTGCCCAGTAGATAAGTTTGTGGGGAGGAAAGGGGGGTGGGGGAGATCGAGGCAGAGGGAGAAAAATTATTTGCGGGCACACCTCCATACCAGGTGTGTTTCTCCCAGACGGGGCGCCACTCAACATACCACTGCTCCTGCCTCTACAGCACTGTCCCTCACCACACGGGCCTCTATCTAGCCTCCACCCCTCCCTCATGGACTGACCTGCTGGGCTGGGGCACATGTGTGCATGCGTGTGGTGGGCTCAGCTCCCCACCCCAGTCTCAGATCAACTCCAAGAGGCTCTTAGATCTACCAGAAGAGGCTCCAAGATCTACTGGTGGATTGAGATCCACTGATTGGTGACCACTTGACTAAATCAATGCATATTAAGCTGTGCTAATGCTCAGTAGTTCATTTGCATGCTTTTTTAGTGAAACTTAATGTGCAGTAAACTATTTTATTATGCATTAGCACAATGTCATGGTGTTTTATGTGATGTTTTAATGTGCAGTAAAATAGTCCACTGCGTATTAAAGTGCACATGTAGGCATGCCCTCTGGGTGGGATGTTCAGCTACGGGGGTGAACCTACTTTCTACAGCATATGTTTACTACATCTTATGCCATTCATTATTAAGTGCCTGTGTGGCAGGGCACCTTTGATGTCTGCCACTTTAAGGCCCAGAACAGGCATCAAGGCAGCCAGCAGATGTGGGCTCTTATGACGTGGTTACGTGACCACAGGAGGGCTTTGGGATTGGTGGAGGAGGCCTCAGCCCATATTAACCCAGGCCCTCAGGGCTGTGTTGCAAGCAGCCAGAATAACACCAATTGGCTGGAGCTTCTGCTTATGACATCTTGGAGGTACAAGGAGGAACTATAGGGGAGGTAGGAGATTCCTGGTCCTGGGGCATGACATAAAACTACATCCTGCTGGGGTAGAAAGGTGTGGTGGGACTTCCCATGGCAGGGTGGGCCCCAGGAAATACCATGCCAGTTGCCTTCCTAGTGAAAGGCAAGTATGGGGTGCCTTATAGCCCCAGACCCCATAAACATATGGGTAACCAGCAACTGGGGACAGGAAAGGGGCCAAGGACACCTTGAGAGAGGTACCTGAGCTGAGGGGTATCAGACCCCCAGGGTCTAATAGAAATAGACTGAGAGTTGGCCTCAGAGAGAGGGCAGCAGAGGAGACCTAGTGAGGGGACAGGAGAGGAGTCCAGAGAGGGGTGGTGGAGGGGCAAAGGGCACCAGTGAGGGGAGAGCCAAGTGGCCCCAGTGAGGGGCATATAGGGTATAAGAGGCTAGGCCATGCTGAGTAGGGTCAGAGTAGGCAGACCTGAAGGGTGGCACTGATAAGGAGTTATAAGCCCCAGTAAGAGGGAATAAGAAGGAGGTCCTAGAAAAAGGACATGAGACCCAGGTGTGCACAAGCACGCCTGTGGCAGAATACTTAGCTTGACTGTCATCTGCGAGGCATGGGACACGGTATAGGGAAGGTCAGAACAATGCATGGTGTCCTAGGCATTGGAGAACTAAATGGGTAATCTCCCACATCTTTATAACAGTTTCAGAACACCAAGTCATGGCCTGCCCAGCCACTAGGACTACAGTTGGCCAATTTAGGACCATGTGGTAGGAGGCTGGAGCTCCCCTGAGTGGCCACAGGGGCACATGCCAGGCTGCTCTGAGCTGGGGCTAAATTTACTCACAGATCATCTGCACATGTAGATGCTGGCCTATTCCCACTTACGGCACAGTGAATTTAAGCTGGTGTAAATGCACATTTAGATACACCCAGTCTTGACTACTTTGTTGATCTATTAGAGAGTATATAGTAAAAGCATGATGTTGTTTGTTTTAAGTGATCCAGTAAAGAAAATTACTAAAACTGAATGGTGAATTTTTAGCATCATTATTTACTGCATTCATCACACCATATATCTTAAGCTTTCCCCGTTCAATTGCAATGTAATTGCCTCTGTATTTAATGAAAATGGGGCAGACCATTAATACATTTACCCTTATGTTCTGTCTTTAATTAGATCCAGTTTTAATGTTCCTAAAAGGAGATGTGCCAATAATTGGTATTTTGTTTCAGTGGCAGACTGAAAATGTGAGTAACAAAAAATTACTTTGCATTGAACAAATATTTTGTTCAATGCAAAGAGTTTCATTATAAGTAGTCACTCATAAACTCACAGAAAATTTGGAAATAAAGGGTTAGATTTACATGGTACATTGGGTGCTAAAATGAGGAACAAATATTGCCTGGACTATTAGTGAGAGTAGCGGTGGCCAACCTGCGACACAAACAGTCTGTTTGTGTGGCATGTGGCAACCAGAAAGCAGAACAACAAGTAAGACAGGGTAAATGGTCCCAGGTGGAGAGGATACAGGGCTAATCTATGGCATGCCTGTCTGTAAAGTTGTCCCTCAATGAGTTAGGAAATCCATCTATGATTTAGGAGGCCCAGGCTCAAATGCTTGATTTAGTATAAGGATGTTAATTTATACTTTCCATTTCTTGTATCTTCTTCCCACTAGTTGTTCTGCATACTGGGCTGTAGATCAACCAATGCAGAATTTCTCTCAGGGTAGAAATATATGTTGCCAAATTAAGTGAATCAGTTATGCTGGGATGTGTCATTGCTTCCTTCATCCCAGCCTCCAAGGAGATTATGCCTAGAATAATCTGGTTACAAAGAAGATCACTAAAGCCAAAACATGGGGCTTAACATAGGACATACATGGAACTAAGTGGTGCATGTGCATTGTCATGAATTTTACCTTAATTAATTGATAAATGTGAAAATGCTGCTGTCAGGTGCTGAAAGAATCTTATTTCATTATGTTAAAAAAAGAAAATCTGATATTTAATTTATTTAAATTTAATGTAGCTATGTATGGCAGTTATTTGACAGCAATGGGCACTGGTCAGGGCTCAGGAGTCTTCTGCACCATCTACTTCTGTCAAGGGAGACACAATGATATTAAACAAGCTGTATTCAAAGGGTACATACAAAGGTTAGATCAATCTTAATGCCATCTTGTGCAGGTGCTCAGAGGGTTTTAATCAGCCAAAAAATGGTGTGGCCTCTCTATGGTGTATTGATTTAAATGGAAAAGGGCTAGCCTGATCAAGGAAAGCATTAAACCTATATAGTGAATTCCACACTCACAGCACAGTCCCTGTTAGTACACATAAAATTAGTACATATTTTTTAGGTCTAACTTTATAGCTGATTGGAGCTTTTTTATGGTGTGATAGGTACTTTGTATGTGTAGCTAGTTTCAAAGTAACTGCACAATTAACCAGTTAATTGGGTGGTGTCTGTAATGTGTAGAGGGGACCTTAGAGGAGAAGTGAAAACTGCCACAAAAATAAAAATAAAAATAATGAATGGGCAAAGAGAAGCTTGGTATTAATGCTTATGGTTGACAGAATAGAAGTTAAAATTATAGAGAAGAAAATACGTGTGAGAAAATATCTACAGTAATCAGAATTATAAATTAATTTTTAGGTATACCCAGGAAACTTGGAATCCTAAAAAAATGGTACTGGTCCATTACTAAATTGAAATCTTATTATTCTCAAACATTATGCTGAAAGAACACTTTTTGAATAAATATGTGTTTATCTGAGAACAAGCATTTTGTTAAATTCCTATGACAATAATTATGATTCACAGATTAACAGATTCACAGAAGTTTGCAGCTGAGAGAGACCTTGTGGAAGTCTATTCCAGAGCTTAGTCACATGAACTGTGAAGAAGTTTTTCCTTATATCCAGTCTGAAACATTTTTCTAGGCATTTTCCCCTGTTGTGCTTTGGTGAATAGCTGATGATGAAGACAAAATCTTTTCCATTGAAACAATAACTAAAGAGGATGGTAAAGGGCAGCTACTAACGATAAACACTTTTAAATCTGCAGATCCAGTTAAGTGCTGTTAAATGAAGTCAAATGACTATTCAGACTAATGTTAAATTTATCTTGGAATATAGGGAAGGTCCCAAGTACTGGAAGAAACCCAATTTTGTGCCAGTCTTTAAAAAGGGTAATGGGATGACATGAGTAATTATATACTTGTCAGCCTGATTTTAATTCCTGGCAAAACAATAGAACAGAAGATATGGAATTTGATTAATAAAAATTGAAAGAGGGTAATGCAATTAATAAAGAATTGAAAGAGGGTAATGCAATCATGTCAATCAACATTGATTTATAGAAGATGCATCCAGTTAGTTTGAAAAAATGTTATTTTTGATAGGATTACAAGGTTGATAAAGGTAATAGCATTGATATAATGTATTTGGACTTAAGTAATATCTTTTGGCTTGGCACCATACAACATTTTAACTGATAGGTCTTAAAAAGTAATTGTAAACTGGGAACCATGACTGAATACATATATTTCTAATGGGTTCCTGTAAGGAACAGGATTTTTGCCTTATGCAATTCAGTATTTTTATCAATGACCTGGAAACAAAGTTTTCAGATAGCCAAAACTAGGTTCCAGATAAAAAATGAAGACAGGCAACTAAAATAAAATGTTATATTTCATTATATGATATGAAAACATAATCTGTTTGGGTTTTTTTTTCCAAATACAACGTGATGTGCTAAGTTAAGAAAGAAAATATGAGAAGAATATCTATATCATTATGACTAATGTTAAACCATATAATTAATAACTTATGATTGTAATGCATACATACAAGTCAAGGGACTCTGTCCTGGAAATCAGATGCTGGAAAAGAGTTGAAACCTATGATGGATGATCATAAAAGTATTTAATTGAATAACACTATGGACAAAAAGGTCTTTATAGTTGAAAATTGAAAAGAGGCAAGCATGTCCTTTTACTTTAAGAGATTCTGTAATTTTAAAAGACAGTAAGGTCCACATCCTACACTACCTAATAGGCCAGTAAAAGTAATTAGGAGCACAAGTGTCATGGTATTCTACCCTGCTCAGGTCCCTGAAAATCTATTAATGCATCTAGTTTTGTAACACACTATCAACTGCCCTTAAGATTGAGGCATAAAAAAGTGATGAAGAGGAGGAAGATGATCCACTCAACTTTAGTATGAAAGTTTCAAGGACATGAGCAGGATGAAATAGAATTGCTCTTAAGACATATAAGATGATTTATGTGATTAAGAGATGGAAAAGAATCTGGCCTCTACATTGTCACATTGTAACTAGGGGAAGAGTACACAGAAACCTTTGTGTGAATTACTCTTATTCTTGCTATATATGACAAACTGTTCTGTTACACCAGTGGAACCCCATTAAGGTCAGTGTGAAGCACATGGATAACTGAGATTAGAATATGACCATATTTCAGAAGATTGATTCCTTTTAATGGAAGTATTTTAAATAAAGTATACTTTTTTGTATGCAACTGAATCTTGAGATCTAATGTTATGCAAAGCAGAACAGCTGTTCAATGAAGAAGAATCAGCCTGAGTGCAGAGGCATAGAAGTCCCCATAGACTTGTCTTTGGTACATGGCATTGTTTCCTCCACCCTGATTTTATTATATAGTATCGTAGATAATTAGGGTTGGAAGGGACCTCAGGAGAACATCTAATCCAGCCCCCAGCTCAAAGGAGGACCATCCCCAACTAGATCATTCCAGCCAAAGCTTTTTCAAGGTGGGCCTTAAAAACCTCCAAGGATAGAGATTCCACCACCTTTCTAGGTAATGTGTTTCAGTGCTTTCCCACCCTCCAAGTAAGAATGTTTTTCCTAATATCCAACTTAAACATCCCTTGTTACAACTTGAGACCATTGCTCCTTGTTTTGTCACCTGCCACCACTGAGAACAGTCTAGCACCATCCTCTTTGGAATCATCCTTCAGGTAGCTGAAGGCTGCTATCACATCCTGCTTCAGTCTTCTCTTTTGCAAACTTAATAAACCAGTTCCTTCGGTCTCTTCTCATAAGTCATGTGCCCTGGCCCCCAAGCCATTTTCACTGCTCTTCACTGGACTCTCTCCAGCTTGTTTACACAAGGGTCATTCTGAGGATTTGGGGTACAGAACACAGGCTTTAAGAATAGAGTTTTATTAATATCAAAGTTTCAAAACAATCATTAGCAGCAAAGACACTGAAGTTAAAATACCGCCCGTCAATGAGATTAGGACCATGCTAAACTGACTCAGTACTATATATAGATATTCCTTTTTTTCCTGCTGTTTCCTTATTCATACAATTTTTGCTTTGAATCTTAATATCATTTATTTTTGCTAGCGTTGTCAGAAAAGTTAATTTACATTAACTAGCGATTCCCCTTTGAGAATCCTCTTTGAAATTAATGAGATTTGATTGCTCATGCATCTACATGTAAGTTAATATGATCCAACAAGCATTGCATTCACACATAAACATACACTGTGTGAAATTTTAATTACAACTAGCAACTAGAGCAAGAGAAGTAAAGTCTGTCTAATTTTCATGCAAGCTCTATGTCTTTGGATTTTTTCATGTAACATATACAAACAATTTTTTTTTTAGTCAGCACCCACTAGAGTAAAATACACACTGAAAACAAGGGTATGTTGCAACTAAAAATAGTTTCTTTAGTGAAATTGCAGTAAGGTAAATAAGATAAGGACATAGCCTTCAAAGAGCCCATCAGTCCAGTGAGTTTGAAACCCTTGCTTTAGAAGGAAAGCACTGAATTGGCTATGACTAGAATGATCTATCCCCTGTTCAGTACCTACCCTGGCACCCAGCATCATTGCAGATACCAGAGGAAACATCACCTGTTCTGTTTAATATCTACTAATGGATCTATCATCCATAAATTTGCTTAGTCCCTTTTTTTAACCTGGCTGTACCAGCTGCTTCTACTACAATCTCCTGTGGCAATGAGTTCCACAAGTAAACCACACACTGCATAACAAGAGTACTTTCTCTTGTTAGTTTTAAACCTGTCTCCTATTAACTTCAGTGACAACCCCTAGTTCCAGTACCCTGGGACTTGGTCAATGACAATTCCTTATTAATTTTGCCCATGCCCGTCATAATTTTATGGACCACTACATATTCCCCCTCAGGCTTCTCCTTTTCTAAACTGAAGAGTACTAGCCTTTTTAGTTTCTCATGGTATGGCACCTGTTCTATACCTTTCATCATTTTGGTTGCCCTTCTCAAAGGAGTTTGTGAGATCCTAACAATGGGTCTCCAGCATCTTCAATTCTATAGTAACCAGCAACCAGAAAAAAAGATTCCCAGCCCAGCAACCCAGAACTGACCAAGACCCCTGGTAGGTTCCAAGACAGGTAAAAAGGAAACCCCTTTCGAGTCAGAATGTCTCACACAGCTTTTTGTTTAAAGAAGCATTCCACCTTTACAAATAATCTTGGCTATACCATTTACTGTGGAATGTGCTAAGGCAGAAGGTGAAATTTGAAGGAGTTTGTGAAAGTTGGGAGCTGGGGAGCATTGTTTAATTATTACTTAATACTAAAAAACACTTCATTTTATTCTAACTTCCTGTTCCTAACAAAGCCTCCATCACCTATTATATGGTAGCTTAGGGGAGATTTGCTGGGATTTGTTTTATTTATTTTACTATCTCTGATGTAGTAGCTTTTACATGCCTTTTCATCATGTTGTGTCACTGTTGGTTTCTCAAGGGACAGCACCCTTGAGTATTGGGCAAACATGTATTGTCACTGTAAGCAGAAACATCAGGTAGCAAGTGAAAGAGAATTCAGGACCCTGCCTGTTTGATGAGAGAAGGAGCTGCTGCTCCAAATACTTGGTTAAATCAAATAAATCAAATTGAATGAAATAAGGAAGAAGCTTAAGGCACACTGAAGGGGAGGTGCTACAGTAATAAAATCTGGTTAGAAACAGATTTTTTTTCTTTATCTCCAATTTTTATGGATCTGCTCTGAGCATCTCTGCTGAGAAGCAAGGAGGCTAATATCCAGAACATACTGACAGTTGAAATGGCAATGCTTAAATGTTATTCAAAGGTGTTTATTATGTAAATGTACCATTAGACATGGGGACCATGACTGAGATAAATATTTGACTCTGTCATTTTATCTATGAATCATGTTACTTTAAATGTATTGTGGAAATTAGAAGCTTTTCAGAATTGAGGAACCTGGAGAGCAGACATGAACAAGAACATATTTTTATGTTAGTTTATTTTTAAAAAAATAATGGAAGAACATAAAAAAAAAAAAAACAACAATCCAGTTAGTCCCACTAAAGTAACTCATAAGCTGTTTAATAAAAATTTAGGAGCCAGGCTGGTGGGCCAGAATGCAGAACGGTTTTATTAACTGTTTGAATTCCTAACTCTCTCAGAGTCTGTAAAGTCTTCTGGAAGTAGCTACTTGTTCCTGAGCATGTTCAGAACTCTAGCACAGGGAATAGTATAATTAACCCCATCTCACTATTTGCATAGTCACCCACAAAATAGAAATTTGATACATAACTTTATTTGGGTAACTAAATAGCTTGACTTGACATGCTGTATAATACATATGGTGAGTTTGTGCTGAATTGAAAGCACTTCATGTATACCAAAGACTGTTTCTTTTGTATAAAAATAAGAAAGTTGGCTTCTTTTTCAGTATTAAGTCCTGAAGCAAAGTTGACTATGTTTCTTTTTAAAAAAGAAAATAGGAATTTGTACAAGACTGTGGCTGAACAATATGCATATACTGGCAATTTGAACTATATTAGAGGGAACCATGCAACTAATGTAATGTGCATGGTATTGTTTCTTCTTTGACTCTAGGGAAAATATGAAAAAGTGTCATTTTTAAACATAACTGCAAACAATGAAAGTCACATGATGCAATGTGAATATATTGATTGTGTGAGCAGAAACTGAATATGGGTATTATTTTGTATATTTTCCTCTGGGAAACCCCAAGGAAAAATTATTTTTCTCTCAAGTGTTTCTTTCAGAATCTAACAGAGTCTCAACATTATTGTTATTCTAAACATTCACTAGCACATCGGAGGGCAAGCAGAGAAGAGAGAGGTTCAGCTGACAGAATCATACCTTAGCCCTCATCCTGAGAAGGGCTAGCACATAAACTTAACTTTACTCCCTTTAATTGTTCTGGTGAATTCAGCTGAACTAGTCATAGTGCATAGCCTTAAGTGCACAGGCACATTTTTGCAAAAGCCAGGACTCTACTGTGGTTTCTCATTAAAACTTCAGTAAGCCATTACCATTAATTTCTTATTGTGAAAGTAAAGTCCTTGACATGAGACTTTTTTTCTCAAAATTATATTTCACCTTTTATTATTCATAAATCATGTTTCTGATGGTGCCAGTATCTATTCCATCAGTTTTGTATCTATTAAACCTTAAGTAATAAGTTTTTGTTGGTTGGTAGGTTGGTTGATTTTTTTGTTGCTGAGGTTAAAAATTAAGGAAATATTTTCAAACGTTTAGATTTAATAAAAAATGGAGCCACTGTTTGTGATTCTAGCCAATTGGCTCTGACAAACAAAATGTAAAAGGCGTAAGAAATAAAGAAACCATATATAAAAGTTTCTGAAAAGAAACCTACCAATTCTTAATGTTTAAATAGCATGTGAAGGATATTCAATCCAAATCTAATACTACTTTTAGTGCCTGTTGTATAATTGATTTATTACCTCTTCTCTGTATGTCCTTTTCTACTCCCAATGACATGTGTCACCACATCCATATATTAGGCTAGTCTAGTCTCAGGGAAGTCCTTGGATACAAGCCTTCGAAATAGATTTCCAAGACACATTGCTAAGAATATAATGATGTGCCTCTTCAGACTGCTAGACTATTGTTTCATATTTGTGTGAAACTAAAGCTATTGGGTGTCTATACATTCAATCAAATAAGCTTTAGATAGCACCTCTGCCACCATTTTGAAGTGTGGGGATGCTGATCCATGAGACTCTTCAGGTGCTCTAATTAGAGCGGCTCTCTAATTAAAGCACCCCAATCTGGGATTATGTGTATAAATGCTCATTATTATTTGGTAAACACTGATGGCATACTGTAACTATACAAAGAATTATATTTCATAGATTTCATAGACATTAGGGGCTGGAAGGGACCTCGTGAGATCACTGAGTCCAGCTTCTCTGCCCAAGGCAGGTAGTCTGTAGGGATCAATTGATCCCAGCCGGATAAGCATTGAAATGGCTTTTGAATTAGTCTAGAGTAGGTGCTTGCACCATCTGTGGGGAGTTTGTTCCAGACTTTGGATACTCGAACTGTAAAGAAGTTTTTCCTTATATTGAGTCTGAATTGACCTTCTAGAAGTTTGTGGCCATTAGACCTAGTAGTTATCCCTTAGGGAGCCTTGGTGAACAAGTTCTCCCACATCCTGATGCATCCTGCTTATATACTTACAGGCAGCCACCAAGTCCCTCCTGAGCCTTCTCTTTTTCAGGCTGAAGAGCCCCATGTCCCTCAGTCTCTCTTCATAAGTCTTGCTCTCTTGGCCTTTCATCATACAGGTGGCTCTCCTCTGTGCTCTCTTGAATGTATCCACATCCCCGCTGAAGTAGGGGGCCCAGAACTGGATGCAGTACTCCACTAAGACCAAGTAAAGCGAGAAGATGATGTCCCTGGTTTTGCTTGAGATGCATCGGTGGATGCATGCCAGAGTTTGGTTTGCTTTGCCAGTCTATTATTTTCATAAAATGAACCCAGGTCTCCTAAGCCCCAGCTAATGTCCTACTCACTAGAAAACTCTGCCTCCCCTTGCAGCAAAATATTTGTGGGATGCAGATTGAAAATTAATTGTCAGTTTTTTCCAAGGAGTTAGTTCATAACCTTAATCAATACAAAGTTTTAGAGGAAGCACCAATATAATTTAGATATATAAATGGAGCCTGGACTCTTATAAAAATCTTAAATTAAGAAGACAGGCCTAAAACTAAACTAAACCAAACCAAAAAAATAAACATTGATGCTATAATGCATAGTTCTTTTTAATAGACATGTAACACCACCTCTAATTTAGGTGCATGTGCAGTCAGAGGATTAACACAAAATGTCCATTTAAAGTAGGGATTTAAAAGGATGGCTTTCAAAGCAGCATGAAAGAAAATTGAAAGACAGTACGAGACAAATGCATTCTACTTGATTTACAACATTTACTTCGTTGGAGATTTCATCTGAAAAGAAATACCCTATTTCTTTAATCTTGATTTTTGTCCTTGGTTGTCCATTGGTATTGTTATTAGTGATGGATTTTTTTTTTTACTTACTTACAAATCAGACACATATGACAAGAAAATAGGCATATTACAACAATATATTACTACAATAGAGCCTTCTTTAGGTTAAACAAGATCAAGTTTTACTCTTCTTTTTTGCTTCCAGTTGGCATTTCAATCTCTGTTACCTACCTGCACTCAGTGTACTAATTCATTCTCAATGTTTCTGCCTGGTTTCATTCAAGCAGTTGTGGCTGCTTTGCTCTTGTTTGAGGCTGTGCTTCAGGCAACTTCATAAGATACCTCTTCAGTGCTGAAGCTTGAAGTCTCAACTGGGGATTAAAGGACCATATTTTAATGCATAGTCATATGATACCTTTTGAAATCTCTGGAGAACTCACTACCTGTGGAACTACTTCTCATAATCTTATGGTTATTTAACCAAAACCAAAGAAACCTAGTGCCATTCACTATTTCATATTTATTTCAGGTGACATCCTATTCTTTCCTGGTCACACACAAGACAGCCTAATCTTTCCACATTATACATGAAAAAACTTTACATATTTAGAGGGGAAATAGTATATTTCAAGTGCCAAGCCATAAAACATAAACTTCTTTTTTCAGTAACAACCTGAATGATTCAGTTTCCCTTACTAACTTATTTGGAGGGGAGGGGAAGATGTATATGGATGTGTCTTCTGCCATGTAGGCTAGGAAATCTAGTTTCACTCTCTCTTAATCCTTTCTTCCCCTTTCCTCCAAGTAAATTAGCAAGGAAAACTGAAGCATGCAAGTTATTACATTATAAATGCATTATACCAATAATATTACAATAAAACATGTAGTCCATCACACATGGACATTAGGGCTGTATAAAGCTTTGGGTGGTGATTCAATTCAGAGAGGATTTTGCCTGATTTGGGGGGGGGACGGAGAGGCAGCGGAGATTGCTCCCTGCCCAGCAGGATCTGGTGAGTTTGGGTTTTTTTTTTGTTTTTTTTTCCCCTAAAGGGCCAGAGCTGGGGCAGGCAGGGCAGCCATGGCAGGGCTGGGACAATGGGGGAGGGTCAGGGTGGTCATGCAGAGCCCCCCTCCACAGCATGGGACAGTGGGGATCGCCTCCCCCTGCCCAGCACCACACTGTGAGTCCAGTGGATTTTTTTTCAAACTGCTAGGAGCTGGGGCAGGGCAGGGCAGGGCAGCCATTGCCAGGCTGGGAGAGTGGGTGGGGGAAGGGGCCTGCATGATTTGGATGTTTGCCAGTAGCTGAATCTCCAAATCAGATTTAGCTGAATCAATTTGAATCACCAATCGAATCACTGTTCCCCCGATTCGGGCGGTTCCAAAGCGAATACTAGCCATTTTGCACAGGTCTAATGGACAGATCTATTTTATACAAATATTTTTTAATTTCTTTAGTCTGTTCTTATCCACACACTGGCCTGTACCTCATCTTCCTGTTAAACTTAATTTACATAAATATCTGGTTGCAATATGCCTTTTTTTGCACTTTAATTGAAACAAACAAACAAACCAAAAGAATAATTCAGCATTTTCTACAAGATCCAATATGTGCTTTCATTTCTCAATCAATAATGGACCATTTTTTTTCTTTCTACTTCCAATGTACTTATGGAATATTTTCTTATTGCCTTTTATGCCTCCTGTTCATTTAAACTTCTTTTGGGATACAGACATTCAGCTTTTGTATTTGCATGACCTTTATACTTATGCTTCATAATATACCCTTACTTCCATTTTTATATGGCTACTTTCTGATGTTATGTCTTTGAAGCACTCTGGGAAATGGACATAATTGTCTCTCTATATCTGCTGTGTTGTTGTCATTGTTGTTGTGGTTGTTCCACATTAGGATAGATTTCTGTTATGTATTTAATATGGTCTCCTTCAGTAACTGGCAAATCTCCTGCTCTCACATATCCCTCAGATCCCAAGAGACCCAGCCAAATATTCCCTGAGTTTATTGAATTCTTCTTCTCTCAAGTTTAGCATTTTTATTCTGTTGCTCTCATACTTCCCTTGCCTTAGAAAGTGAACTCTCATTTTATGAATTTACTCAGCTTCAACCTTTAAATTCTCAATCAATTGTATCCTATTAATCAAAACCAAGTAGTTGCTGTTTTAAGGCTTACCTCAGTCTTCTGAACTTTCCTGCAAACTTTCCAAAACTTTTCCCCAAACATTCCAAAAACTTGACAAATTCTCTATTGCTCCTTTTCCAAGTATTAAATCTAATTATTGGAGTGTTGTCTTAAATTTGTGTCCCCCCTTTACCCCCCATGTAAAACAATGGCTTGGGGGATCAGATGGCCCCCTTGCTCTCTGCCACTCCACTTCTTCCCTCTGAAACTTCCTGCACCACCAACACCACTTAATCCCCCACCCACCCAGCTCCCCACAATTTCTGCCCCAATAGCCAATCTCTACCCTTTCTTCCCCACTTCCTGCAGTCTCTGCCTTTCCCCCTACCCCCTTCCTCATTCCTTACTGTCAGATGTAGCTCAGACTCTGTTCTCTGCCAGGGCACAGAGCACACCACATGGAAGCACAGCCCCTGTCACACCATGCAGCAGAGATAACACTGCTGATTGAGCAGGCTGGGTAATAGGGGCAAGAAGGAAGCTACAGAGGTCAAACAATGGGGAAAGGGATGCTCCTTGGATCTGACTCTAGCCTTGAGCTCCATCAGGGCTAGAGTAAGTGCCTGCTCTTTATCCACCTCCCTCCCCACCCTGACACACACACTTTTTACTCATATCTAAGAAGAGGGGCTTTTCCCTCCATGCAGATGGTAGGGCATGGACCCTTATCTTAGATTCCAGTCAATGTGGTAAATCAGAAAGATGATACATATCAACTTCTCTTTTATCTTTTAAAGCAGGAGGAGAGGCTGAGGGACTTGAGACTCTTCAGTCTGGAAAAGAGAAGGCTCAGGGAGGACTTAGTAGCAGCCTACAATTATATATGAGGGGTATATCAGAGGTCCCCAAGGGATAACAAGATCTAATGGCCATGAACTCCAGGAAGGCCGATTTAGTCTAGACATAAGAAAAAAGTTCTTTACAGTGTGTGTCCAGGGTCTGGAACAGACTCCCTCCAGAGGTGGTGCAAGCATATACTCTGGACTCTTAAAAAAAAAAAAAAAAAATGGATGTTTTTTCTTGCTGGGGTCACTTGATTCCAGCTGACTTCCTGATTAAGGTGGGGAGGGGGGCAGGGAATGGACTTAATCTCACAAGATCCGTTCCAGCCCCTAACGTCTGTGAAATCTAGTCCATGAAATTTACATTTTTCCACAAGCATAATCTCTCCAGTCCCTAACAAACTATGTGTTTACAAAAGCTAAGCCACAACCTCTCTCTCTCTTTCCACACACACCGCCCCCCTGAACGAGTGACTCATTCCTACCACCAAGTGATTTTAAGCAGTGGTCTAATTAAAAGTACTGTGATGCTGTGACTTCATGCAGCCTTGTATAAGTTCCTACCAACAAATACACTAATGACCAATCAGAAGGACAGTCAAGTTCAGTAAACAATCAAGGCTAGACTCCAAACATATCAATTACACTACTTGTTTCCTAACACTGAAAAATAGCTCCTCAAGTTATTCTTTAGCAATGTCAGAACTAATCCAGATTATTTCCCACCTGCTTTACATTCCCATTCCCTTTCTCTTATCTCAACAATCACCTCACTGAGTCTCTCATTTAATTGTTTCTTCAGTTCCCACTGAGTGTATCATTTCAGGGAAACACAGGAACTAAGGACAATGAAACTACCTGATTGACTGAGAAGGGGAAGAATGGAGAGAGACCCCCATCTTGTCCACTGAGACCCAAAGGCAAGCAGGCAGACTGAGGAGCAAGTAGAAAGCAAAATTCACAAGCCAGAGTCCTGAGTTCAGAGAAAAGGGAATATTCTGAAGGGCAAGAGAGGCAGCTGCTACTGCTTCATTGCAGAAGAAAGGAAAAGAAATGCTTCTGAACTGAACTTTCAGGTGAGCAACGCTCACAAAATTGATTCTATTGGAAAAAGCCCAGGATTTTTTAATGAAAAGCAATGTAGGTTCTGGAGTCTGACCATATCATGTGTCTGGGTCAACTGTAAAGTACAGTCTCTTACCAACATGGTTATGGGTCACCTACTGGAAGGTGGAAATACATTTGTTATTTAACAGATGGGATTAAGAATAAAAAAAACCCTAAATACATAGAGGGAATGAAAGGAGCTTCCATTAATTGGTTAATGAGCTTATTACTTTAAACTGATTTGGGGAAAGAGGTTTACAGTAGTACTATGAAACTTAAAGGACAATTGGCTAAAATTAGAATGAGAAATAAAATTGGGAATACCAATTGGGGAAGGGGGAAAAATAGAATTGAGGAGTTCAGGATGCTAGCTTGAAAATGGAATAGAATTGGGGTGGGGAGGGAATGGAAAGTATGAATTAGGTAACAAGAAACTTATACAAAAATGAAAGGAAACAGGTTTGACTGAATACTTGAGCTTGTGTTAAAGTGTGGAACAAGGATTCATTAGGGACTAAGGAGTGAAATTTTGGTGTTGAGGGTAGCAACAACATAGAAATAATATGTGTTAGGCAAAAAGGGGAGAAAAACGTATATACATTGAGGAGAAAATAAGGACAAAAATTGTCATAAGTGGCAATTATAAGCAATTCCAGAGAATTATTTACAATAGTATGTTTTTTTTATGTAGAAAATTACCATACATGGCTGAGTGTACGTGTGTAGGTCTTTTCTTCTTGTAAGTTGAATTGTAACTTGAATTGTTTTGTTTTGTTTTTTTGAGGGGCGGGGTTATAAGCACTATATTTCCTATTGGATATGGTAAAGTACAAAAATGCAATTTTGAATGTTCTAAGTTAGGCTGTTTGTGTGGAATTAACTACTTCTATACTTTAATACACGTTATATTAGTCTTAGTCTTGATGCTCACTTCTTTCAAAGGCTAATTAGGTTGCAGCAATATGCAAGGGGGAATAAGGTAACTAAGGTGTTAAAGAATCTCTGGCTCTTTCCATTATACTCCTAGACAAAGCCAAGGGTATGTCTTCTGCTGATAGAAAGAAGTGCCCAACCCCCATTTAACATGTACACTACAGTCACTATGCTTTATTTTAATATCACCTATTATCAATCAGGAGTAACTCTGCTGATGTTAAATTAGTTATTTTCATGTATAATTGATATGATATCAAAAATAACCCCTCCCCCCACTCATTCCCCACCCCAGTAAGTGCATGCCATATTTTTCCTTATAGAGGTATGGAATGGTATTTCTGAAAGTAAACGTCTCTTCTTGTCACTCAGTTCTGCATAATATGTTTTGTTGCCTACCTATCTGCAATATGTGAATATTCCTTTTCTTCTCTAAACTTTTAAAGTATGTCTGTGTTCCACTAGAGGGCCAAGCTTGCCTAAGCATCTGCTTTGGAGGAAAATCGTCTTTTGTCCACCAGTGTTTCAGTGCCATGATTGACATAATATGTATAGAAAAATATGAGAGCCTTATTTCACTGTGATGGTTGTGTTGATTTCATTTGAGAAATTCAGAATAAAAGAAATAAGCAATGCCAGAGAGGCTTCCAGGATAACAAGTTCTCTCTTTTCCACCTTGCTTCAAATGCAGATCCTCTCTATTCTGTAATTTTTCTTTTTGGCATCTACTCACAGTAACAACACACTGCATATGGCACTGAATTTAAGCAAAATAGGCTTGCACTAGCCTAGTCAATATAATGATGCCAGTTAGCATTTAAAAACTGAGAGGTGACTGGTCATCTGGGAAAAAGGGGTAATTTAAGGTCAACACATATGAATAACAACAAATCCTTGGGCCTACTTTTCTCAGCTGCAGCAATTATGCTGCCAAAGATTGATATCAAAATGCAAAATCTATGCATTGTGAGTTTGAGCAATAATTCATCCTTGAGTTTCGGTAGACTTCTTACATTACTTTTGTTCCAAGTACATATATGTGGCAGAATAAACAAAGTAATTCCATTCTGCAGCACTTATAGTACCACTTTTAATTTAATTTTATGTATGATGTCTGTTGTAAAGAATGGAGCTGATAATGTGAAGACAATTCATCTTATTAGGACTAGCATGAAGTGCAGCAAAATACCTTAAAGAATGTCCCAGCATGAATTACATTAAGCCTAAATAAACTGTAGCTGTTCAGAGAAGATTTGACTTTTTGTGAATTGTTATATTTAGATTTATATTTGATACTGCAAAGAACAAAACATGCAAACTACTCCAGTTTGCCAAACTACAATAAATATTGGATGCACGTACAAAATTAACTCACACAGCAGGGAAATAAATTCAGAAATGAGCTTCTTCATTACTATTAATAATATATCATACATGTTTCTACTGTCTGGTTTTTCTGTGCTTAGAAAAGTGTTCTATTTTTACCTTACATCATTTTCTTAAAAACAATTTCAAATGCTGTAGTTCCTTGAAATGTACTATTCTTAAGTGTGTAATGTCATGGAGCTGTTCTTGATCTAAAGACATAGTCAGACACAGTTCTTTGGATAAATGTAATATCCAACTAAATACTTAGAAAAATTGTTCTTTACAAGTTTTTGGGCACAAACATCCTTCTTCAAGCATAAGGACACTCTGCTGGTATTTGTATACTCTCTTGGGTGGAGTACCCAAACACCAGCACCAATATATTTTCTCCCAGGCACCAATATTCATAGATTTTATAGACATAAGGGCTGGAAGGGACCTCATAAGATCATTGGGTCCAGCCCCCTGCCCAAAGGCAGGAACTCAGCTAGGGACAAAGGATCCCAGCAAGATTAGCATGCAACCACTTCTTAAAGGAATCCAGAGTAGGTGCTTGCACCACCTCTGGAGGGAGTCTATTTCAGGCCTGGGGGGCTTGGACAGTAAATAAGTTTTTCCTTATGTCCAGCCTAAAATGGCCTTGGAGGAGTTCATGACGGTTGGACTTTGTCATCCCTTGGGGTGCTCTGGTGAACAGGTGTTCCCCCAGATCCTGATGTACAATCCTTATGTACTTATAGGCTGCCACCAGTTCACCCCTGAGCCTGTGCATTTCCAGGCTGAAGAGTCTCATGACTCTCAGCCTCTCTTCATAAGGCCCATTCTTTTGTTTTCTGATCATGCCCGTGGCTTTCCTCTGGACTCTTGTTTTCTGTTACCAGCCAATGCCACAGTTGATACGCTAAAGGCTTGAGTTTATTAGCAATTAAAGTAGGAAGGAATTATGTTTATACCAGGATGCATAAAATAGTCCAAAACAATAGAATCATAGGTCCCCTCTAACCCTAATTTTTCTCAGGAGGTGAGGTCATTTAGTCCAGCACCTTGCTCAAGCCAGGATCATCCCCAGCTACATCATATCAGCCAGGGCTTTATCTAGCTGGGTCTTAAAAGCCTCCAAAGAAGAGATGAATTTGAGATAATTTCAGTGCAGTCTTTACATAAGTGGGTTTCAATCTTCTTGGACTCAAGGCACCCCTTCATAACTTTTCTGAATGTAGTAACATCCCAGCTAAGAATCAAAATTGTACTGTTTTGCTTACCTACTTTATCACAAGCAAGCAGAATTTTGCATTACCTGTTGCTGGAGGCACTTCCTGGTCTTGCCCCATACATACCTCCTAGAAACAGAGGTGCACGGGATATGATAATTCCACCTGGTGGTGCAACAGTGCGGCAACCTGGAGATAAATCCAGTGGTTCCTTGCTATCTCTCCAGCTGCCATGCCACTGCTGTCACACTACTGTGGGTGGGTCTGTCCTGCATACCCCTGTTTCCAAAAGGCATGTGGGGAGCCAGACAGGGAAGCACCCAGAGGGGATGCTCCCTAATGCAAGCCAGAGAACTTGCTCCTGCTGCAGTCCAGTTCCTCACATACCTCCTGGAAATAGATATGTGCAGAACAGATAAACTTAGCTTCTGTAGCACCCATATTGCAGCACCTTTGAAAGGGTCTCATAGCATGCTGCTTGAGAAACACTGTTTTAGACTCAGCACAGAACTTGCCAGACTCTCTGGCCTTTAGAAAAGGGTTATAGATGAAGTAAGCACAGTGAATGCATGTCTGGTTGAGATATCTTTCAGGAAGACACTGAAAGAAATTATTGAAGAAAATTAAAAAGAAAAAGTTTCTATTGCTACCTTTGAGTTCCTGGACAGGCTGATAGATGTACAAAGTTAGTCTAACAGTTGGAGTAAGGCTATATTTCTTTCTAACTAGCTTCTGTCTATTCTATTCTAGAAAAGTTTTGCCCATAAAGATAGTACAGCAAATACTTTCTAGTATGGTATAGATTATACCAACAAAACAATGCTTTTGCTAGTATAATTTATCCTTGACACCTGATATTCTTGAATGCCATAATCTATGTTGGCAAAAGGCCTTTTTTTTTGGCTTGATATGGAGAAGAAGGTTCAGTTAATGTTTTCTTGTGCTTTTTTTCTATGGTTCTGGGCTTAGTTGGTTGCCGTGTAGACTCAGGAATTATTTTTCCCCCTCCACAGGTGTCATGTTTCTTTTTTTTGTTTGTTTTTGCAATGGGTGTTGTTTGCAGCCAACTCTGGGGATTTTGATTGGAGATCCCAGCAATAATCCAGCTGAGACTAAATCTTGGAAGTTCCTGTTAGCCTATTTTATCTCTACACTGAAGGGTAGACTGACTGCCACATTGGGTTCAGAAAGGCATTTTAACATGTGGTCAGATTGGTATAAACTGTAGGTGGTTTTGTTCTCCTTTGTAGCTGAAGTATGCAATTCTTCCTTGGAGCTGTCAAATGCATTTTATTAACACTTGCTGTAGTGGGACACTGACTGGTATTGTCTCTTCCTTTACCTGTGGCAGGTCAAGGTGATTTTGGTAATTTGTAGTTATGGGGAGAGCTAGTTTTTTGGAAAGAGGGGTACAAGTGGTAAGATGCATCATAACATATAACACACTATATTTTTCTCCAGGTAAAAATAAACCAGAAACTTTACTACTATGCTAGGGCTGAAGGACTGCATTATTCAGTTTAAGATTGCTGCAGAAAGAAAAATAACTCTATTGGACAGAGTAAAAACAATCTTCAGGACTGTTAAATAGAAGTTAAGAAAAGCAAACTATTACCAAGAATAACTAACAGACAGCAGAATTGTAGAAGGAAGCCCTAGCTTGATTAGTGGAACAAATAAAGAAGAGAGGGTCCTTAACATCTGTAAAGGAAAAGTTTTGAAAGATTCAGATTTTAGTGAGCCACAACATCAGTTGGCTCCCTCATTGCTGCCTGAATAGAAATACTACTGCCTATCTCAGGCAGTTAGTTTTAAACTTCAGGGATTCATCCCCACAAGCGAGAGCATGTCTTTCCCTGGGGACAGCTAGCTGTGGCACAAATATATGCTGTTGTTATTTGTCCCCCAGAAACACTCCTGCATGGTGCTCTGGCATATGACAATTGTCCCAGGTTGGGTAGAAGCCTGGTCTGAAGCCATACTGTGGCTGTGGCCAGTCAGGCTCCACTTCCAGGTGGTGCATGCTGCTGCCACATGCACCACCCACCTTTTTTTTTAAAGATACCGAGAGTTTCCCAATATCTAATTTTGCCACTGTGCTGCAAATATGGAGCATGGTGAACGTGGTGAATTTTATGGCACCTAAAAGACTTTGAGGTGCCATGAAGCACACATTCCTGCCCGTGCGGAGGCAGCCTGACTGAAGCAGGATTCAAAGGGAGGTGCAACTGCACCAGTTCACTTGACTACAAGTTGGGGAAAATGCAGGTGTGCAACAGGGTTGACTGTGTAGTTTTAGGAATTGGTTAGATAAGGGTTTGTATGGGATGGTTTGGATTGGTCTTCAGCAATCTCTCCTGAACAAAGAGAAAACAAAGTATGCAGAATCCCCTCTCTAAGACTCAAGTTTCTGCACTGACTCCCAGATATGTATTTCATTAGAATTTTCATTACACAGATAACTTAGCTCCACATTCACGCAATCCTTTCTCAGTTGGGCACTTTACAAGTTTAGAAAGAAATTCTGTGCATTTCCAAACCACTCTTTTTTTTCAAGGGCTTAGCATTCTGTCAAATCAAAATGGATTTCCTACAATACAATTGACGCTCACTAGAAGTTATATTGTAAAATTTTAGCTTTTGGATGAAACACAGCTGTTTTGGTTCCAGAACTCTTTGGGGAAACAATAATATTAAATTGTTATTATTAGTATTTTTTGTAAAAATAACAGTTGTAAAACTGTATGTTTTCCTACTCATTTCATGTTACAACTGCTAATCAGTTTTGCTCAAAATTAGTAAAGAAAAATAAGACTGAAAGATAAAATCTTCTTGTGCTAGACAGGGACCAACGAGTGAAAATTCTAATTTAAATTGGGAAAAGTGTCTGCATTTTTGGTAAAGGCTGAGAAATGACGTTAATGTCAAAGTTGCGATGTAACTTTAACCCGATTGGATATTGGTACATCTAGTAAAATGGCATGTAACTTTGGCTTTCAAAAATGTGGCTTTAAATCTGTGGAAGTTCTCAAGGCATATTTTTATAATACTTTTGAAACAGCTTTGAAGCAATTGTCAGTTTTCATGCCATGATATTTCCCACTACTAGTGGCACCTTCCTGCACATTTTTTATTGGTTTCCCGTGTTTGGGTAAAGCTGTTTGATTTAAAGTCTACTGCGAATGCCTTTGTTACTGATGACATGAAAACTGGAGAGGAATAAGAATCATAATGGGGATATCCAAAATACAATTCTCTGAAGATTTTTGTTGGGGATGTGACAATGGAGAAACCTTGGTTTTAATAGGGCGTATCTAAACCTCACCCTACAGAGACCTAGCAACACACCACATTGCCATATGGCATGCTGTGGTGATGTAGTGATCATGTTGGTCTACATGTGATCACCAGCTAAATTTCCATAGCAGCACACTCCCTCAGTATATTGTGCCGCTACAATGACATAGCAGCAAAATCTAACCATGAACCATGCTCATGGTGTAATAACCACTTGTACTTTGCCATTCTTTAGTACTTCCAAAAAGAAGTACTAAAGCATGGTGCCATAGCAACATTGCTGTATGGCTATGTGTAGACACACCCATAGAGTCTTACAGACCAGGAGCTAAAGCATGCAGGTCAAGATTCCAAATGAGATCAAGCAATTACACCCAACTTCCAAAAATTGTACCCAACTTCTAAAATAGTAACTAACTCTTCATTAATTGACTGCTTTCTGTCATGTTCATGGAATAAAGAAGAGATCCTCTGGAAAAAAAATACTATGGGATAATGCAAATAAATACTAGCAAAATACATACATAAACATATATAATGTGTAGTAGTGTTGTATGTATGTTCCTTTAACTTACTGTATATGTGCAATATCCAATATTTTTAAAGGTAAACTGAACCCCGATCACAGAAATTCCATGACATGGTATCCTATGGATTTGGATTATTAGTTTCTGTTTTCTATCCATCTGGGTTCTCAGAAGATTTGGACCTTGTAGTCCCACCACTGAAACCTCTAAATATGAGCTAAGGGAATATCTGATGTAAGTAGTAGTTTGTCATGCTCTATGGGGCAACAGCCTTATTGGGGGACAAAATCATAGTGTTGGAAGAATCATCAAGGGTTATCTAGTTTAACACCCAGTACAAATGCAGGACTTGCTATACCTATGCAATTCCAGACAAATGCCTAGCAAGCTTCAGCTTGAAAATTTCCTATGTAAGGATGCCACAGATCACTTAGTTGATTGCTATGCTGTTCTGAAAGTGAGGACTTTTGGAAGTTTTTTTTTTTTCCTATTTAAATCTGGGAGAGATGCTTTATTGGTGTGTCACAGGTATTTCCTGACAGAAGAATTATAGTGATACTTAAGAAATCATAGGTTCCATTTCATGTTCTGGAGAAAATATTGAGGGAAATGTGTCGCATTTTTCCACCCTTTCACCCTGCTCAGAACTGTCACCTTCTGCCTCAGTCCCTTCCAGCCTGTCACTTTTTCCCGGCCTCTGTGGCTCCTCATCCTACTCACTTTGCAGTCCTCTCTATCCAGTCCCAGTGTCTTAGCCTAGTCCAGAATTCCTACTTGATTCCTAGGTCTTTTTCACACAGAGGTTCTCAGTATCCATACACATTTTCTGAGCCATGCCACCCCTTTTACTAGCAAGTTCCAGGCCTGTTCTTCCAACTCTTAGCTTGAGAATGGAGAAGTAAGGATGTCATTTTGAAGACCCTGGTTTCTCTTTGTTCACTTCTGGCTCTTGTTATCACTGTCTTCCTCACTTTCTATACCCCCATTACATTTGTTTTCATACACCTTCCTCTCCCCTGCCCCCTACAGAGTTGGCTATTACACCTTCTGCATTCAGGCAAGATGCTGAATTTTGCTCTGTATGAAAGCCAGTAGAGAGAACAGCAGGCACACAGATTCTCCCAGTTCTCTATTGCTGTGAAAAACAGCCACCCACAGCAGTTGTGAATGACAGTTGTGCTGAATATGATTTTCTGCACTGACATGCCAAAGTTAGAGCATGCTCAGTGCAGATGAGGTATTTTGGGGAGGGACTGACCTGCCAAACTTTAATGAGTTCCTATTGATTATGTGCACACTGTCATTTTTCAAATGATTAGACCTTGTTCCAGCTTGGCTAGAACAAAAAAAGAGGCCTCCTCAACATTAAGGTGACTATATACACGTTAAAGTCACTGCTCCAGAGTAAAGGTATGCTAGAGCTTCTAATGAAGGTCAAGCAAGAAAAGTTGCAAGTTGTTTTGTTTTTTGTTTTATCATGGGTGGAACAATTTAGTTTCCCAAACCCTGTTATGAAAATTGCTAAACCACTGTGCTGAATACGTAAGTATATGTATTCAGCCTGAGGCAAACAACCTACCTATAAAATTTCATCCAAAGTGAATAAAACTTTGGAAAGTTATAAGTAACTGAAGTAGGGCCTTGTAATGGTAAATGTTAGAACTGTGTTTTATTTACAACTATCTTTCTGTATAGGTGTTTGTTTTTTCCTCTTTTTTTCAGCCAATTTCCGTCCTGGTATAATTAGGGTGACCATATTATTTTTTTTAAAGAAATCTGGGATACTGCTGGCCCCAGCCCCAAGTCAGTAGTGTTACTGCAGACCTCTAATGCGGTGCCTCCCCACTTGCCTGCCTGATGCACAATGCTGATCTTCCTCTCCACTGAACTGTGCCCTGCACCCCTGAAACTTCAGGACTTCTGTTTTAATTTTTTTTACCAAGTAGCCAGGACCAGCCTACAAAATCTAGGACTGTCCCAGCCAAACCAGGATTTGTGGTCACCCTAGGTATAATTCTGTTCCAATATAGCCTCCTTGGGCATCTCTTCATGTTGAATGAGCATTAGTTCACATCTCTGCCACCATTTTGAAACATGGGTTTGCTTGAATACATGTGATGCAAAGGCTGCTGGAGTGCATTAATTAACAAACTCCAGCAGACTCAATTAATCGAGTCTGCTCTGACATGTGCTAATTAGCACATGTTGGTGCCCATGTCTGGCATATGTATAGGTGCCCCTTGCATTTGCTTTTTATCTTCTCTGTATTTTCTACTTGGTTATCCACACCATTTTTCCATTGGATTTGTTCACTTGCCCCTGTCCATACTCCTTTTTCACAGGCTCAAATAACAAGAATTGAGTGTTTGAATTTGAGCTGAACTTTTGAACTTGGGATGTTCAAGTGAGTTCCAAATTAGTCAAATGAAGCAAAACACCTTCATTGACCTTCAGACTAAACTGACAGGAAAAAAGAAAGAGAAATGTTTTGCAATGAATGTCTTTGCTGATTTCTCAAAAAGCCCAGACAACCCTGATAGTGATAAATGATGATGTTGTTTTTAGGGTAAGCCTCACTGTTAAACTATATTAAGACAAAATGTTCCATGCCACATCAACAATGAAGGAAATTACTTTCTTATTACCAGACTATGTTTTCCTATTGTATGGGGTTCACAGCAATGAGAAAAGCAGGAGCTGCAAAAAAAAAAAAAAAAGCTTCCCTTGTCACAATATAGGTCTCTGAACTTCCATAAGCAGAGAGAGGTCCCTGATCTTATGAGGGCTCAGATACCTGCAGATTTTACTATTCAGGCTGTTGGTAGTGAATGCTATATCTGGGTTTCCTAATTCACAAAAGCTAAATATATTACATTATACAAATAAACAAGTGCATTATTAAACTAGAATTAATTTAGAGAATCAACTAATACATGTTATCTTGAAATGAGTTCGAGAATGATTAGACATTTACAACTCCATGTGCTTTGATGCCACTTACCAGGATAAACTTTTTAAGGATCTGGAAGAGGGATACATACAATTATAATACAAATCCCAAACTGTAACCATTCAAATGAACAAAGCCAGACTCAGAAACCTCTCTCAGACCTGCAAGAATACCAACCCTGAGACAACGACAACATAATTTTTCTGGTTGCTTCCTAAAACCCTTAGCTGGAACACCTTGGATACACTGGCTTCTTGCAGATGTTAAAAACAAACAGACAACCCCCCCGCCCCCACAAACCCTCCACTTTCCTACACCCTTCTCTGCCCTGCACCCTACAGAGTTGGCTATTACACCTTCTGCATTCAGTCATTTTAAACTCCACATGCCACCATGCCGAGCCCAGCACATGCCAAAAAAAGGCATTGTGTTAGGTGGACCCAGCTCACTGCAACATACATATAAACTGGGATCTTTAGTGGGACTTTTTTGGTGCTTTTATCTAATTTCTGATTGGATCAGCTTTAGATAAAAGTGCCAAAAAGCCCCACCAAAGCACCTCATCTATACAGATGCTGTGGAGCAACGTTGAAGTAATGTGCTGCTGCTTCCAGTAAAGCACTTTTTGATTTGTCTGCTTTTTTTAATGTTTACAGGATGAGGTTGTGATGTTCCAAAGCATCCTCTGTCATGAGGAGTTCATCAACTCAGTGCAGGAGAAGACCACTAAGACTGAAAAGGAAGGCTTGCCAGAGGCAGCACTAGAGAAAAGAAAAGAGCAGGGACTCCCAGGAAAGTGCTAGCTGGAAGCATGTGACCTCTGCCAGCAAGCAGAAGTCTTCATCCTCACCTGCAGTGGCTTGCCTGGAGAGTAGATATGGAGCAGGGCTGCAAAACAGCACTGCTTCATTTCAACTTCCATTTTGAAGGCACACTGTTTTGTTTTGTCATTTCATTTCATGTTGAAGCACTTTCAGTTTTGTTTCATTGAAACGTGTCGAAACAACAAAACAGTTTCTACATTTCACCCCTAACCTATAGTGGGGAATCATGAAAATGCCTATAACTTTGTCATTTTTTGCCTAGTTCAGATGAAAATTGCAGGACTGGTAGCCCCATCTAAGGCTATAAAGCTTTCCAAATTTCAAGGAGATGGGTGCAGGGTTTTTTTTTAAACTATACCTCAAACAGTTGTAAGCAAAATCAAGTCATTTGCCAGCTGGAGCAGCCTGCTGTCATCCTGTGTGGAGATCTGGGAACCTGCACACCCAGGAGGCCTGCAGGGCTGTGCCAGACTTCTCCCAGAGGTGTGGACCCCCAGATCTGTGTGCAATATGATAGAAGGCTGCTGCTTCCTCCTTGGATAGGCTCTGGGTGCAGCTTGCACCAGTACCAGGAGGCAACCTCCTGTCATCCTGTATGCAGATCTGGGAGCCTGCACCCTAGGAAGGGCTGTGGGGTTCTGCCAGACTCGTCACAGGGGTGTGGGCCCCTGGATCTGCACATGGGATGACAGGAAGCTGCCTGGTGCCACTCCTGCTGCAGCCTTAGGAGCAACAAATGACACCTGCCTGCAGTTGCTGGGCTGTGCCTTGCCAGAGGACTCAGGGTATGATGCAGGTCAGCAGCTGCAAGCAGGCGGCATCCACTGCTCCCGGGGCTGCATCAGGGATCACACCAGGCTCTTTCTGGCACTCAGTGGCAGCACTGGGAGGCAGTTTGAGCTCTGTGGGGCTGACAGAGCTGCTTGGAGTGCAGCCGTGGCTCTTTCCACCTTCCGCCACGAGGCTGCACTGTGAGCAGCTCCATCAGCCCCATGGAGCTGAGCCTGGCAGTGGGAGGCAGGGAAGAACCACTGGCTGTTTGGAGCCAGGGCTGTGCTCTGAGCGACTCCACCACTGGCTCTCTACCTCCCACCACCAGGCTCAGCTCTGTGGGGCTGCAGAACCTCCAGCCTCTGGGATGTGCTCACCAGAGCTGTGCTTGGAGCCACAGCTATGCTCCAACTGGCTCCACCAGCCCCTTGGGGCTCAGCCCGGTGGCATGAGGCAGTGGGAGAGCCAGTGGCAAAGCCACTTGGGGCACAGCCCTGGTAAGTACAGCCTGATGGCGGAGAGGCTCTGCAGAAATGTTCCAAAACATTTCAAGTGCCTTCATTTTGTCTTGAGGCTGTTTTGAAGCCTTTTGTTTCATTTTGATTTTGCTGTTTTGAGCTCAAAATGTGTCAAAACAGCTTTGAAATGAAACATCCATTAGAATTTTGCAGAGCCCTAATATGCAACAGAGGAAAACAAGCACATTCCATCAGCAGAAAAGGCCAGGCCAGGCCTGCCCAAGGATGGGAGGATTGAGGTCACTGCCACCAAAATGAACAGATGGGTGATGGTGTTAAAGAATTCCTTCTTCATGGGATAGAAGCATCCATTTGCTAGCTTGACCTGTTGTCTTAGGGGGTCTGCTGCTTTCCCAGAGCCTGGATCTGAGATATCATGGAAGAATTACCAAGAATAAACCAGCCCTCTTACTACTACCCCATGCTGCTCATCCATGTGGTTCCCATTGATCCTGCCAGGGGGATCCTAAGCAGAACAAAAATGACAACAGGGCTTTGGGTATAAGGGTGATGGAGACAGTGGCTCAGGTGGTGTTCTCCTCAATCCTTCTGGTCCAGGAGAAGGGATCAGGCAGCAGTACATACATTCTGCAGATCAATACTTGTCTGCACAGTGGTGCTGGCAGTAGGGCTTTGGCTACTTTGACCATGGGTGTTGTTTGAAGAAAAATGACTACTAAGAAGAGATAAGACCTACCTGACAAAGAATTGTTCATGGATAGGCTCTCTAACTTATTGAAGAGGGCTAGATTAGCTGGGGGATGGTTAAGTGGGGAAGTGGGTGATCTGGAGGAAGTAGAAGCAGGCGGGGAGAAAAGGGCAGCTGCTTCCTTGTTCCTGAAAAAGTAGGGCAATTGCCTTATTACCTCAAATGTACGTACAAGAATGCCTGGAGCAGGAATAATTGAATGCCCTCACACAGTCACAGAACTATGATGCTATTGGAATAACAGAGACTTCGTGGGATAGTTTGCATGACTAGAGTACTGGAATGGATGGGTATAAGTTGTTCAGGGAGGGCAAGCAGGGGACAAGAGGAGGAGGAAATGCACTTTATATAAAAGAGTTGTATGACTGCTCAGAGTTCCAGTATGAAACTGGAGAGAGACCTGTTGAAAGTCTGGGTTAAGGTGAGAGGAGAGAGCAACAAGGGTAGTATTGTGGCCGGTGTCTGCTATAGACCATCAGATCAGGAGGATGAAGTGGATGAGACTTTCTTCAAACAGCTAGCAGATGTTTCCTAATAACAGGCCCTGGGTCTCATGGAGGACTTCAACCACCCTAGCATATGCTGGGGGTGGGGGGGAAGGGGCAATATAGCAGTCCTTAGCCAATCTAGGAAGTATTTGGAGACCACTGGGGACAATTTCATCATGCAAATGTTGGAGAGGCAAACTAGGACTTCTGTTTTTCTTAATCTGCTTCTCAGAAACAGGGAAGAAGTGGTGAGGAACAGAGAAGTGGACAGTAACTTGGAAAGCAATGACCATGAGATGATTGAGTTTCAGGTTCCTGAGGAAAAGAAGGAAGGAGAATATCAGAGTAAAGACCCTGGACTTTGACTCATTCAGGGAACTGATGGGCAGGATCCCCTAGGAGGCCAGCCTGAGTGGGGAAAGGATCCAGAAGAGCTTATTTTTACTTTAAAGTACTTTACTGAGGGTGCAGAAATGAACCATCCTGATGTGCAAAAAGACTAGCAAGTATGGCAGAAGAACAGTTTGCCACAAAAAACCCCCAAAATAAAACAAAACAAACAATACACCTATGGTGGGGATGTGCTATCACAGGTACTCTGCTAATGGTACCTGTGATAACTAGTTTAAAGATATTTTGACTATTATATGCTGTGACATAGACATAGTCAATGGTACAATTTTAGAGCTGGTGTTGAGTGGCTTTTGAAAATTCTGTCATCAGAGAGTTCTTGTGACTTCCTTTTTCTGGGCTGGACAGAATTGCTTACACTAGACTTTCCAATCAAAAATGATTATTGTTCAGTTCACAAAAATGATGGGGTCATTGGCAATGTACCAAGGGGCATGGAGGAGCAAATGCCCCCCACCTCCCCACCGCTGCACCAACAGTGGGGTGTGGGGCATGAGGCTACAGACTGACTGGAGCCAGGGCTTGGCAGCAGGGGGCGTGGCAGGGTGGCATGATTTCTGCACCAGTGGTGGTGCATGGGGCTGCAGCCTGGCTGGACTCAATGCCTGGCAGCAGCAAGGATGACAGCAGTGGTATGGAGTTGTGCCCCTCAGACTGCAGCAGTGCATGGAGTTGTGCCCTCTCCCCTTCTGTTGTCAGAACTTACACATCGCCTATTGATGGAACTTATTGGTATCAATGTTTAATGTAGCGCTACAGAAGTGTGTATTTCCTAGGTTAAGTCTGTTGCAATGTATATAGTGATATAATATAACATATTAGCATATAAAAGAAAGGGAGAGCTAAATCCATTTAGACCTTTTGGAAGGTAGTTTATACATGTAACAGAACAGAAGTTCAACACACCAACTGTTTCAAAAATTGCAGAACCTGGTCTAAGACTTGCTTTCCCCAACAATTGTCAAATTTGTGTTCTGTTTGCTACCAATCTGACCTACACCACTTACAAAAAACCACATAACTTAGACTGATTCCACTTCAGACTTTTTTAATGTCTGTACCTAGCCTAATTATATTTGTTCTATATTTTTGAGTTGTTTAAGTAATAAGATGATTAGGCAATGGTTATACATGGAGAAAACATTACTGGGTCTTTTGAAACAGCACTGAGCATTGAGAGGTATATAATTGTTGTATGATGATTGACCTACAGTGTTTCAAGTACCATTTTTCCTTGTGACTTGTTTCTCTTCCCATTTCCTTTTTTTCCTTTGAGTTGTCATACGTTACAAAGCAGTGAATGGGCTACAATATTGAATATAATGGACATTTAGATTGATCTTCTATATCTTTTTCTCTTAATTTACAGTGACATTTTTGTTTACATTTCCTGTCATATGTGGAAGGTGTTTTAATTTTTTAAAAAAGAAAAAAAGTTAGCTCATCTCTTATTTCATGTATTTGCATGCAGAAATCTTTCCTAACTTCCCTGAAGATCTGCTCTGCAAAAGGACAGCTGAATTGACTGCATAGTTTTGGCAAAAATAACCTCCAAATATGTGACTGGGCATCAAAGTGTTAGTAGTTCTCAAATGCAAATCCAGCTTCTCCTCTTTATAATCATGCAGGGAACTCAGTGCTGCCAACTTGTCACTTTTGATATCCCAAAAGCTGTCTCCACAGTCTTTGCCTTTAGTGGTATTGAACACTCTTGGGTGATGAAAATCAAGAGCTGTAATCAAGACTTTCATGTTATCAAGAAGAATAGAATATAACTCAGGACTTAATTCATATAACTACTTGTGATGAGGATAGCTACCAATTGTTTTAGGATCCTAAAGACTTCAAAGCGAATTCTGTAAAACAGACAGCATTTAGTATATGAGGGTAGGCATGCATTTTTACAAAACACATGTGGTAAAACTCCAGAATTGCTTGTAAGGCTTCCCTATGTCTTTTCAAGAAAAATGTAGTTTGATGTATAAATAGATGTATATCTGTATCAAATTATACCTAAATGGAGACAGTATCTGACGACAGCTCCACCCTTAAGTACTGATTTCCTCAGTAATGTTTTTCAGGGAAGAAACAGGTCAAGCTAATTGCAAAATAAACTTCAGTTGTGAAATTTCTTGTGCTGTTAAATTGTAGGTGAGAATGCCACTGCAAAAAGAAAAATCCAGACTGTTGTAGTGGAGAATGAAAAATATGAGAATAAAATTGTAAGTCTTGAAATGCTTGTTTTTCATTGTTTCTAAGAATTATCGCAATCACTTGCTTATTTTTGTGAGCTTATCTGCAGTGTTAATTTATTAACTAACTAATTACTTTAAATTAATTAACCAGTATTAATTAAGGCTGCCAAACTTCCATATAGTTTTATGTGGATTATCTGACCTGACAGTGAATTATATAATAATTGAATAACAGGATTAGAAGGGACCTCAGGACGTCACTTAGTCCAACCCCACTCTTAGAGAGGACCATTCCCAACTAGATTATCACAGCCAAAGCTTTATCTAGCCAGGTCTTAAAAACCTCCAAGGATGGGTAACTTGTTCTTTACTATGCTCCAAGTAAGAAAATTCTTCCTAATAGCTAACTTAAACACACCTTGCTTAAACACTCCTTGTCCTGTCATTTGTCACCACGGAGAACAGTCTAGCTCAGGGGTGGGCAATTATTTTGGGTGGAGGGCCACTTATTGAGTTTTGGCAAGTCATCGAGGGCCGCATGACAGGCAGCCCAGGGCAGATAAATATTAATTTTCTAAATATTTTAGGGGCCCCACAAGCCAGATAGAGTGGCTTGGCAGGCTGCACCTGGCCTGCAGGCCACATTTTGCCCACTCCTGGTCTAGCTCTATCTTTCTTAGAACCACCCTTCAGGTAGTTGAAAGTTGCTATTAAATCCCTTTCAGTCTTCTCTTCTCCAGACTAAATAAACCCAGTTACCTCAGCTTCCCCTCATACATTATATACCCCAGCTCCCTAACCATTTCTATTGCCCTCCAGTGGACTCTCTAATTTGTCCACATCCTTTCCATATTAGGGGGTCCAAAACTGAACACATTACAGATGTAGCCTCCTCAATGTGGAATAGAGGGGAATAAAGACTTCCCTCAATCTGCTGGTAATGCTCTGACTAATGCTGCCCAGTATGCTGTTAGCCTTCTTCACAACAAGGGCACACTTGTCTCATAACAAGGGCACTTGGTTGATGTTCATGGCATTGACATCTTTATTTCAGTTTTTGATGGGAATATGTGCTTTTGGTGGGAAACAGTTGAAGAAAGTAGAGGTAATCTGGAACTATGTCTACTACAATTAAAATTTGCAGACATAGCTGAAAATGTGGTTTTGTCCTGAAAAATAGTGGGCAACTCTTGCTTCAATCTAGTAGACATGATTCAGAGATTCAGTCAGAATATTCAGCATTTTGCAGGATCAAACTTCTCATGTGATAATTGTTCTGCTCTGGAGGACTGTGATTGAATCTGAATTGGTAGCAAATGTGTTCATTTTACTCTTACTGAACATTTTCCTTTGTCACCCCAAACAAATTTCCAATAGATAGGGACATTTAAAAGTCTTCATACAACAAGATGAATGTAGTGAATGTGAATATGATGATTTGCAATGCCAGGTGTCTTTAGCAATCATTTTATAATGTTTGCCTCTCAAACTATAGCACCCTTTGCAGTTCTCTCTTCCTTTCTCCACCCCTTGAAAAATTCATTCTGAACTCACTGTCACCTAATTAATTTTCTCCATCTCTCAAAACCATGCCCAAATGCTCTCCAACCTAGTATTGACCAATGTCTTTTCATTTAAATAAAAATTGATACTATCCCTTTAAGTTTTCAATAGCTCCAAAATATATTGCATTAGTCTGCTGAACATGCAGGTGACATTCAGTAACCCCTAATGAGAGTTACTCTTGCTCATCAAGGTGAGAGTATGCCCTGTAGTGTTGCATCTAATTTTCTTTTTCCTGCTTTGTCCTCCTCCTTAACTAACTGCTTAATAATGAGATGTTAATGATGATATGGTAGAATATTTCAGGATATAAAATAATCAGAAATGCAGTCAGCTTAAAATATAAATCAGTCCTTGAATATCAGAAGGCAAAATACTGAATGTCAAATCAGTGCATTTTATAATAATTAGTGGCATTATATAACATTTTGCCAGTCACATTAACTATACAAGTAACACAAAGACTTCCTTGAATTCTATGTGTAATGGGGATATCTGACCTGGCTTTTTTTTTGTTTAAATAGGAACACTTTGTCTTCCATTCTGATTAAATGAAATCTTTAACCTGAGAAACGTCAAACTGATTATTTCTTTCCCAGATATTACCCATGTGAGATTTCCCCAGCTCACTTCTAACCTTCCTGTCATCTCCCTTTAATGGAAACTTATCAAACAGTCTTCATGCTCTTCTGCCCAGCATGTGATCTTTCTATAGGTTTCCTGAAATAAAAACACTGGAATCCTCTGTGTTGTTCAGCTGGCATCTATCTCCAGGAATGACATGAGATCAAAACTAACAATTATTTTCCCCCATTGAGACAGGAATTAATGGAAAGAAAGTTTAGAGATCAAAACAGAGCAGTTACTAACTTTCCATTTCTCTTTATTTTAGGTTTATTGGCTCCAACTTCAGGTCTGAATCTAAAGTCATGTGGCTGTCTATATGTAGGCAGAATCCCTTTTGGATTTTGCTCTTTGTTTTAGCAGGTCAAGCTTAGCTGCAGTCTTCTTTTATAAGGTTAGATGAAATCAACTAAGCTAGCTGTGATTTTTTTTTTTTTTTATGTGTCCATGTTGGTTCACATGACAGTAGGCACAAAGATAGAATGGTAATGTCATATATGAACAAATATGTTTCCCAGCAAATTACACTTATTATTTTGTCTGGAAAACTAGGTTTGTGGGGTTTTTTTTAATGTATTGCCGATGTTTGACCCTGATAGCCACAGGTTTTGATTACTAAGTCATTCTTCTTTTATATGTTGTAACTAGGCCATGTGCCTGAACTATTCTGAAGACACATGATTATAATGTAAGGCTAACCTCTGACAAACTTACTAGAACATCTCTCTCTTTCTCTGTACTTTCTAATTCTCACCATTCTTTGAATGGAGACAACAAAATCATTTGCTGGAGAGTTTTTTTTTCTGATATGAAGAATGGCATTGTACAGTTTTGATCAGTTTCTTTTCAGGACACCTGATAAAGCTCATCATCAAGCTCATCAGTGTCTCACCATTCCATGTGGGTTCAAAGCAACATTTTATTTTATCCAAACTACTTGAACTATGTAAAGACTTTTTTATCCTGATTATTTCTTCCTTATCCCATTGCTCTTCTTCTCTAGAATAACAATTTCCAAATGGTATTTTAGAATATTGACTTCTTTACAACTTCTGCTTTATCTGCATTAAAGAACTCTAAGGTTATTTATTCTGGCAGCCCTAAGGAGAACATGAATGATGTCATCTATCTTCTGCTATCTGCTTTTACTTTATTCAGAAGTGTTTCCTTACACTAAGAGCATGTTTTTTGTTTTTTGTTTTTATAGAACATGTCAGGAATATCCAGCTTCCAACTGTACCACTGACTGTATGTGTAACCTCAAGTGAGTAGGCTTACTTCACTATTTTACTTTACCCGTGACTAAGTTTGTGCAATTAAGTAATTAGAGCTATGCACCTGGAAGCCAAGTTGAATTTAACTATTTTTGCCTTGCTGTAGTGATGAATGTGAAAGGAACTTCAGAAAGTCAGATTCCTGAAAGTGCCTGGTGATATTGGTCTGATTCCACTTTTGGATGCCCAGGCTGAGACTCTTTAGAGAGGCTATATTGTCAGGGATGAAGCATTCAGTACTTTTTGAAAATTGTCTTCTTTTGACATGTTTCAAGTAAGACACACAAAATTGAAGCATCAAAATTCATTTGTTACATTTGAATTGGTGACTCACAATCTTTAAAGTCTCTAAAACTAGCTGAGGGAAAACATAACTTTTAAATAAGAATTAATAGCTGGAATTTGAAGTATGTCTGAGGTCAGATGCTGTTCTTTTGTTTCAGAAGCCCTTAGAAACCTAACGATGTGGATTTCATGATTTCTAACTAGATCAGAATGAATGATTCGGACAAAAAATAATACCGTATGGGGAAGAAAAGCTTGAGAAATCAGTTTGTCAGGCTATTATATTCTTGTTTTGTTGGTGTTATGTGACATTGCATGTTGACAATGAGGCCAAAAACATAATACAATCATAGTGTGGCTTAGCCTTCTAAGACATGGAAATAAAATGCAGGAAGAGTTTCTTTAACTCATTTTCTGCTGACAGCTGGATTTGTTCTGATTAAGCTAAACACAGAAAGAGACCATTTTCACAGGGAGAGAGAGAATCCAAGTAGCTTAAAAGCCAAGAGATTTGAGAAATGACTTTATAGTGTTCAAATTAGATTTGAGTCATATCTATAAGAACAAAATAATCTGAGTTGGAGATTAATAGAAATATTTTAAAATATGTAGTAGACTTCTAAGAAATATGTTTGAGTGGGAACCTGTCTGAACTTATTGTTCTAGATAACTTTTCATGTCCTTAACTATCAGGGTCCTTTGAGGTTCAGTAAGTCTGTTTACATGGGAGGGTGCAAGAGAATATTGGTGTGCTATTTGTGGATAGCTTCTGCTCCATTTCAATTGTACATCCTCAATTGGTTTGCTCAATCTTCATTCTTTTTGTATCTCTGATCCTCCAGTATTGAGCTTCCCCAAAAGCAGGGTTTTCTGTTCACATGCCTATATCAGTGTTCTGGATTTCACTATCGAGGCCAGGTACCTAAACATTAGGTAATGCAATACTTAATAATGACACCTAAATCTTTTTGGATTTGGGCCATCAAAACTTAATGCTTATGAATCCTTTCTGAATGATAGTGGAATATAAGAAGGAGAAAACTGAGTTTTACTTCAGCTGTCTAGGAATAAAATTGCAACCCTGAGGAGATATTCTTATAATACCTCTTACAAGAATGAATTGGGACTTTTTGATGAAGGAGAGAGGGAGGGGGAATGCATCAAAGTAGTTGTGAAACCTCCAAGGAAGCAAATAGAATTGGAAATATTCAGTATGAATTTACACATCCCAAAGACATCTAAACATAAAATAGTCTTAAAAAGCACATTGTAGCCCGGTGGGATACTTGGAAGAAAACTAAGTTTCAATAATTGTGTTATACATAAAAAAAAAAAATCCATATTTAAATAGCATTAATGAAGTGAGTGACAGACTTAAAGGAATTGACTGCCTGAACAAAAAGGCATTAAATTACTGTCTTGCATGATGTATAACAAAAATATACTGTTATTTTCTATAAGGAAAGAAAGATAAGCACTCACTGAAATTAGGATTTATGAATAAGCAATATAAGCTCTGGAGTCCTGAATGGAAATTATGGCCTCAATACTGTCAACAAAAGTCACACATTTATTTCAGTGACGTAGGACTTCACAAATGGTCACTTCAAAATTGTCAGGCTAAGGTTTTTGTGGCCTCTTGAGTAATTCTGAATTCCAATAAAGATGGCACTTCTTTCTAATAGAAAGTGTGGCAAGTTAATCCATGAGGCACAAACTGGGAAGCAGGTATATGGGCCACAATTGTGCTTACTCAGGAAATGCCCCATTGGCTTCCGTAAGAATTCAGCTTGAGTTAGAACCAAGTAAGAACTTCAGATTCTGGTGCTACATGTTTGTGGTTGCTTGTGCACAATAGCTGGGTACAATGATAGCTGAAGCAATTCCCACAGATCGGATTTACATGAAATGCACACCTCACAGCAGGTGTATTATTGAGTCCATCTCCTTATTGTCTCCTCAGTCTCCCTTCTATGCCTTGCTTCATTATTACCTGGAATATTTGAAGAGTAATGCATCTCAACATAGTCCATTAGTGCCCATACACAAGAATATTGACATGGATACCTCCATTTTGCCATCTTCTTTCTTTCCCAGAGCTTTTCTTTACTTGTGTTTATCAAATAGCCCCCCTTGGCCCTTCTCTGTTCTTTTGTGCAAGATCTCCCCATGCTGAACTATGAAGCATTTTTTTCTTCACCAAGTGAGGGTTCACCACTTTGTACTGTTTCTTTACTGCACTCTATATGGAAGGTCAACAGACAAGACCCTGTATTGTTTTCCTAGCTCTGATCCTTCACCATCACAGAAGAAATGACCAGTAGGGGTGTGCAAAGCAGGCCCTATTCAATTTGGATTCAGATTGAGCCCAAATCAGGGACAGTGATTTGACTCATTGATTTGGATTACTGTCTCTGATTTGATTCGGCCAAATCTGAATCTGAAGATTTGATGCTAATTCAGAGAATCAGCGATTCAGACATAGGAAAAACTTTTGAAGTTGTGTCTACATACCTTGAGGTAGCAGGCGCAGCTTGTGATTGCTGCTTGCTGGGAGCATCCCACAGGAGTGTGGGTGGGGGGAGCCCTCCACATGCTTAGCTGTGAACCCAGAAGTGGACCAGAACTACTGGTCACAGAGCCATGGGAGCACCCAGAAAACCCAGGAATGGATCAGAAGTGCTTCTGATCCACTTCCGGGTCTGCTGCTGAGCATGCTGGGAGACCCCCCCCCCCTCACTACTGTAGGATGCTCCTTGCACCCAAGCTTCACAGCATTCACAAGCCACCAAATTGTGCTGTATCCCTGCTGAAGGGAATTGGGGACCAAAGCTGTACACAGCCCTAATGACCACGTTAACCTTTTGCTGGTCTCTTGTCTTACTGCAAATAGTTAAGGTAACAGAGAAAGGCAAGATTCTTTGGGTAGATGTGATATATTTTATTAGACCGACTAAATAGTTGGAAAAAAGTTCCTTGTTAGCTTTCCCATGCCTGAAGAAGGGTGTATGTGCATGAGACTCTGCAGCTGACCTGTATTTCTTTTACAGCTTTTTCCTAGCAGATGCCATATCTTCTGTTTACTATTTTTCTATCAATTCTAGATGCAAACAGGTGCAGCTGGAAAAGTACCTGTTCTAATAGATTGGAACCCAACTTGCATTATTTAAATGGGCCACACACAGTCACGGAAACTTTTATCGAGGTAGTTTGATAATCCACATCTATACTTGCATACCAATATATCTACCAGTTCTTCCTAATAACTCCCCTTTTTTTTTCTTTAATACAGATTTGCAGTCAATGAAGATGTTGTAGTCCTTGCATAAAATATTTTTGTCATTTGGTTGCAAAACGACTTCATGATAATTGCTACATGCTAAATTTTAATAGATATCAAAATAAAATCTAATAATTGTAGAAGATGGATATAATCTAAAATAGATAATAATGATATTACCCCCGTATCCCTAGCATTTCACATGAGAAAAAAACTTAATAAATAACAGACTAATAGAAAATGGAATATCATCAGATTAAAAAGGTTCATGAAATCATTGTTTTACACAATCTTTTGTTGTTTTTTGAGAAAAAATGAGCATATTAAAATGTTTTGGTGCTTGCATAGAATCATAGGAATGGAAGAGACTTCAAGTCTCTTTATCTTTATCTTCAAGCGAACAGAATGCGCAAACAGGGAAGTAGCAAGGGGACAGCAGTGGGATAGGAGCATCCCCGGAGGAAGCTCTGGGGAGTGATTCCAGCTCACCGAGGCAGATTGCTGTCTAGAGACCCATGCACCCCGCTCCCACCCCCCGCAATCTGGGAGCTTCAGAGGCTGAGGCTGCCGGCAGGCACTTCTGGGGAACCGAGACTCCTGATTGGCAGCCAAAAAAACATGGAAATACCGCGGGAAATTCAAATTTAAACTGAAACTTACAAGCGGGGTCTGACTCACTGCTCGGCAGTTGGGAGTGGAGCAGGGAATCAAGACAACCCCTGATAGGGTTCACGTGTGGTCTCGGCCACACGTGAGCTCTCTCAGTGAAGGAGGAGCAGCAGCAGCAGTAGCAGCGGCAGAGAAGCGGTGAGTGGGGTAGCTCTCTCACTACCCCAGTGAGAGATGGAAATGCAGTGATGCATTTTGAGCCGGTCCAAGGCGGTGATTCTCCCCCTTTATGCAGCGTTGGCCAGGCCGCAGATGGAGTAGTGTGTCCAGTTCTGGGTGCCGCACTTCAAGAGTGATGTGGACGGCCTCGAGAGGGTCCAGAGGAGGGCCACTAGATTGATATACGGACAGCAGGATGGGCCTTATGAGGAGCGTCTGAGGGACCTGAACCTGTTCAGCCCCAGTAAATGCAGGCTGAGGGAGGACCTGGTGGCTGCCTATAAGCTGCTGAGGGGAGATCAGCAGGAAATAGGGCAGGCTCTTTTTTCCCAGGCACCACCAGGGGTAACTAGGACCAAGGGTCACAAGTTACTGGAGAGCAGGTTTAGGTTGGAC
>JAGPOW010003642.1:77804763-77815742 GCA_030014935.1 Caiman crocodilus
TGGCATCAACAATGACGCCAAGATCCCGTTCCTCCACCGTACTAGTAAGAGGGGAGCTTCCCAGCCAGTATGTGTGCTGGGGGTTGCCTCTCCCCAGATACATCACCCTGCACTTGTCCACGTTATATCCCATCCTGTTCCTGTCCGCCCACTCCTGCAGTCGGCCCAGATCCCGCTGCAGCTTCTCTTTCTCCTCTGGTGTCCCCACCTCAGCCCACAGTTTGGTGTCATCAGCAAACTTGGATAGCTTGCTTTCCACCCCTTCTTCCAAGTCAGCGATGAAGATGTCGAACAGTGCAGGCCTGAGGACTGAGCCCTGGGGAACCCCGCTACTAATGTCTCTCCAGGTCAAGTACGACCCGTCCACCACCACTCTCTGGGAGCGCCCCGTCAGCCAGTTTCTGACCCACTCAACTGTGTAGGGGTCACTGCCACAGTTCCCCATCTTTTTTAATGAGGATGGGGTGAGGGACCATGTCAAACGCCTTCCTGAAGTCTAAAAAGACTACGTCGACAGGGACGCCTGGATCCATGGATTTGGTCACCTGGTCATAGAAGGTGACCAGGTTGGTCTGACAGCACCTGCCCTTAACAAACCCGTGCTGGTTTCCCTTCAGCATAAAGTCTCCTGCCGGTCCCTCACAGATATGAGACTTGACCATGCTCTAGCAGACTTTGTTAATTGAGTCTACTCCAACGTGCTGTTATTATAGTGCATTGGAGCAGCCTCCTTGCACCTGTATAGGAGCCCATAGAGGATTAGGGTTGGAAGGAACTGCAGGAAGTCTTCTAGTCTGACCCCCTGCTCAAAGCAGGACCATCAACAACTAGATCACCCCAGCCAAGGCTTTGTCTAGTCAGGTCTTAAAAACTTGTAAGGATGGAGACTCCACAACCTCTCTGGGTAACTTGTTGCGGTGCTTTACTACCCTTATGATAAAGTTTCCCACCCCCCCAATATCTAACCTAAACTTCCCTTGCTGCAACTTGAGACCATTGCTCTTTGTTCTGTCATCTGCCACCACTGAGAACAGTCTAGCTCTGTACACTTTGGAACCACCCTTCAGGTAGTTAAAGGTTTCTGTTAAATCCTCCCTCAATCTTCTCTTCTTCAGGCTAAATAAGCCTAGATTCCCCAGCCTCTCTTCATACATCATATGCCCCAGATCTCTAACCATTTCCACTGCCCTATGCTGGACTTTCTTCAATTTCTCCACATCTCACACTCAGACTACTACCCCATACTGATCATCCATGTGTGCACCAAAGATACTGTCAGTGGGGAACCTGAGCAATTCAAAAGTGACAACAGGGTTCTGGGCGCAAGGCTGAAGGGAAGAGGGGATCAGGTTGTATTCTTTTCAAACCTTGTGGTCAAATCAAAGGGACAAGGCAGCAGCAGATGCATCCTGAAAATCAATGTGTGGTTGCACAGATTTTGCGAGTAGGCCTTCACTTCTTTGACCATGAAATGTTGTTCCAAGGTGAAGGCTTGCTAGGTAGAGTTAGGATCCACCCAGTGAAGAAAGTATCTTCACAGACAGGTTCAAAAACCTGGTGAGGAGGACTTTATATTAGGTTGGCTGGGGGATGGAGACTAAAGCCCTGAGTTAAGTAGGGAAGTGGGTGGCCTGGAGGAAGTGCAAGAAGGAGTGGGCAACAGGAGTGGCCTTCTCATTCTTCTTGGAAAAGTAGGGCAATTGGCTAGCCAATCTTGGGTGTCTTTACACAAATACATGGAGCCTGGGAAATGAGGAAGAATTAGAAGTCCTTGCACAGCCATGGAACTTTGATGTGATTGGAATAATAGAAAAGTGGTGGGATAGGTTGCATGACTGGAGCAATGTCATGGATGGATATAAACCATTCAAGAAAGATAGGCAGGGGAAAGGAGGACAACTTACACGTTATGTAAAAGAGCTATATGATTCTCAGAATTCCACTCTAAACCTGGAGATAGCTCTACTGAAAGTATCTGGGTTCAAGTCAAAGGGGAGAGCAATAAGGGTTATGTCATGGGAGTGTTGGCTAAATACCAGCAGATCAGGATGGTGAAGCGGATGAGGCTTCCTTCAAACAACTAGCAGAATTTTCCAGATCGCAGGCCCTGGTTCTTGTGTGGGAGTTCAATTACCCTGACATCTGTTACAAGGTCAATACAGCAGTGCGCAAGCAATCCAGGAAGTTGTTGGAGAGTGTTGGAGACAACTTGCTGGTGCAAGTCTTAGAAGAGAACTAGGGACCATGCTTTTCTTGACCTGCTGCTCAGAAACAGGGAAGAACTGGTGGGGAATGTAGAAGTGGATGGCAACTTGAGCAAAAGTGACCACAAGATGATAGAGCTCAGGAGTCTGAGATGAGATGAATGTTGGTAATCCTTCCATGATATTTTGGATCTGGGCTCTTGGCAAACAGCAGATCTATGGAGACAAGAGCCTCTATCCTCCTCAGAAAAGAGTCTCTGATGATGATCATCCATCTCTTCATTTTGGTGGCCGTGGTTTTGATCTGCCTGAACTTGGGAGGCCTGCCCTGGCCTGGCTTATTTTGCTGCTGGAGCATCCTTGTTTTCCTCTGTTGCTAGGGCTCCATATCTGTTCTCTAGGAAAACCACTGCCGGTGGAGATGAAAACTTCTGCTAATTGGCTTCCAACTTTCACCTTACATCACAGTCCTCACTTGGCTGTCACTAGAAGGAAACTACAAACCTCAGTCTCTATAGGATCACACTAGGATTTGGATAGAAACCTGGATGGTGAGTAGTCCTGCTTGGACAGATACCTCACAGATGCAAGCTGTAGAAGAGATGACAGTGACAGTGGCTCTGGCATTATGAAGTAATCTAGCCAATTCTCTGGGTCTCTTAAACTTCCGTCTCTCTCTTTCCTAGTATACTCCCCTGTAAGCTGGCTTGTTTACTGCTCCTTGATCCTAAAAGGTTCCCTTTTCCCTGCAAATCTGTTTCTACTCACCAGGCTTACAGTGAAGAAGGTGAGAGTTTCCAGGCAAAGTTCCTAGATAACTCCCCTCTGCTCCTGTTAAACAAGGGGCTTAAGTATTGGTCTAACTGTAGAGTTTTATCTGCTTACACTAAATGTATATCTAGGTTAGTTGCTCTTAATTAAAGACAAAGCACGGCTGTATGAGCATTTGTGGTGCTCTGCCCAGGTCCCAGAGGACTGGAAAAGGGCCAATGCAGTCCCCATTTACAAGAAGAGGAGAAAGGAGGGCCCAGGTAACTATATGGCAGTTAGTCTCACTTTGGTCCTTGGGAAGATCTTTGCGACAATTATCAAGAAGCGTGTCTGCTGGGGCTGATAGGGTGTCTGGTGGCCATCTATAAACTCACCAGAGGGGACCAGCAGAACATAAGTGAGGCTCTGTTCCCCTGGGCACCCCCTGGGATATGAAGGAATAATGGCCACAAAGTGATTTAAGAGTAGGTTCAGCCTTGATATCAGGAGGAATTACTTTACTCTTAGGGCTACCAGGCTCTCAAATGGGCTCCCAAGGGAAGTGGTGTTCTCCTCTATCTTGGAAGTCTTCAAGAGGAAGTTGGATAGATATCTAGCTGGGGTATTATGATCCCAGCACTTGTTTCTGCCCAGGGCAGGGGGTCAGACTTGATGATCTGTTCAGGTCCCTTCTAACCCTAGAAACTATGATTTTCAAACCCCCAAAGTTATTTTATATCACTTGTGTATGGTATTTTCCCCATTTTTTAAATTTATATATCGCTCCACTGTAATCTATTATGTAACTTCCTTGCTTAGTGATTTATTTGTGCATATTATACAAAATGATTATTTAAGCAAACTTGGGGTAAAAAGCTTAAAAATCTTTGTCACCATTTCTGTTTTTAGCATCATTAGTAACTGACAGATTAAACAGACATGACACTTAAGCAAAGATTGGTACCTATTAAAAATGTAACCTCCACTTATATGGAAACCTCTCTCCCTTCCCCCCCCACCCCCTAGATTCTTCAATGTCAAGCTCCCAAGGTGATTTTTTCCCCCCAGCTATGTGCATCTTTTATAAAAGATGGTGTGGTATCTGCACCAGTGCACACACATTTGAAATATTAGAAGTACATTAAATAAAATAGTGTGCTGGATCTGAACATTAAATGTTGGCAGGACCTTGTTGGGCAAGGTAATACTGATATACTTTACAAATGGTGTATCACAATAGCTCATTAGTTTGAAAACAAATTGTTCTAACATGCTTTTGTGTTGCCTAAAATGGAGAAAATAATGTTTGAAAACAATCTGAAACACCGGTAATTAAAACTCTAAGTAACAAGTCTCAGAAAGACTGTCTCTGTTTGCCTAAGGATAGAATGACAAAGTACTCCAGACTTCAGTACAGAAATTAAAGGCATTAGTAAAGCCTATGTATGTTTTAACCCAAATTCAATTGGTCTATTTAGACTACTATAAAAATGGCATCTGTATTATATCAACTGCCTATTTAGGGACAACATTGAATGTCATTAAGTTACTTGTATGTTTTCAATCAGTTCTGGGACTGGAAAATTAGCTGAAGTCAACCCAGCCTTTAAAATTAATGAAATGGACTCTGTCTCCATACTATAAGATCATAAATTCCTTTTGCACATTATGAAAGATTGCTAGTCTTGCTATGAAAATTGCTATTGCTATAAACACAATGGCTAAAATCCTGGTTCTATAGAATTAATCTGGAAAAATTTCAGTTGTTGGAATGTTTTTATTTTTCCTTATGACTTTGGGAACCAATATACTAATGTATCAGATAACATGCAACAAGACAATAATATTCAGCACTGCTGTAATTTATTACTTTGATGAAAAAGTACTTGTGTAATTCCTGAGTTACCTCATTAACTTCAGTGAATTTACTCCAGATTTACACCCTATTAAGTGATATCAGTATTTGCCTCTATTTGTGTGTGAGACCTTACTATGTTCCTTTAGCTGATGTAGAAACATGATGGAATATAAGATTTTTGGAGTCTTTTTTTTTTAACTTTTTCAATCTAAATAGACTCAAACAAAATAAGAGAAATTTGTTTCTAATAGAGTAGCTGTGGCTGAGCTTGTTACCACAATCTTTCCTGGACTCATGACTACAGAGTATAGTAAAGTTTCTATGAAGACTTCGGGGTTCAAATTTACTCTTTTAATCAAAATTTCAGATGATTTGAACTGGAGTAACACAATTGTTCCTTGTAATTAAACACCTAAGGATATTTACACACACAAAGTCAGCTTCACCTTTATTTAAAGCTTTTTCCTTGTGACTTTTTGCTATTTTAAATGCTCCCCCTCTCCAAATTGCTTTGTGTCTCCCATTTGCTATGCCCCCCCCAATATCAAGTTAAGGGAAAGAATGTGCAAATCATAAAATTCTCTTGAGTGGTTGTTCTGTTACAGGGTCCTTCTACTAAGATCTTTATCAGCTTCCTTTGGCATAAAGCTTTGGCTAAACGCACCCCTTCTAATACAAACTTTCTTTAGATATTATAAGAAACTATACTGCTTTCCAAATATACAGTGAAACTTACTTGTAAAGCAGCATGTGACTTCCACTTTCTCAATTGCTATAGACAATTATTGCATGGATTTTATAAATTTGTTATATGAATGACAGGAGAGACAGAAGTCACTAACATGTTAAATTAGTAATTGCCTATTCACAAATCCTGTTTACAGTAATGATGGATTCAGTAGGCCATAATGACTGATTCAGGATGTAATAAATGACTAAGGTTGGGTACCTTTACTGCCTTATTTTTGTATTTACACAAATATAACATTACATTTTTGCTTGCCAATCAGCATTGGGAAAAATGTCAGAAGTGGTGAGAAGCCCAATCTTTTTTTTTTTATTACCTTGGTGGAGCCTGCCTGTCTCTCCCATGTCTGAGGCACCAGCTTCTGCCTCCCTGAACTGTGGGGAGCTCTGGTCCTTTCCTTCACAGTGGCAGGGGTGCCACCTAGGGCTACCTGGGCAGGCTGCTAGCAGGCCAAGTGCTGCCCAGTTTGGAGAGTTGGATCAGGCTGAGTGCTGCCACCAAGCTCCTGGCATCTCTTCTGGGAAGCCTCAGGGTGTGCTGCCACTACAGAGAGAAGGACTAGGACCCCCTGCAGCTTGGGGACTGCTTGGACTGTTGGCAGCTCACTCCCAGCTGTGGGCAGGCTTTGCTGAGGGGTGGGGGTAAAGGACTGGTACCCTCCCTGGGGGGGAGGGAGGACTGAGCCCTTTGCCATAAAAGTGATGGAAAAATAAAACCCCACAGTTTCAATTCGAAACCCAGTGTTTCAATTTAGAGGGTATAGAATGCAATCCTCAGGACTAATCTCCCATCATATGTACAAGTGCCCTGAAGCTTCTGCTCTGCCCCTGGCCCCTACTTACTCCCTTATATTCATGTGCAGCTTGGCTTCAGCTCAGGTTGATTCACTCCCAAGCATGGATTACAGGGAAACTCCATCCCTTGCCCAATCAGTCAGCAATGCAGCTACTGCTCTATAGATTGGTAGGGGCTGTGCTTCCATGTACTGTGCTCTGCCTGGTAGTAGACAGAGCCTGAGCAGCATCTGATAGTAAGGGGGTGTGGGGTCAAGAAAGGCAGAAACTGTGGGAAGTAGGGACAAAATGAAGGTAGAGATTGTGGGAAGGGGAAGGAGCAGAGATTGTGGGGAGCGGGTGGGTGAATGGGGCAAAGATTGTCGGGAGTTGGGGGTGGGAGTGCAGGGGAGAGAAAGGCTGCAGGGAGAACAAGTGCAGGGGGCAGAAGGGGAAGAGGACATCTAATTCTTCCCCTTCCCTCAGCCACTGTTCTCTGCTGTAGCAGAGGAGGATGTGATGTGAATTTAAGAAACCTTCACTAATTAGATTGTATACCTGGAAAACTATAACAAATGTATAGTTTTTCCATATATCAATTTTATTTTTATTGGGATGTTGTTTTGAATGTAAGGTTGCCTTGGAGTCTAGTAAATATGACAATACTCCTCTTGAATTGCTATCATAGCAGAAGATATTTGTATTGTTTTAAAAGTATTTTTAATTAAATGCCAACCTTATTACAAATAAACAAGTAGAAGATAAACAGATAGCTTTAGGGTCTTAAAGAAATCAATTTTCTGTTTTCAAGAGAAATTGAAAATCTCAAAATAAAATTCTTCAGTCAATGACATTCATATTTAATAAATATGTCTTTCTAAAGGTTATATAAATTTTAATTCACATTTGATAATCCATTTAAAATAGTAGTTAGAATTACTGTTCTTTGACTGTTTAACCAATTGTGAATATTAAAATGGAAGAATTACTTTTTCACTTTTAGATACCAAAGAATTCCTCATTTTTAATTTTGTTATAAATCCCCTGAGACCTTTTATTGTATATCCATCCCTGGAATTAAAACTCTATTCAGATTTCATTAAAAACATGCCTTGACTGCTTGGACATGGGCCTGTCAAGAAATGCTAATATAGAATTCTTTGTCTTGGCCATTGTTTAGAGTAAATTAATCGCTCATTTGACTGGTAATAAGTGATACTCCTAGCTCTGTGAAAGTCTATCACTTTTATAAGAGCCAGTTATTCAGGAAAGGAAGCAAAAGTAGGTGTCACAACAAAGAAAATAATAAAATTTCTGGTTTCAGAATCAAAGATCTGGTCAGAATTAAGAAGACTGTGACTAGCTTTATTCGTTCGTAGTAGGGGAAGCATTGGGACCAGGGACTGGAGGTTAAAGGAGTGCATGAAGAGTGATCATTCCTCAAGGACACAATCCTTGAAGCATTAAAGAAGTCCATTACCATGAGGAAGAAAGGTAGCAGAAGGACTGGAAAGCCCTCTTGGTTTAGTAGGGATATCATGGTCCTCTTGAAAAAGAAGAAAGAGGAATGCAAACAATGGAAGCTTGGGACAGTCCCTAAGGAGAACTATACAACAACAGCCTACACCTGTAGGGAGTAGATTAGAAAGGCTAGGAAAGCAACTGAATTTAAACTAGCAACAGAAATCAAGGGCAATTCTTCTTTAGCTATGTTGGGAACTGGAGGAAAACAAATGGAAGCATGGGGCCATTGCTTAACAACTCAGGACAGCTGTTTACTGACTGAGAAAACTTAACTCCTGAATGACTACTTGGCTTTGGTATTTCACCAGACTAAGGAGAAAATCATGCTAGATACAGTACAGAATGGGCATGGTAGGAATGACCACCTTTCTACTGTTGATATCGAGCTGGTAGATGATCAGGTAGAAAGGTTAGACCTGCATAAGTTAGTGGGACCAGATGAAATTCATCTGAAAATACTAAAGGCTCTGGCTGAAGTAATCGTAGGACCTCTGGTGAAACTCTTCTGAAACTCGTGGCACTTGGGGGAGGTCCCTGAAGACTGGAAGTGGGCCAATGTTGTGCCCATCTTCAAGAATGGGGGGAGAGAGGACCTAGGCAACTATAGGCCAATTAGCTTAACTTCTATCCCAAGGAAAATCCTGGAAAAAATCATCAATGTGTCTATATGTGATAGGCTTGCAAAGGGTAGGATTCTCAATCATAGCCAGTATGGCTTTGTAGTGGGCAAGTCTTGTCTTACTAATCTCATTTCCTTCTATGACCAGGTAACTTATCATCTGAATAAAAGCGAGGAGGTCTACATTGTATACCTAGACTTCCAAAAGGCCTTTGATCTGGTATTGCATGATATTTTCATAGGAAAATTGGAGGATTGTGGGTTTAACTGCATGACAGTTAGGTGGGTAGGAAGCTGCCTGCAGGGTAGAAACCAGAGAGTTCTAACAAACAGATCTGTGTCATCTTGGCAAGAAATGGCCAAGTGATCCCATGGGGTCAGTGCTTGGTGCAGTGCTTTTCAACATCTTTATCAATGATTTGGATAAGGAGGTAAAAAGCTGACTGGGCAAACTCATGGAAAACACAAAGTTATGGGGAAATGTGGTTAAGCTTTAAGATAGGCTGTATCTGCAGCCTATCTGTGGACTTAGACAGGCTGGCAAGTTGGGCATATTGGAACCATATAAAGTTCAACACTGAGAAGTGTAAAGTGCTCCATCTGGGGATGAACAATTCCTAAGATACTTATAGTTTCAGTGGCAGCAAACTGACTAGCACCAAGACTGAAAGAGATCTAAGGGCAATAATAGACCATAGTGTGAATATGAGCCATCAGTGCAATGCTGTAGCCAGCAGGGCAAACAATACTCTGGTATGCATCAACTGATGCATCTCGAATGAAAAGATTCTTCCACTTTACGCAGCATTGGGAAAACCGCAGCTGGAGTACTGCGTCCAGTTCTGAGCACCACACTTTAACAAGGACATGGAAAAGCTTGGGAGAGTCCAAAGAGCCACCCATATGATCAGAGATTTGTAAGGCAAGCCACATAAGGAAAGGCTGAGGGACTTGGGACACTTCAGCTTAAAAAAGAGAAGGCTGAGATGACACTTGGTAGCAGCTTACCACTAAATCAGGGGAATACATTAGGGGCTCACGAAACAACTGCTCACCAAGGCATCCTTGGAGAAGACCAGGAGTAATGGTCACAAATTCCTGAAAGACTGTTTCAGGCTTAACACTAGGAAAAAAATTCTTCATAGTCAGGGTGTCCAGACTGTGGAATAGACTCTCTCCATAGGTGGTACAATCACCTACCCTGGAAATCTTCAAGAGAAGGCTGGACAGTCACCTTGCTGGAGTCACCTGATCCCAGTTTTCTTTTCAGCCTACTGCAGATTGGCTGGACGTGATGATCTTGTGAGGTTCCTTCCAGCCTTTACAATCTATGAATCTAGGTGGGACAAGCAATGTGGTGTAATTTTTAATTATATATAACCACATTACCCCACTTAAACATCCATCAAGTGCATGCAATCAGGCTACTGAAGGAAGAATGAATGGGGAAAGGTCTTATATGTTCAGACATGGTAAAGGAAACGTAGAAGGGAATTAGGTAACATTTACAAATGTCTCATCATCTATCACTCCACTCATGATAGCCACCATTTAGATGGTAGAATGTTGTAGAAGTTACAATGCTGTGGTAGCTAAAATAAAATAGCATTTCTTCTGTTAATTATAAATACAATTATACATTTATACATATGTAAAAATACATTTATAATGGCAATCCTTTTTCCTCAGTGGTATGTCTTATCTTTTTGTTTTCATTTATTGTTTAGTCTGCACTAGAAATTAAACATAAAATGGTAATAAGTAATAAACAAATATAGAAGCTTGGATACTTTTAGATGTATTTACAAAAAGTAAAACACCCTGAACAATAATAGAGGTCTTGGAGATGCTGAAAAATATTTTGTCCAAATACAACTATTTGTAGCAAAAAATGATTGGCATTGTTCTAAATTTGGTGTGTTCTGCCTAATTAAGTATTCCTACTTGGCAGTTTGTAATTGGCTACTCTAAAGGTATAAAAGTTTGCGTTGTTTCCGCCCAAGTTGGAGAGCTCCGAACATGTTGTAAGGTACAGAGGACCTCGCCACACAGCAGAGAGAAGCTGGTGGATTGATCACCCACCAACATCTCCCCGTCTGTTCCTGATGTATTCCTAACCCTGCATGCTTGTTGTGCTTCCAGGTTCGTGTAGCAAGCTCATTCTGTCATTCTCATTTTGTAACTCTGCAAGCAACTTTACCACCTGCGTAGCAGGCACCAGTGGCATAAGTAAAGCTTAAGTAAAAGTTATTTTTACAATCGATACACTGTATCCCGCCTTTCCATCCACCAGCCTGCCTGACGCTTAATCAACACCGTCCCCCTTGGTCAGCCCTGACCGGTTGGCTGGCCGAGACATGGCGTCACGAATAGGATCTAAGGGCACAGTGGTGGAGAATGGACCACTAGGACCAATGGTCACAAGTTACTGGAGAGTAGGTTTAGGTTGGACATTAGGAGGCACTACTTCACAGTTAGGGTGGCTAGGAAGTGGAACCGGCTT
>JAGPOW010003642.1:77815842-77874248 GCA_030014935.1 Caiman crocodilus
CCAAATGATTGGCATTGTTCTAAATTTGGTGTGTTCTGCCTAATTAAGTATTCCTACTTGGCAGTTTGTAATTGGCTACTCTAAAGGTATAAAAGTTTGTGTTGTTTCCGCCCAAGTTGGAGAGCTCTGAACACGTGGTAAGGTACAGAGGACCTTGCCATGCGGCAGAGAAAAGCTGGCGGATTGATCACCCACCAATATCTCCCCATCTGTTCCTGACATATTCCTAGCCCTGCATGCTTGTTGCGCTTCCAGTTTAGTGTAGCAAGCTCGTTGTGTTATCTTCTTTTTGTAACTCCTCAAGCAACTTTACCATCTGCGTCGCAGCCACCAGCGGCATTAGTAAAGCTTAAGTAAAAGTTATTTTTGCAATCAATGCGCTGTATCCTGCCTCTCCATCCACCAGACCACCTGATGCTTAATCAACACCGGTCTCCTCAGTTGGCCCTGACCGGTTGGCTGGCCGAGACAAAAGGAAGCGTGTGGATGCATGTTAGAAGGTACTTAGGCACATAGGAGGAGGTTTTTATTTGGGAAATATTAAGGGTAAGTATGGGGTAAGGATTGAGACCCCCATAGGGAGGAAGGGAAGGAGTTGGGCAGAGCTGGGGCTAGGGCTGAGGATATTGTATAGCTGGGTGGTTCATGGGCCTTGGGACCTGGAGCTGCAATGCATGGCTGCAGGTGGCAGGGAGCAGAATGGGACAGCACCAAGATGGGGGGCAAAGGGGAGGGGTTGCACCACTGTGCACGATCCTGGGCCAAGGGGAACCCGTGCCTCCCAGATTTCTGCTCAGGGTGGGGGTGGGTGCAGGCTGCCCACTGCGAGTTCAGACTGCTGCACATCCCTTTGTCCTCCAGAGTCTGGCAGGTACAACCCAGCACTGCAGGGCACAGCAGGGATTGATGGGAATCTCTTTGCTGCTGTGAGCTCTATGTTACCCTGGTGATGTGCCCCCTGAATGTGCAGCAGCAGTGAGGGGCACAACCACACACTGCCATCCCTGTTGCTGTAATGAGCATCTAACCAATGCAGTACAGAACTCACAGTGGCAAGGAGATCCCCTGTATGGCCCCACTGTTCCCTGCAGTGCCGGGGCACACCTGCTGGACTGCGGACCTCCAGAACAGAGCAGCAGGGTGGGAGCCTGAGGCTGCAGCAGACATTATGAACCCACCCTTGCTCCATGCACAGGTTTTAGGGGCACAGATCCCTCCTGCCCTCCCCCAACAGCCCTGGGAGTGTGCACAGTGGCTGGGAGCCACCTCCCACCACCTGAGCCCACAGTAGGCAGGCAGCAGTTAATTGGTGGTGGAGGTAGACTTCACTCTGCTGCGGCAGCCACTGTCTCCTGCCAGGGGAACAGGGCTGCAGACCCAGGTTCCTGGTAGCTTGGGGGCCCCTCTGGCAGGGCTGGGTGGAGTCAAAGGGCACCAGCAGGGCTGAAGGGCACCAGCAGGGCCAGGGGACTGATGGTGGGGAGTGAGTGGCACAGACAGGGCTGGGGGCCTGTCTGGAAGGGAGTGAGGGGCATGAGCAGGTGTGGGAGGCTGAGGGGGAGTGAGGAGCATAAACAGGGGTTGAGGGCTGTGGGCAGGGAATGAGGGGCACCAGAATGGCATGGGGGTTGTGGGGGGGGAGGGTGAGTCACCAGAAGGGTGGGAAGGGGCTGTGGGAGAAGTGAGGGGCCTTGCCTTTTAATCATGGATTTTGGGGCTTTCATCAGAATTTGCTGGGGTTTTTTTAGCACAAAAAACTAGAATCCCTGGTTATAAGACCTTAGCAGTTGAACATAAGGGAAATAGATGTCTGGCACATCACTGGATTAAAGAGTGGTACTATATATATTTGTTTCCTGTCAACCTGCTATTCTCTCTTTATCTTCTTATGACTCCAGTATTTCCAAACCTCTTCCATTAAGTTCTTGTCTACATGAAATAACCTTCAGCATCGCTACCACAAATATATCCCAGGCTGAAATCCTTGCCTCAGTTAAATCAATGCCAAAGGGTCTCAAGGCCTATCAACCATCTGAATAGGGAGAAGTATGAAATGAATGGGAGAAAAGTGGAGGAACAGATGAAAAAAAGAATACAAGAGCCTTAGGTGAGGCAAGGTAACTGAAAGTTTTAGGAAGCATCTAGGAAAGAGAGACAGGCTAATTAGTGTGGCTCACTAATTAAAGTGCTCCCCCACGTCTCCTGGAGTATGTGTAAAAATGCCCTATGTTTCTACTAGCAAACCTTTTGACACATTCTCATAACAAGCCAAGGAAATACAGACTTGATGAAATTATTGTAAGGTAGAAATGTCACTGGTTAGATCACTGTGCTTAACTGGTAGTCATTAATGGCTCAATGCTTGGCTGACAGGAGGTATCAAGTGGGGTTCGTCAGAGGTCTGTCCTGGGTATGATATTGTTTCATACCGTCATGAATAGTTTTGACAATGGGATCAAGTGCATACTTAGCAAATTTGATATTGACACCAGGTTGGGTGGAGTTGCAGATACTCCAGAGTTTAGGGCTAGGATCCAGAATGACCTAGATAGACTGGAAAAATAGTCTACGGTCAATAAAATGAGATTCAGCAAGGACAAGTGTACAGTTCTACAGTTGGGGCAGAATAACCACATGCACAAATACAGGCTGGGGAATGACTGGTTAGGCTGTAGTACTGCACAGAAAGAACTGGGGGCTACAGAGGATGGCAAGCTTAATATGAATCAAGAGTGTGCTCTTGGTAAGAAAAATAAGTAAATCCAACAGCATACTGGATTGAATTAACAGAAGTATCACTTGCAAATCAAGGGAAGTAATTCTTCTATTCAGAACTGGCGAGGTCTCACCTGGAGTAGTGTGTCTAGTTTTGAGTCCCACACTTCAAGAAGAATATGAAAAGATTGGAAAAAAATTCACAGGGAGCACCAAAAATGATTAGAGGCCTGGAAAGTTTATAAGGAAACACTGGAAGAACTATTTTTATTAGATCTGACAAGAGAAGACTGAGTGGGGATTTAATAACAGTCTTCAAATACCTGAAGGGTGATTATAGAAAAGATGGAGATGGGCTTTTCTTTGTGGTCACTGGGGACAGAACTAGGAGCAATAGCCTCAAGCTCAAACAGAAGAAATTTAGCTTGAATATTAGGAGAAAGTTTCTGACTATGAGGGTAGTCAAGCATTAAAACAGACTACCTAGAAGAACTGTGAAATCTTAATCCTTGGAAGTTGTCACGAGCAACTTGGACAGATGTTTAGTTGGATTGGTTTAATTAGGGATTATCCTGTTTGAGCAGGGGGCAGGACTAGATGACCTCATGAGATCCCTTCTAGTGAATAATAATGTACCTATTTTTCATTTACTTGGAGCTAAACAACTAAATAGGCCTAAAATCTAAATGGAGATTCTTTCTGCATCAATTTCCAATCTTCGAAATAGCGATAACCATATTTCTTGGTCCCACATCAAACTAACTAACAGTTTGATACAGCCAGGGAAATACTAGAGTGATAATTGAGTAGAGTCATACTTTGAAACAACCTACTGAACTGTAAAATGTTAGCACTATTTAAATGAGACTGGTTTAAAATGTGGTCTTATCCTGAACTATTACAGGTGACTTCAATCATGAAGTGTGATCCTGAGGATCTTTAAAAAGGCCATACAAGACAAATAGGAGGCTTAAACTGTAAAGACTTCCCTAAAGTTAAAACACCCACTAGAAGGAACTCATAATATAATCACGAATTGAAAGACAGGCTATAACAGCAGCGTAGGGATTACAGAGTGGGAAAAGTAGAATATTAGGCAAGAAAGTCTTGTCATATTTGTAAGTTTCTATTTCATTTTTACATTAGCATATCAATGCACGCTAGCAATGAATTGTATTTGTTAACATACCCATATCAGGATTCACAGCAAACCTATCACTCACAATGTGTCCTGCAGCGCATGCTTTGCATTTATATTATCAGTGGAATATAGTGTTGTCATTTTAGTATGGGAGAGAAGAATAGTCTCACAGCAGTCAGCCGTATATTAGTAACAATGTCCTTTTAATATACATATTACTTTACATTTTAAAATGGGAACACCCAGCTCACTTTTTTTATATAATCACAGATCATGATGATTAAAATGAAAATCATGACAATAGTAGGGCTGGATGAGACCTTGAGAGGTCATATAATGTAACCCTCTGGTTAAGACAGGATCATCCATATTTGAACTACTCCATACAATCCATAATCTAAACTGTACATAAGGCTACCACAAGCCTGACACAACAGAGACCTAAGACCCTGACCTTTCACAGGTAAAGTAGCCAATGTCCTGCTTCCTTGAAATTTTATGAATATGCTCAGGTGATCCAAAACAAAGGGCCATCCTGCCCCCTACTACAGAGGAAGGCAAAACCACCACAATCCTTACCAATCTGGCAATGGACTAAAATTTCTTCCTGACTCTAAATATGGTGATTAGTCTGATCCTGGCTAGAGGGAAAGACCCTCTAGCCGAGAACCTCTGGCACTGGTCCCAGCAGGAGCATTGGCATACCCCAGTCAAAATCCCCATGTGATGCCTCTGAGGGAGGCTTAAAAACATTGACATGTTGGGGAGTGAGGGCAGGAGTAGACTGGGGCAACCAGCAAAGCCCAGAAGCATGGGAAATATCCATGGTAGAACACAGGCATAGTTATGCCTAGATTATCCCCAACCAGTGGCTGTGCAGCCTCTTCTTGAATACCTCCAGTGATGGAGAGGCCACAACTTCCCTAGGCAGTCTATTCAGCTGCCTCACTATCCTCACAGTGAAGAAGTTTTTGTGGACATCCAATCAGAACATACTTTTCTGAAATATCAAGGCATTGATTTACCTCCTCCTGTCTACAGCAAGAGTGAAAGGGTGATTTACCTCTTATTTATAGGAGCCCTTTAAGTATTTGAGGATTGCTATCATGTCCCCTCTGAAGTGCTTTTTCCACTAGATGAACATGCCTAAATCCTTCAGCCTTTCCTTGTATGACTTGCTTTCCCACTCCTTCATCATCATTGTTGTCTACCTCTGGACCCTCTCTAACTTTTCCACGTCCTTTTTAAAAAGTGGAGCACAAAACTACACACACTACTCCAGATGAGGTCTAACCAGTACTGAATAGAGAAGTACTATCACCCCTCATGTCTTGCACCTAATGCTTCTAAGATGCATCCATAAATCACATTTTCCTTTAGTGTGACTGCATCACACAGAAGATGCCTATTAAGTCTGTGATCTGCCTAGACTAAATCGTAAGTCTTCCAAGTCATTTTCAATAGTGCTGCCATCCAGCTAAGTGTCATGCATTTTATATTTGTGTTTTTAATTATTCTTCCCAAGGCATAACACCTTACATTTGTCTGCATTGAACTTCATCCTGTTAGCTCTAGCCCAATCTCTTGTAATCCTGAATAGTGCTTGCATCCCCCAATGTGTCTGCAATCCTTACCAATTTCATGTCATCTGCAAATTTGCTCAAGAAGCTTCCTATCATTAATAAATATGTTTAACAAGGCTGGGCCTAGGACAGATCCCTGTGGTCTCCACATGAATCATTCTGCTATTCCGACATGGACCAATTAAAATTACTCTTTTCTTGCAGCTATTGAGACAGTTATCTATCCACCTCATAGGTGTCAACCCCATGGGTGCTCTGAGGCTCAAGCACCCACCAAAAAAATTAGTGGGTGCTCAACACCCACAAGCCATGTTGGGTGAGCCAGATTGAAGTAACATGCTGCCTCTTTTGGGCAAGTGTGGGGCTTGTCATGAGAACTCAAAAAAAAAAAATTAAAAAAAACCCCCAACAACCTGCAAAAACTGAAATTGACCACCTTATAGTAGCCTTGTCCAGCCCATATTTCTCCATGAGAAGGTTTGTTGGACCTTGACAAAGGCCTTGCTGAAGTCCAGGTACACTATATCCATAGTAGTCCCTTCATCCACCCAAGCAGTTACTTTGTCAAAGAAGGATATCAAGTTTATTTGACACAATTTGTTCTTTGTCAATCCATGTTGGCCTTCCTTAGGATATTCTTCAGTAGTTTCCCAGGTACTGAGGTGAGGATAAGCAATCTGTAATTTTCTGGGTCCTCCTTGTTTCTTTTCTTTTTTTCTTTTCTTTTTTTTTTTTTAAGAGAGTCATATTATGTTTGCCCTTTTCCAGTCCTCTGCTATCTAGCCCATCTCCCAGGACTTTATGAAAATTGTTGTGAAGGGCTCTGAGATCTCCTTGGCTAATACCTTCAGGACCCTGGGGTGAAGTTCCTTCAGCTCTGCTGACATGAATTCATTCAGACCCAAGAAAAGCTCTCTGGATGTCTCTCTTTTTTTTCTCTTCCCTCATCTTGTCCCTTTCCTTTTCCAGATAATCCTTATTAGTATGGCTGAGCAAAATTTTGACCAACTGTTTTGTTCTCACACTGTTTTGACTCGTTCCAAGGCTGAAACAGCATAATTGAAGTGAAACAAAGGGATTCAAAACAGCCTTGAAACAAAATGAGGCTAGTCAAAATGTTTCAAAAGTTGAAATGTTTTGACCATAGCACTGGGAATGGAAATTCAGTCCAGCTGTTCTGACTTCCTATCCCCAGCACAAAATCTGGCAGGGGATGGGGAGTCAGCCCATCACCCCCAACCTGATCTAGCATTGAGGTTGGAAGTTAGACCAGCTGTTTCATATTGAAATGAAATTTGAAATGGAGCACTGTTCTATCGAAACCTCGAAACTCAAGGAGAAATAGAATGGTGCCATTTCACATAACCCTACCTATTGGGTGTCTGGCTACAGATTCATTTTTTTTTTTGTAAAGACTGAAACAAAGTAGCTGTTGAATAGATCCTCCTTCTTTTCATCTTCATTTAAGTGCCCCCTCTCTGGCTTCTTAACAGAGGACCCACTGCTTCCTTGTCCTTCTTCTCTGACTATGGCACTTACAGACGCTCCTCTTGTTTTCATTAACCTCATTTACCAGGTGCAGCTTATTTTTTATTTGCCTTCAGGTTCTTGCTATTTCCTGGTATGCTACTTTGATGATCTTCCTATTCTTCCATTGCCTGCATACTTTCCTTTTGCATTTGAGGCATTTTAGAAGGTCTGTGTGCAGCCAAATTAGTCTTTTGACATTCTTCTAGTGCTTCCATCATGTCAGGACAGTTTCTTGTTGGGCATACAATACTGTGCCCTTTAGAAGCTTCAGCCCTCCTGGGTGCCTTTAACCTCCATTTTATCCTCCCATGGCACAATGCCTTTTAACTCCTTGAGTTGGATGAAATCCACCTTTTTGAAATCTAGCGCACTAATTTTGCTAACAGCAATCACTAAGTATAGACATTGTTATTATCCCAAGAGTTATCACTAGAGTAAAATAATTTCCCCCCCCATTTTTTTTTTGCTGCTTAGCTCTATTTCTGTATTACACAATAAGACTTGTTGAACTCAATCTCTATTTCTTATCATATATTGACAACTGGCTTTTTTCCTGAGTGTGGATGGCTGCTATATACAATAGATCTTAATAGTAAAGCAATCACATACCCTTTTCTGTGATTCTTTGTCTGAATAAGATATCATTGGAGTGGTAGGTGGTTATTTATCTCATAAATTAATTTATTCTGAATGAGTGGATGTATTTTGCTTTTATAATTTTATTGTTATTTTATTAAAGGCAAGAGTACATTTGTGTTTTCATACAACAAAACACTTAATCATGTGCTCTACTTGAGCCATTTGAAAGGCACTGTGATATATGTAAAGTTCAGAAGGCCTTAAATGCTTTGCTTGCTTTGGGTTTTTGTCATTATCTGACTTTATCTATGGAATTATTATACCAGTTATGGAGCACTTCAAATTACTTTTTGAGCTATGCTGCACAGCCTTCACAAATCAGTGCAAAAATATTTTCTTTTCCGTAATTTTATTTAATTATTGTTCTGTCAAAACCACAATGTCCCCTCTTGGCTCCATTTATTAAATCATATACTAAAAATGTTTTGAAAAGTTTGTTTATTTTTAAAATAGATCTTTAAGTAGAACCTAGTTAGCAAAGTAAGATTGGATTGGCTATCAGGCAACATTTCTTCTGTTAGAACAGTGAGTCAGCGGATTAGGCTGCCTAGGAAAGTTGTGGAATCTCCATCATTATGGGTTTTCAAAAAAAGTTTGGAGAAGCATTATTCAGGAATAGAGTTGATGTAACCATACAATTTGCACAGGTGGCTACCTAGGCAAATTGTAGGAGGCAGCAAAAATAGGTATCCTTTGAAGTCAGGCATCCCACCCAGTCTCTGGTGGCAAAAATCTGCAAGGGGCTTCAGAAAAGGATTTCTGCCACTCCATGATGCCCTGTGAGGATATCTGGAGGAAGTTCAAGCTGGTGCCCATGATGTCCATGTCACCTGCCTGCAGTCTGGCCAAGAAAACCTGTTGCTTGGGTGCAAGGGAGTGATCAGAGTAGCTGCACAGCTGGTGCCTGGCACAGGATGGGCCTGGTGAGTTCTTGGGCAACCCAAGTACCTTCATCCTGCAGCACTGTGGGGTAGCCTCTTGGCTTTGGAAGGCTGAAGAAAACCATGATTGAGGAATTTATGGAGGATGCACTGAGGTTTCATTACCAAACCTTCACCCAGGACTTGGGTTTCAGCTACGTGGTCAGCAAGTAACCCTGCTGTCATCTTCCCCTGCACCCTGGCTGAGACCAAGATCCCTTCCTTATTGGGATTTGAGAGCCAGAGTGACTCCAGTAAATACCCACTCCCTGTGCAAAGAAACTGGGTACAGAGGGCCACAGGTGATGACCCATGCATGTTACTGAATTGTCTGAGACATGCCCCCCTAGAAACCACCACCTTCATTGTAACTTGGGTCTGGATGATGTTCTGGGAGCTGGAAGAAAGGGGAGGCAAGTGGCCCTGCACTGAGATGGTTTTGGCACGGTCCCCTCACAGGTGCTCTGGTGGTGTGAGGCATATGTGATGCCTAGAGACCTCTCAGGATGGCAAAAAATGTTTGTGCTGGTCCTGTTCAGGGATGATCTCAGAGTATCAATGCCTAAAATATTCTGTGAATTGCTAGGAAATGATGACGAGAGATCATGAGAACAGCTGTGTAGGCCAGAGAATTTGGTTATTGGAGAGGACCATGAGCAGATATAGGAGAATGAAGGAAAGCACCATACTTGTTGAGTTGCAAAAGAAAAATAAACAAAGGGAGAATGACAACAAGGGAATTCTTGTCTCTCCAGTTAGGGGGTATAATATATGGATCTGTGTTTGTTGTCTCCATAGTTCCAAGAAGATGGAAGGTGTTTGGTTTTCCCATGCTTTTGGATTTTGTGGTTGCTACATGGGATCAGAAAGGACTTCTTTCTCCCTTCCTTTTGTGGTAGGTGTCAGGGTTGTTTACATTTTATGATTTATTTTTATTTTATTCCCCACCTTCCTCAATAGCTTTAGGTGGTGGCTGCAGTCAAGGCTAGAGACATTGATTGTGATGTGCTGATGCTCCTGCTGGGACTAAAAAATAAGGAGGAGATTCTTACTTAGAATGTCTTGGTCCTCCACTCAAGATCAGAAAGATCCCCATATTTGGCATGGATTGAGTTTTGTCTTCATCTCCAGGACTGGAATTCTTCTTTCTTGGATCTCTCAAGTGTATTCTAAGAAAGTACTTGAAGTGACAAGACATTGACACCACCCTCATCCTTACTTGCAGAGACAATCTAAGCAGGGTGCAGAGCCCAGGGCAAATCAGTGTGTGTGGGACCCTGCCCCTGGATGTGAATAAGTTGGCAGATTCAGTGACAGAGGGGTGGTGAGCAGCTGGATAGGCTGGGTTCGTTGGGGGAGTGGGTCAGTTGGCTAGGCATGAAGCCAGCGACAGTGCAGACTCACCATGCCACTCTATTCCACCCAGCTCTGCAGGCTCCCCCAAAGCAAGGGACACAGGACAGTCACCCCAATTTATGCCCCCCGCCCCCCACCAGGGATGGTCCTGCTTACTTGTGACAGATTAGGGTATTCTTGGCATTTTGGAGACAAGGGCTTAGTAACTGGCCAACAGAGTTTTTTCATGAAGTTTTAAGAATAGGTTAAACCAACATTGCTATAAGGTGGCTTAGATCATTGTTATAAGAAGGTTCTTCCTTGAGCAAGGGATTGGACTAAAAAGACTTCCTGAAATCCCTTTCAGCCTTACTTTTCTATAATTCTACAATTTTTGAGATATAGGAGTGGTTTTACCAGTGGTACTGTGGCACACCTGGCTCAAAAGGTTAATTAAATCTTCCTTACCAAGTTGTTTCTGTTCAGCAGAAAAACAGATAGTGCATTTTTTGTTTCATTTATAGGTAATATACATAGCATTCTGTTTTCCTGAACACAGTAGAAACAAATAAATGGCAATTTTTTCTGGCCAAAACTGAATTGCCATGAATTAAAAATGATGTTTTTCTTCCCTTCCCAGAATGATGCTAGTGCTATCAGGGAAAGGTTTTATTGTTGTTATTGGGGGAGGGGAGCTTGACAGATCTAGCTAGGAGGTCAGATCTAGGGGAACAGGGTGAGTTTGACACCCCTAGTCTAGAAGGTAAAAATCTATTCTGCTTTGTCCCTGACTTCAGACTACCTCTCAGCAAGTTATGTATGCTCAAATGGGAATCCTGGGAAGAAAGTTTGCCTGAAGGAAACTGTAGCATTCAACTTCAAATTTTTTTTTTACAGCTAACATTGTTTTCAGACAAGTGTGACATTCAAGTTAAAAAATGTTCAGTGGAAACCTGATTTACTAATCAGTGGACAAGTTGTTCAATCATTTTATATGTCAATAACTTATTGTATCTCTTTGACATTCAAATGTCCTTGTTGTATCTTCTACTATTAACCATGGCTTCATTAATTCAGGTCCTATTCCTGTCATTTGTTCCATCAAAGCAGAGTTAACAGTATATTGCTTAATCTTCATCTACAAAGGACTGCTTATGTAATAAATACATAAAGCTAAAGTAACAATCCTCAGCTGCACTTGAACTTGACTAGTTGTGTTGACATTGGATTTGGACCCACCACCTATACCTTTGTTCCAGGCAGGCACAATCACTCCGACCGACCACAACACCTGGCACTCGATAATAGGAAAATTTATTGATACAGAGTATGAACAGAAAAGCAACAATACAAACAATCAAACAATTCTATGTCTACCAATCCTAGGGCTGTCATCAGAGTTAAAGTACATCTGGTTAGGATGGAGGTTCCACTCTGAGGCTCTCTCTCTTAGGTGCCAGCAGTCTGGAGGTGGAATGCTGAGGCCAACAGCCCTACTTTAGTGAGGTGCATGACACGGGCTGCTGGTATGTGCCCTCTGTTCATAGAAGCCTCAGGGAACCTTCCCAGGGGACAGGGATGGGGGTAGGGTATCCTACTCGGGGGGGAGGAGGAAGAAGACAACAAGGAGGGATGGGAGGGATGGGAGGAACAAGAAGGAACATGGAAGGACCCTTTCTTACTATTACGTCTCTCCACTTGTATTCTCCTTCCCCCTTGATGACGTCTGATGACTCTTCATTTGTGTTTATTTCTGGTTGGTTGACTCTCTGTGGTCACACATCTATGTTGTGCCAGACAACTTGTGTGCCTTGAAGACTGTGTGATCTTGTGTTGTAGTATGTCCCCCTTCATTTTTAGTCTGTGTCTATCCAATGGCCTTGTTGTGATAGACAGCCTGTCTACCTCCAGGGACATGAGAAGCTGTGTCTTCATTTCCTAAGCTCTTTAGAAATCCAATTAACCCCTGTTGCCTATCTTGACCCTTTATAATGCACATATCTATAACTATAAGCCAATTCCCCCCCAAAACAGGCCTTCAAATACCATTTCTAAGTCAACATATCCCCTCCTTTAAGATATATCTTCACACTATACTAGAGCATAATCGCTGGCCTGGAATGACCTGGAATGTTCATGAGATTTGTGGGGAAGACTTCCACCAGTCATCCCGGGAAAAGTATGATGACATTTGTGGTAAGGGTTCCAGCAGGCTGGAAGCTGTGATGAATCATTAACCATTGTTCAAATGTTGCTCATACCCCTCTTTTGCCTTAGCATTTCCTAACTTGGCAATCGAGTTTTAGCTAATTAGGTTTAAATAGGCCTTCCATACTGGGACCAGGGAATGTACAACCCATGATGCCTACCAAACCTTTTACACATCATTTTAGGTAGCAAGTTCACTTTACAGTTAGTGTCTTATCTGATTATTGAGATGGCTATTCAAATCAGAAAAACATTTAATGGTTAGAATTTTTGGGGACCAGACACGTCCTTGGCAATTTTCCTCCTTCTGTAAACTGGGCAATGCTTTTTTGTTGTCTCAACTGGACGCTTGGTTCCACTGTAGGACTACTGGTGCTCCTCCATCCTGTAAAAGGCCAGATAAATGCCAAGGGTTAGGTCTTTCCCAACCTGCCATGGAAACCAGGCTTTCTGTCTACACAGGAAGGCCCTGCTCTTCCTTGGGTTTCCATTATTTTACTCTGTATTCCCAAACTTTGCACAAATTTTGGGAATTGAACAAACCATGTTACATTACTCCTTCTACTATACAATCTAAAATACATATTTAGCACAAACAAAACAAACAATAAAGAAAAGAAAAAGATAACAATAACACAAACCATCAGTCCAGCATTTTCAATTTTTGGCATGGCTGAACTTTGTGGGTTCTTGGAGATGATGCTCTGCATGATGCACCATTTCCTGTAGCCACTCTGCAGGTATTAACAGCCTAACAAGAAGTTTTGCTTTACATTTCAAAGTTCAGCATAGTTGACATTATAATCACATATAGCAATAGCATTTTACAGACAGATAAGAACACAATCACTACACATAACACAGTCAAGCTTGATTCCTCTCTGTACTCAGCAAACTTCACCATGCTTCAGCGGTGGGTCCATTCTGTAAACCCAAAGACAAAAAGGGAGGAGCTCACCCCTCTCAGTTAGTTTACTTTTAGTTGGTACACTGTGATTGGCTTTGTTTGGCCTATAGCCAGGATGGCACTCATCCAAAAATTTCCCCTCCTTGCAGCTTGCAGAGACTCTTTCACAGCAGTGCTATCTTCTCAAAGTGGCAGGTTTAAGGTGTATCTTTGCCACACATCTTTTTCCTTGGCCTTTACCAAGGGTATTTCCTGTCAGGGTATGCTCCCCCTAGCCTTTTCCTAATGAAGGGTATCCCACAAGGTGGTGGGAGTTAGGGTTTCAAGGCATTCTATATTTGCCGCTGCCCATTCCCCAGGGTGGTTATTATGCAGCATTTTGTAGAGACTACATCACTATGGTGCCCATAGTCCACCACACTAACCACACCCAGGAGGATGGCAGTTTTAGGTCATACCCAGGACCAAACTCTCCACTTTTCTGTGCTGGACTTCTTCACTTCTCATGGGCACAGTCCCTCAATTCTGGGTTTCCTGGCACCTCCTTGGGCCAGTTTAGATTGCAGGCTTTCAGCTCTGGCAGCTCTAACAGTGTTTTTTTTCTTCTGTGTCCCTTCTCTGGACTGCCAGATCACTTGGTTTTCTAGGGTCCTGAAGACCCCTCTCAGATTTCTCTCTCTCTCTCACTTGGCTCCCCTTTGAGCTTTGTTCTCTCATGATCTAACTTTTCCTGGACTTCAAGTTACTGACTCTGCCTTACAAACCTTTTTAGAGTGTGTGTCTGGCTTTCAATGTTGAGGAAATATGGATCTAACTCATCTTTATGCCTTGCCCAGTTCTGGGCTGGCTGACCAAGCTTCTGATGTAAGTTTGAGCAGCCACAGGGCAGTTCTGTGATTTGACATGGCATGTTGTGCTCTGGTCTTAATCATCGCATTCTTTGAATACCCATTCTGTATTTACTGGTCCTGTAATCCTCCAGTATGAGGTGGGCCTGATAATCAATTTTAGATTGACCAGTTTTCACCCAATTAGAGACATGTTCATAATTTCTTGTAGAGATATGTCAAAGTTTCTTTACAATTCACTAGTAATACAAGGAGTAATAACAAGGTCTGACTGCCCCTAGATGTACATAAATGTTTTTAATTTTTTTAAAACAAAAAAAAGACCATGGGATTTTTTTTTCAAAGGTGCAAATAGTAGTTAGGAACTCTATTCCTATTTCTGTATTTCAAAATCTCCTCCCATTACCTCAATTTGACAAGAGCAGAAGAGATGAAACTAGGAATACGACAGATCAGAAAAGATAAGATGGAAGGGCACCACTGTGGTAACAATAGACAGAAGAGTATTTCCCTCCTAAGGCACTTCTATAGAGACTGGAATAGAACTCAAGATTTCTGAGGGTCATCTTTCCTTTATTAACAACACATATTTCTGAGATCTTCTAGAAATGTAGATATCCTTTAGTACTTTTTTACATAGAAGATAGCTACATATTGTTGCTGTCTGCTATGTCATTTGCTCAAGCAGTTTATGCAATTGACTTGTCTCTAACATAAGTGGCTATCAATGTGATGTCACATGGAGTTCTTTGTTCTTCTGGTGTCTTAAACCTATGAAAGTCTCCTTGTTCCTCACATAAGCCATTACTCCACCCCCTCAAAAAAAAATCCTCCCCAAAGCCTATTAATAGAATATTAATAAGATTGCGATATCAAGATATCGGAAGTTAGGAAATGTAAAAAATAAGGTTGCCTGTTTGTGTTTGCATTATGATAGTCTCTGGTTGCATAATTATATATTACCCATGGCCTCCGTCAAGCACTCTGATCATATTCACTTAAGACTAGATGCACATTGTTGTTGTCCATCAAATTAGGCCCTTCCATCCTTTGTTGCAAAAGTTGGAAGGTTCCTAGTGCCTTTGCCTCATAATTTGTGTGATAGTTCTCCATGAGACTGATCATTTCAGAAGTGGTCTGTTCATCAGTGTTTTTGGGTGCCAAATCTGAGATCTTGGGGTTGACTTCCATACTCATAACAGCAAATGAAATCAATGGGGACTCTGCTTGAAGACACTAAATACTAAGTAATGTTAAACCCTCTGAAAAAACAAACCAGCTCAGACTGACTATCAGAAATTGGTCAAAACTTTTGAACTCTGGGATGCTTCTCCCCATTTGTAATATGATGATAATAAACCTGTGTGGTGATGGAGTGGAGTAGTAAGGTATGGCAGGGTGGTGCTTTAGACTAATTGGTTTAGAAAGAAAGGCATTGACAACAACCTACTCTGTCAGATCCTACTCTCTAAGGTATTGCCTTCTGCCTGATTTCAAACTAACATGGATAAGCATCTCTGTGCTCACAGGTGTGTTGAGAAAATAAATTAATATTTGTGAAGCACTCAGGTGCTATAATGACAACACAAAAAAACCCAAGGGGAAATTAATAATCTATATTCAGAGCAGAGTTTGCATAGCATGCAGCACTTGAGGCCTATGGCCACACATTGAACCATGAAGTGAACAACTATTTGTAATTTTTATTTTATCTAAAATAAAACTGTCCAATGTGTACACCAAGTGAGGCAGGGGAAATAAGAGAAAAAAAATGTGATAATGTGATTAAAGATTCTATCAGAAAGCAGATATACAAGTAGTTTGAAATAAGATTGCATAGGCAACTATAATTTTATTTTTTTCTTAATTTTTGTTTGCTTGACTTTGCAACATTTACTTGGTATTTACAGTCACTTTGTGTATGTGTGTAGTAAGTATAAATAGAATAATTTAATACACTTACTATTTATTATACAGCTACTCTTATCATGTTATCTTAGTGACTACCTATTATGAATGTATTATTTTTATGGGGAGAAATACATCAGAAATATACCAAGGTCTAATGGCTCAAAGACAGAAATGATACATTGATTTAAAACTCTTACCACAGTTTTATTTTCTTATACCAATCATCTTTTTCTTTCTCTTGTTCTTGGTTTGTTTTCATTTTCTGCTAAAGGTAATGCCTAAATTTACTCCTCTTGGTAATTCTAAAGCTGGATTAGCAGTTTGTAAAGTAGTTAAATAATCTGCCACTGAGACAGAGGAGCTGACATGGGCAATTTACATAATGATATTTCCCTTCTTTCAAGGTAATTTTTACTTCAAACAAAGATAGATTGACAAGCATGTGAATCAAACAACATAGAAAACAATACAGAAGAAAATCATGATTTTTTCAAACATGAAACCACCTTTGGATCCATAGAGTTAGGGTCAAAGCTAACAAATAAGGTGGGAAAAGTGTGCAGGAGGAGTGATTTGTAATCCTAAAAATGAAACCAATCAAATGCTCTCTTTCACTAGTTTAAATACTTACATAGTATGCCTGCACTGGTCCTCTAGATGCAGTGGCCTGTGAAATTTTCACAGTTGGTGAATTTGGGTCCCAAAACCTGGGACACTTTAGAGAGGCTTAATTTTCAGAGGGCATGTTTTCAGCACACGCTGAAAATCAGGCTTCCTTAAAACCTCTCAAGCTTTCAGTCATGATCACTACGTTATTTAGGTTTGGGCATATGGCTGTCATATCACCAAGACCATGAAAGGTGTGCTTACAAGGAAAGGAGGAGGCCTGCAAACATCTGTGTCGCTACAATGCAGCCAAAGCAACAAGGAAATGTACTCACAACATGCGATAAGGAAGTGGAACCGGGCTTCTGATCAAGCAAATTTTGCCCTGACTGGCGCTGCCATTCTGCCCCATGCCAAGAGTGTCAGCAGGGTCTAGCACAATGATCCATGCAGGGTCTAACACAATGATCCTGGCTAGGGCACTGCTGTATCACAAAGTCGTGGTAACATAGGTACTGGGTGAGCCCATGTGAGCAGGGTTCAGTTCCAAATGTTTCCCAGTCTGAAAGCCCTTCCCACCTCTAGTGTTTTCTCTTGCACCTTTCCCTGCATTTCCCTGCTTTCCTCGGCTCAGATCTAAAGCCTAATGAAGTCCATGGCTGTCTTTCATGGACTTTGACAGGCTTGGGATCAAGCCCGTGGGAGCTCTGGAAGGTAGGGATCAAGGCATGTCTTTATGAATCCATACAGCACGGGTTACTCCAGGGGCCCTGTGGAAATAACTAGCTAGCAAATAACCCTATTTGCACAGAGCTTAAAAAATAGTCTGGAGAGGAGCTAACTATCTGGGTCTCATTCCAATCTAATCAAGTGGCTGTCACCTGTTCTGCAGGACTCAGACTTGCTAGACTAATCCTGCTATAGTAGAACGGTCAAGGTTAGCAAAGCCTCTGGCTGAAAAGAAGTAAAAGCCAGTACTTACCCAACAGGGAACATATGGTCCAAAAGATCAGAGCCTTCTTTATGAATAACTCTGCAAGCTGGAACATGAGCTCGTGCAGTGGTTCTCCAGCCTAGGTGAAGCAGTTCTGAAGGACACAGACTTCTTGCTGCTTCAATTCTGGTCTATGCTGGTTGCCTTGTAAAAGGCTGCAGAGCTATGGCCTGCCTGCATTTGCATTTAAGCTCACCATGCCAACCATACATTTGTGCAACTTGGGGGGGGTGTGCATGTACAGGTCTGTGTGTATATGTGCATGCACATATGTGGGTGAGAGGAAGCAATTGAGCTCCCAAATGCCTTTCACCTCCTGTGTACACATACCTCAGTGTGAAAAAATGCAGGAGCTGGAGGGCTAGTAGATCTTCAGGTTTCTGAACTAGAGCCAACAGCCTGCTCCCTGATAAAAAAACTTGCTGCCTAGAAACCCTTGCTAGCCTTTCCCTTGTTTTTCTGGTCAGATGACTCTGTTCTCTTATATTTTAAAAGGTAAAACCTGTGTGTGTATGTGTGTGGAATTGTATAATCACTGCAAACAATTCTCCTTATTATTCAAGAAGCATCTTTGGGTGCTTCCTTAAACCACAAGTCACCCACGCTCCCACTTCACAATCTCTGATGCTGTTTTAGCCAATGGGCATGCTGAGCCCTTCCCCCTCCTGGTTGGAATCTGAACTACAACTATATGTCTTGGCCTCTGTATTAGTGGTTAGTCTCTAAGGTGCTTCCCTGCTCTGCCTTCTACATCAGTAGCGCTCAACCTTTTGGTGTTGTGAGCCCAATGAGTAGCACAGGCTGGATCAGGCACTGTGCCACATCCACTTGGCCCTTTGCTTTTAAATGAAAGCTGAGATATTGACCTAATCATCTGATGCTGGGAAATGGGGCTTTAAGAAAATCATCAAATATCACAAGACTTGCAATGACATCACCAGAGTTGTCATTGCTGTGCAGTCTCTATCTAACCTGAAAGACTGTAACCTTGGAAAAGTTCACAGGCATAGTCTGTGTGTGGGAACTCTGCCACCAGTGCAAGTGAATTTTAAGGGGACCATTGCTCCTCGTCCTTTCTCCTGCAACCACAGAGAATAACCTACATCCTTCATCTTTATAACCATCCTTCAGGTATTAGAAGACCATTATCAAATCCCCCCTCAGTCTTCTTTTCTCTGGATTAAACAATCCTAGTTCTTTTAGCTTTCTCTAGTAAGACGTATTTCTCAGACTTCTAATAATTTTGGTTGCTCTATGCCAAACCCTTTCTAGTTTGTCCACATCTTTCTTGAAATGCAGGATCCAAAACTGTATGTAGGACTCTAGGTGAGGCCTCACCAGTGACTAATAGAGTAGGAGAACTGCTTTCTTTCACTTGTGACATTCCTGTCCATACAACCCAGAATGTTCTTCAATTTTTTTTGCAGCAAGAGCACATTGTTGGCTCATATTCAGATTATTATCTAGCTGTGATCCTCCAAACCTTTTTTTTTTTACAGCATTGCAGCCAACCTGCTGTTCCCTAGTCTTATATGTGCCTTAGTTCCTTCATCCAAAGTGCAGCACTTTGCCCTTGTCCTTATTGAATATTATTCAGTTGATTTTTGTACCCTTTCTCCAGTTTGCCCAAGTCATTCTGATGTCGATCCCTACCTTCCAGTGTCTGGAATTCAACCCAGCTTGATGTCATTTGCAAATATGCTAAATGTGTGCTCAAGATAAGTCTCCAAATCATTAATGGCAATATTAATCAATACTGGGCCCAAGACAGGCCCCTGGGAAATCCCATTTGATATCTCCTCCCAACTAGATCTTGAGCCATTGATGCCTATTGGTTCAGCATGATGATCCAACCAGTTGTGTATTCACCTTACAGTACTAGTCTATATATCTAGTCTGTATTTCCTTAGTTTACTAATGACAAATCCATGCTGGCTATTCCTGATCACCTTGTTCTCCTCCAGATGCTTAGAAATAGATTATTTGAGGACCTGCTATATGATCTTTCCTGTTATCAAGGTCCAACTGACTGGTCAGTAATTCCTTAGGTCCTCCTTCTTCCCTTTCTTAAAGATGAGCACTATATTTGTCCTGTGCCTGTCATCTGTGGACTCACATGACAACCATGAGTTCCATGAGTATGCAAGCTATGGCCCATGGCCAGGCAGTGCTCCGATACACTGAAAATCTTCTGCATCTCTCTTATCTCACTGTGCCATCAGATTCATTAAGCACATCTATTCATCAGCACAGCAGCATGTGTCTCATCAGATAAGGCCTTTTTAAGGTGTTCACTAGCTGAAGCCTGGAAAATTGTTTCCATCTTTCTTCCCTTCAGAATTCCAGTTACCACCCTGTGTTGATAGCTGCTTATCACTGGTGCTGACCCTTATTAGTACATGGATGACAGTGATTGCACTAGTTCTCAGTAATTCTGTAATCATCTGAAAGGCTTTGAGAATACCACCTAAGGCCTTGCTTATTTCTACCCCCATTCCTGCCCTCTTGTAATAGGCTTCTCTTCAAGTACACAAAGCTAGATTTATTTAAAAGTATTTTGGTAGTTGACAGTGCAGAGATGTGAGTAGTGGGTTTCTTTAAGAGTGTGCCTAATTCATGTTGTCAGGTACCCAGGTTGTAGCTGTATTGATCTAGAGGAAAAAGCAATCAGGACTCATGGTAGAGGTGATATCTTTTATTAGATATACTAGATTTTTGCAAAAAAAAATCTTTATTTGCAAGCTTTCAGGCACAAACACCCTTATTCAGGCAGAGGAGAAAAGACTGTAAAAGTTCTCTTGAGTAGAAATGTACATTCATATTTCATAGGAGAGCTGAAGATGTGGTAAAATCTCCTGTTTAGAACAGATCATTTTAGATGCAGATTAGGCTCAGAGAAAAGTTGGTATAGTCTGTTTACCTTAAAGTTGTTTGATGGTAAACAAGATGTAGTCATATTTCCTTCTGGTTGTGGTGTTTCATATTTCACAGAGGAGTAAATAGAGCACATGCTTTCCTGGGCAGGCATTTCTTATGTGGTAAGATATCTATGAGCTCTATAGTGAGGCTCTGTGATGATGCAAATTACCTCGAACAAAGGCAGGAGCAGGATCTCAAGTTTCAGGTGGTCAAACTTGCTTCCTCCTTGTAGAAGTATGAAGATTTCATTAAAATATTGGCTAAAATTCAATATCTTCAATAAAGCTTGCAATTTGATAAAGCTTGCAATTATAGATTTTTTTTTTGGAAAAAGTCTGCTTGGTCTCATAAAAGATACCATCTCTACCATGAGTCATGATTGTTTTTTTCCTCTAGGCCAATACAGCTAGAATATGGACACCTGACACATGGAAAATATCAAATTTTAGCTATTTTTTTAAAAAAAATGAAATCCTCATAATGGAACAAGTGGCATTTAAAGCACAACTTTCACGTGGGACACCACTTTGAACTTGACACCAAAGGGGGGAAGGGCAAGAAATTCTGTGTTCTGCAAATTTTGCCATTAATAGATTTTAATGTTAGAAGGCTTGATTGTGATTAGCTGCTCTGACCTCCTGCCTAGCACAAGCCAGAAAAAAGTCATCCAATATACAGTAATTAACTGTACTGAGCCCAATAACTTGTGAACCAAGACCACTCATGAGTTCTGACTGCTGGGTGTGTGCTCTGTCTACAAGGTTAATCTCCCTTCTGCAGTATGGGCAAAATGCCCAATGGAAAACAAAGGGTCTTCAGAGTAAAGGCTGTCTTCTAATGTGTGTAATTACAGAGCATCCCACCCCAGAGTCTGCCTTTGAGTGTGGCACAGGATCCGGGAGCCTGTCTAGAGAGGTACCAGCTTCAGAGAATACATTCAAACCAAAGAAATCTGTGGCTAGGGTGGAGCTGGATTCAGGATCTCCCAGCCTGCAGTGACAGGACTACGGCACTACATTTCCTAAGGTCACAGTTTCATCCTTATGCAGAAGAAGCATTTTTAGATCTCAGTGTTTTATTTGTAAGACAAAAACCCATTTCCTGCCCACCTGAGCTTGTGATTGCTCATGCCTGCCCTACCTGTGTTTCAAAACCCCTTTCAAAAAACACACAGATGCTAAATGCTTATTCTCTGGGGACACTGGCAGGGGCAGGGGCTGGGGTGGGTGTGGCCCCATGGTAGGTTGTGGGATGTTTAGAACCTGGGAGGCTTGTCCAGGGTTGTTTGTGAGGGAGGGGTCCCACCACTGTGAACACCTTAGGAGAGGCTGGGGGGGGGCACATGACCTCTAGATTTGTCTGCAGGGCAGAGGCAAGCTGCTGCTGCAGACTGGGCTCTATGCCCCACTGCCGCTGTCTAGGGTTTGGCAGTCTAGGGTGGCTGGATGGTCCATGAGTGGTGGGGTAGGCAGCAGAGGTTAGGGGGCTAAAAATAACCTGAGGTCAGGGGGTGGCGGCTAGGAAAAGAGCAGCCCCGGGGCTGGGGCCAGTAGCTGGGCTTTCCAAATCCCAGGGCTGTGCTGGGAACTGTACAGAAGTTCAGTTAAATCAGTCTTGTCAGGCCTGATCTAAGTTAGACCATCTCAGAATCAGGGCTAGCTTTGATCAGGTTGGCCATTTTTAGAGCAATCTAAACTTCCTGAACTTCTGTACAGTTCACAAATAGATCCCTAGTTACGTCAATCTAAGTGTAAGGTCCACACCTGGGTGAACTAAGTTAGATTGGGTGGCCATTTTTAACTCAATCTGTCCTCCCACTAATTTCCCTGAATGTCTGTACCTAGTCTGTCTGCCTGGCAGAGCCCCATCTCTCAGTTAACATGTGGTAATGCCTATGCCCTCAGCAGCAGTGCCCAGCTCACTGCCTACAACCCCACCAAAAGGCAAGATACCCAAACCTGACCATAAAGTCCGAACCAAACAGACACACATTCCCAAAGCTACAAGGCTTCACCCTCCTCGCTCTATACTCTGTTCAGAAGGAGAGAAGTGAAAGCAGCCAGAAAAGTGCAGAACACAATTTATTATCAAACACATACACACATGGGAGCTTGTTCTTACATAGAGCAGGGCCTCAGGCACCCAAAACAAAGTAATGAAAAGATATGGGGCAGGGTATGCCTATGGTTTTCCTCCTTTTGCAATTTCCTGCCCCAAGGTCTTTTAGAAATGCCTTCTGTGACCTGAGTGGCCACATCTTGAACCTCCTGAGATGCATCCTTTTCCAGAGTTCACAGAGCTGGAAGGAGAGAGGGACACATTAAAGAATAGACACTTCCACCTCAAGGGAACTCTGGTCACAGATGCTGGCAGTGCCAAAGCGAGGTCATCCTTGGGGAAGAGGGCTCAGGTGTGATGTGAGGGTGGGCAGTGCACAATGGATTCAGTGTTGCTCCCATCATCTTATCACCAGTGTCTTGAACAACCACAGACTTGTGATCTCTCTGGGTCCCAAGCTACAGAAATTCTCCCACACAGATGTGGCTGTGGCTCCTCCATTGGGAGCTTCCTAATGAAGGGACCTGACATACAGGCTGCTCAGGGGAGGATTAGCAGTGGCACACAGTAGATACAACTTTCCTGACCTGATGGACCACAGGAAGCCAAGGGAGGCCAGATCCTGAGCAGCCATAGCTGAGGAGGGGCCTGGGCATCTCAGGCAAGAGATGCATAGATTCAACTCCTCCATGCTGAACCCTGCTGCTCCAGGGGAATGTGAGCTGCCTGCTAGGGGCAAGGCTTCTCTTAGGTTATCATTAGGGCAGAGCAGATGCAATGGGCTCCAAAGCAGGAGGAGATCAGTCACTGGTCTTTTCAGCTTCTCCTGGGCTCCAGAAGGGAAGTGCAAGGGTTGGATTTCTGATTTACATCTCAGCAGGTGGGCAACATATATCAATTCAGCACTCCTTGGGGTAGCATATTCCATAATGATGCCTAAACATACAACAGGGAGAACAGATCAGCTTCCCAGGGTCAGGGCACAAGAAGAACTCAACCCAGAGGCAGGTCTTTAGCTCCCCTGTGCTGTTTTTGCTGTCACAGGTGGGTTGTGGCCAACACTGTCTCTGTTGGGTCTCATGGTCCAGATAAAAGGCTGGGAGCCATGAAGGACAGTCTACACATGAGTTGCTCCCAGCATCTCTGGTAAACTGTAGAAACCTGCCTCTCTCCCTGCATTGGACTGGGCATGTAAAGGACACTAGGAGCCTCTCTGCACCCTCAGTACAGGAGCAAGTGGAGCAGGGACCCAGCCTGCCCTGACAAACTGGGGTGGGAGGAACTCCAGCAGCAGGTGTACAAGCAGTGGGTGCAGCCTGCTGCCCAGGAGAAAGAGAATCCCAAGGATTTTCAAGATGGGTTCAGTAAGCTCATGCAGGGATCTCTCTGACAGGGCTGCTCCCAGGACCAGGTCCCTGCACTCAGTGGCTCAGGAGGCCCATGCCCCTTCCCATCTGCCTTTTTCATGAAGTGATGCTAAGCAATCCTGAGCCATGCTGGGTGACCACATCCCAGACATGTCTCCATTGCTCAGGACTACTGAATCACAGCACAGCCCTTGTCTACCATGACCCCCAGCCATATGGTCCAGTTGAATCCCCCTCAACCCTAGCCTTGCAATACTGGGAGCATCATCCTTTCCAAATCCTGTCTGGGGAACCTGAGGCACTGGCTGATTAACAGCCTGATTCTGCTTAGCAACATATTTACAATTCCTCTCACAGGGTAGGGGAGAATGAAAAGGGATAAGGCATTCTCTCTCACCTGTAAACTCGATGGCTGCCACCCAGATCTCTGGCCACAGGCTCATGTAGTGCCTCTGGGCTGCCTGGCAGAGACCTTCCAGGAGAACAGGTTTTTCTTTGGCTTGGAGGGAACCAAGGTCACATGAGCTCCCTCTGGTAAGAAGTGCTCTCACACCATGTGCTGGTACTGATCAGGAGGAATTGGGAGCACCAAGGGACAAGAAGGAGCAATCCTGGCCTGTCCCATGCCTCACAGTCCTAGACCAAACCCTTGCAGTTATTTGCACTGTGCCCCAGTTCCCTCTCACCATCCTAAAATGAGCCCTGCCCTCAGTCACCTCCTGCCACTCACAAAGTCACTTGTCAAGTGCCTGCAGGTGTCTCTCAGCAACTGCTCTTGTTTCACCCATTCTGACCCCTGGACATGGAAGGTCAGGGCTTCCTGCACACCCCCCCCCATGCCCAGGTAAGGGGAGCAGAGGCCCAATGTCGTTCTGCACTCCTGAAAAACAAGGTCTCACCAGGTCTGTAGTCCCTGCTGACTGCTGTGCTGAGCTGAAGCCAAGGTTTGCCTCCTGATCCAGGATGGCATCTAGACCAGGAACTGGAGGGCCTGGCCAGGAGGTGTTTGGCACTAGGCATGAAGGAGTGGCTGTGAGCAAAGGGAGAACTTTTCCTGCCTTTCATATGGCACCTGCAGGCAGCACCTGTCTTCCCCTCAGTAAAGCCATGCAAGATTTTCTGCATGCACAGGGCATGCAACCTGTCCTGGATCTGAGAGGAAGCCCTAAGATCAAGGAGGTGCCTGGATGAAGCCATCTCAGTGAAAAGGGGATGGTCACCACAGAATGAAGGAATGGCAAAGTTCCTCTGGGGCTGGACTAAGACCACCTTGTAGGGTTGAGGAAATCAGTGTCACTGGTTATTATGTTGGCCACCTGCAGGTTGGAGTCCTTCAGGTGAAACAGGAGCATTTCCAAGCTCTGCCTCACCTGGCTCCTATAATATGCTTTCCATCTTCTCTTCATGCAGCCTTCCAGGGTGCCAAAGAGTGTGAAAGGCATTAGCAGATATTGGCATCATCCTGTGGCTGAGAAACTCCAGTGTGGTTACAACCAAACCTTTCTTTCATGGGCCTGGCACAGCTCCTGACAGGAGCCTTTGGTTTTCATCCTGCCAAGTGGTTTGCCAGGGAGGTGGACTCTGATAGCTCCTGCTCCAGGTGGGCTGCCTGGGAGCTAGGGCACCAGCGGAGCTCAGGGAGCAGAAGCAAGCCTTGTTCCCTGAATGTGTGGCCACTAGGGGCTCTGATTCTGAATCCCAGCAAAAACAAATCCCTCAGCCCCCATGCTCACTTGTCTCTGCCCACCTCTGCTTCTCACTCTGGAGAATCAACACAGCAGAGAACAGTCCCAGAGCCCTACAGAGCCCCATGATCCGAGCTGCAGCCTCGCCCAGTCTCCTGAGAGTCCCTTCTTGCCTATAAGGGCCCATCTGTCATCCCATTCTCTTCACTCGCTTTTCCCCCTGAAAAATCATTTCTTCCACAGAACGTAAGATCTTCCAGTTTGGACTGAAACAAGGAGCAGCAAGTGGATCTGAAATGGCCCCTAATGAAGAGCATTGGAATGGGGGTGGGGAGTGCTGCTTACTCACATGGTTGAAGAAGGGCCCGATGTGTGTGATTACATCCAAAACCAGGGGCCCCAGAAGAGTACAGAGGATATCTGGTAGCAGCTCATTCAGCAATGGGCTGGAGTGAATGGTGGTGAGCAACTCCAAAGATGCACACGTTGCCTGAAGAGATAGAGAAGACTAGCGTCAGCATGGGGGAGACACCTAGAAATCCATGACTCCAAGGCTAAAGGTCTCTTCCTCACATCCAGAAGAACACAGAACAGCTCTGGCAGCAGCTCCCTTAACATTTGGCTCCCTTCCCAGTCACAAACTTGCACTCCCGGTCACATCCCTTCCCAGTCATATCCCTGAACTTCTGCCTGGGAAGTGCAGAGGCACCAGCAGCCTGAACATAGAGCTGCAAAGCAGAAGGAGCCTCTTGGTTACAGGAGTTTCTAGTTCCAAAGTCTCATGAAGCCAGCCATCCATGTAATATGAAGCTGCTGTGTTTCTCTTGCTGACAGAAGATCAGGTGTGACCAGGGGTACAGGAAAGCAGGGGAGAAAAGCTTGTCCCACAGCCTGGCGTCCTACCTCAAGTTCTTGAGAACGCCGGAGTGGGGGAGTTCTCAAAGGGGAACTGACAGACATGGGCCTGGGCTGTCACTTACTGTTAGAGGTTCAAGGGCCTTAGCTGAGCTCCTGTCTGCCAGCCAGATGTTGAATCTTACTCATGAGCAAGCATAGTATGTGGAGGGTGAAGAAATCATCCCCACTCAAGGCCATCCAGAGCTCAAAGGTCTTACTTAAATTTAACACAAATGACACATGAGCTGTGGGTAGTCTTGTGATGTCATGAGGCAATAGGACATTGAAGCAAAGGCCAAGGGCTCTCCTGGTCTGGGATGGGGTTAGAGCATAGTGATGTCTATTTGCCAATGCCGTTAGGCAAAAGCCTGGCATTTCCTATGCAAACGCACTAGAACATTGACTCTTTCCAAATCATCCCAAAGGGTCTGCAGCTGACTTGAAACTCTATGGACTTTGCCAGGCTGTGGGATGTGTGTGTGCCACCAGGCACAAGAGGTAGAGAGTGGCAAGTACTTGTCCATTGGCACAGGCTTTCTAAGGAGACTGCTGGTTACTGCTTCTAGATGGAAGCCAGTAAGAATGGAAGCATCTTCCAGCAGGAAGCTTCTCATAGATCTTTCCTGGGTTGTCCACATGTGGATAAAAAGGGCGCCTAAGATGTCCAGCACTTGGAGGGAAGATAAGAAAAACAAGGGCCCCTTTTCCATTCAGCCAGCACAATCCAAACAAATTCCTCCCACAGTTTGTCAATTTGCTGCCATCTTAGAAATTCCTTGCTTTAAGGGATCGATGTCCAGACACGGTTGTCTCCAGCTGATCCTAAGAAGTGAGCACGTCTCTATGCCCCTACTTGGGGTGAAAGTGGACAATGTGACATATGTGCAAACACCAAAGGGCCCACACAGTCTCAGCCATTCTCCTGCCCATTTGCACACACCTACAATCTAATTGTGTGTGTAGACCAGGACCTATTTCTACCTGACATTAACCCACATGCTCTCACAAACACTTCAACAAATATCAATATCTGGGGGTGGTTTTAAGAAGCTAATTTTGGCCTTCTGTCTGTGTGGATGCTCAGCTCAGGACCAACAAACACCATCAACTTCAGAAACCCTGTGAGAATCCCTTGGGACCACAAGCAAGATGATTATAACTGTAATTTTTCTAGGTGAGCCCAACTGTGCTGGAGCTGAACACTGGAGTCCACATTCTCCATTTCTAACTACACCTTCACATTCTTTACATGGCCAGGCCTGTGCGGCAGAAGGTTCAGTTGTCCATACCCAAGCTCATCCATAACAGGGAGAAGGGGGAGGCTACAATATCTCTGGCATGCATTCTTTCCTGCACCCTGTTCCCAATCCCGTGGAGAGGAGAAGGATGGAAGTGTAGCAAAACCCCCAGTTTTTCTTTTTCTTTTTTTTTTTTTTTGCAAAATGTATTCCCTCCTCTTCCCCAACCATTTCTGACTTTTTCTTTCCCTCTCTAGTCCTTATAAATAAGTGTAAGTAAGCTCAGACTTAGGATAAGCTTTAAACATTTCTATTTTGGTAGCGAGTTTTTGGTTTTGGAAATCCACCATTTTGTATTGTATAATTATAAGGTTTATATTAATTCTTACTGTTGTATATTGTATATTATCATTTTCATATTGATTTTTATTGTTTCAAATGGATATTGTATGGTTTAGGCCTGTGTTTGTAAGTGAACCAAAGTCATGGCACATTTCCATTTTATATGTCAAGCTTCCATCTTCTGTCCTGTGCCTGGGCATCCCCTGTGTCGCAACTGTATGAGTCATGTATCCCTCCCATGTAAATTTATTCCTGGATGAATAAGTGTGTTTGGGAATGATTGAAATACAATGGTAGCAGGCCTCTACTAAATGCCCTGTAATGACTGGGCCATCACCTCACATTGATTCACCCAGGAACCATAGACCTCACCCAGGAACAGAGACAAAATCAGCATTTGAAAGACAAAAGACCCTGCAAAACCAGCAACTCTCACTGTTACAGACACCCAAAACTGCACAGCCCTGCATGCACACATATGTTCATTACGCCAGGGGCAGACCCTTGCCTAGGCATGCCTCCTGTCACTATTGGGTCACACAAGGTCTGCCCAACAGAAAAGGGGCAGTGAAGACAGACCAAGTGGGATGCCCTCTCCATCTGAACCAGCACGATGCCACACCACCTATCCACCCAGAGGCCCTGTTGGTTACACTCCTCTGGACAACACCTACTGGAAAAGGACCCATTTCCAGCCTGAATAGGTAGATATTACCTGCACACCTCCTACAATTTGGACTCTCTATCTCTCTTTCTGTCTCTTTCCCTCCTCCTGGACTTCTGTGTACTTCAGCCCCTGCACCAGCCCTCTCTAACCCCTGCTGACATTGTGGGTGGGTGGGTGGATGGGTGCAAGGGAACCAATAAAACATTGTGTTACCATCTCCTCTGTTCAGTAAAACCATTGTCATTTGCAACTCTGAGTTGGGTCATGTTTTACTGAATCTCGGTCCTTTCCTTATCTTAATTTCCAGCCTCACTCTCTTTCTCAGCTCTAGCCCCCACCCCTCTCCAATAGTTTCCCAATCTCCTCTCAATTCCTACTGACTTTTCCCTGTGACTTTCTGCTGCCTTTCTCTGCTTTCCCATTGCCACTGCTGCCTTTCAGTCTTTTCTGCCACTTTTCCTGTGATTTTCTGCTGTCCCCCTGCTTCCCATGCTCCTACTGCCTTTTCCCTGTGACTTTCTGCTGCTTTTCTCTGCTTTCCTGCTGCCCCTGTCATCTTTCAGTCTCTCCTGCTGCTTTTCCTGTGATTTTCTGCTGTCTGTCTTTCTGATTTCAGGCTTCTCCCACACTTTCTATAGTCCCCCGCCCCCACCCTGCAGCTTCCCAGCTCATGTCTATCCTGCAGGGGGTTTTTAGCAGCTGGAGCCTTTCTCCAGCTCCCAGCACCTACTACCACTTCTTGAAACTTCTCTAGCTGCCTCAGAGCCATCCTATGGCTCTCCATATCCAGAGCCCCTCTTTAACACCCACACTTTCCCTTAGTTCCACTTTCCCTTTCCAGTACCTACCTTTTCAGCTCCCCCATAGCTCTGGCTCCAGTTCCAGCCTCTGTGCCAGCATCACTTTTCTACTCTAAAGGCTTTGAGCATTGACTTTTACTCAATTAAGATCAATTAACCTAAAGTTACCCCCGAGCCTCAATTCTTCAGCCCAGGCCCTGTAGTCTACCAGTTCTAATCCCAGTCCTGGTAACTTTAACTCCCTACACTTCTACTTTCTTACCTTAACCTTTCCCCAGGTATCCTAAGTACACCAAGCACACACATACATACACATCACAACACCCAACTTAGGAACTCACCTGTGTGTGCATGTGTAGGTGGGTGGTATGTGTGTAAATTAGTGAGTACACATATATATACATATATAGATATCATTGTATGTATGTGGTATATGAATTAGTAATCCAAGTATGTGTATTGGATGTGCAGGTGTTGGTAACTGATGACTGATTCTGTCTAAATTTGGTGTGTGTAGCATGTATGGACTTAAACTGGTGATAGGTGTGCATGGACCTAGACTAGTTATTTTGAATGTGTGTGTATCTGAGTTGCTAGTATGAGTTTGTGTGTGTATGGCATTGTGTGTATGATATACAAATTAGTAATCTGTGTCTAATTTTTGGGTTGTATGGTGTATGTGATTGAATTGGTAATAAGTATGCATGTGCTTAGGCTGGTTTGAATGTGTATGTGCCTGAGCTGGTAGTGTGTGTGTTTATGCACCTAATTGATTTGTGTGTTTGTATATGTGCAATTGTGTTATGCTGTCCTGTCTAACAGCGCAATATTGAGATCCTGAGAGTTGGCCTGACCCCACAGGGCAACAGGAGGAGCATTTCACATAGTCTCTACAAAAGCTGGGAAATGCGTGAGGATACAGAACCATCTCTAGCTCCTGTCTCACCCCGGACCTACAAATGGCGTGGTACTGAGGGAAGCATGCATCTGTTCCTCATGCCTAAGCATGGTGTTCCAGCCCAGCCACAGCTGGGTGCCTCAAACTCCTCATTGCCCTCTCCTTCTATATTTGTCCCAGAGTCTATGTTTCCAAACCTTCCAGGGCTGAATAGCCTAGGTTACTGAATCCACATCTTGCCTTCCTGTGCCTTTTCTCTTGGATGCGGCTGACCTGCTATTTCGCATCTTTGGCTAGTAAGGGAAATGGAACTTGCTTCATGTCCAGGGATCAACACTAAGATTGCTGTTCATTTCACATGAAAGCAGTATTTGAAAAGCATAAAACAAATGCAGAAAGCCTTCTCAGCTTCAATTTTACCTCATCCAGAAGGGCATCTCCATGCTCCCTAAGGATTGTAATGAACCAATGTCCTGCTGCTGTGGTATGTGTTGGGCTGGCAGAGAGCATGCCATTCATTATGCTCCCCACAAAGTCAAAGGGCCTGGCTGGATGGAAAGTATTTTCCAATGACCTGAATACAAATAGAAAGAAGGGAAAATGCACTGAACCCCTGAGTTCAAGAGTGATATTAAATATTTGCGCTGTACATAAGCTTCTGCCCTATGGCAACTTGGTGCATGTGAATCCTGTGCTTGAATGTTCCACTGATCTTCAATGGAAAGAGCATCATTTGACAACATAACATGAACACAGCCAACTGAACCCCAGGAGAAGTTGAAACAGGCATAAAAGGAGACGACATCCTGGCTAAGGCTCTCATTTGGATGCTGTAACAACAAAGGTTTTTTTTTTCTATTCGGGAACAAAGCTATCTACAAAGCTTTCTAATCTTGCTCTGAATTATTCTTTGTACCATGCACATGGGTAAACAGCAGGAGATACTGGATGAACAGTAAGTATCCCAGATACCTCCCCCATGCAATCCAAAGAAAGAGATAAACCATGTGTGATGAGCAAAGGAATGGTCAATGAAGGATGCCCAGTTCCCAGACGCACCACACCAGCTTCTTGAGCCACTGACCTTCACCATGTGGGAGAATGCTATAAGCATAGCGTTAGGGCTGGAGGCTTTTGGCTACTTATGGAGACCTCTCAGCTCCTCCTCTGCTGAATCCATGGTCATGGACTGGTATGGAATGAAAATAAGGAGGAAAAAGTGTAACAATGTCTGAAACAGAATCTTGGCTCCATGGAGGAATCGTGTGCAATGTCATGGGCAGTGTGGTCCAAGGGCAAGATTTGAGGTCCGAGTGACTTCAGTGGATGTCACAGGTGCAGTGGGATCAGAGCTGCTATAAGTCTCTTCCCATTCTTGCTAGGGGAGGCTTCTTTTCACACTACCCAAAAGAGGGACAGGCCCTTCACACCACACAAATCTTCTAGGCATTACCAGAGGGAGAAAAGGGGCAGAGCCACTTGCACCTACTCAGAGTGCCATCACCTTGTAGGTGGAGAAGGCAGGCAATGCACTCAGAAGCCCACAGATAGGATCTGGGCAGAGAGGTGCAGGTGTAGAGTGCCAGCAGCCCCAGCAGAGTCCAAAATTGCTCAAAAGGGTATTCAAACTGAGAAAAAAAGGACAAAGAAATGAATGACATGTGCCTGGATTTGGCTAGAGTGATATTCAAATTTATGATCCTGGCATGGTGAAAACAGAAATGTATCCCTGTGGGACCCTGTCTTCTAGGGAAGTTTTCTGCATCTCAGGGTGAGGCTGCCATGAGTACATCAAGGCAAAAGAGATTTAGAAAATATTTACTCTGAAATAGACTGCCTTCCAATAGGCCACAAGAAGCTGGGAGCTGACCTGCAAGGCCATATCTCTCTCCCACTCCTTGTCAGAGAAGAATCATGGCTCAAGAAACAGTCAGGAGAGCAAATTACTGTCAGAGGAACCTTTAAAACAGCTCAGAGTAACCATTTCAAATGCAGACATCACCATCACCACTGAAATCCCTCCAAGCAATTTGATTCTTCTATCATATGGATACATCTCAGGAGGACCTTTAATCCCCCAGAAGCCAGAGGAGCTGTTGAGTGACCCTGGCACAACATGGTGCAGGAATGTCAATGGGATGCAAGGGAATTACTATCCATTGCCCCAAGGAATCCTTGGGAGACTTCCCTCTCTTTTGTCCTCCTAAGGGAAACTGCCATCCCTGTTTCTTTGGTCTATTGCCACCTTCCCCAGAGAAGATATCTCTCTGCCTGTTCCTGCTGGCTAATCACATAGGACATCTCCATGAACCAACTCTCAGTGGGGTCTTCTTCAAGGAAGCCCCTCATGAGCTCACCCAAAGCCTGCATGGACAACTCGTGCAATAACTGGAAGCAGAAGATAGAAGGAAGCTCAGAGCCAGCTGGTGTGTGTGTCACAAAACCTAAAACCATGCTAGGGAGGCCAGAGGTGACTGCCAGGACCCAGAGTAGGCTGGGGAGCAGGTCCCAGAAGGTGATGTCAGAAGACAGCTGTCTAGGTGTACCTGTATTTGGAAAGAGTCCTGAGCCATCTCACCCTCCTTCTTCAGCTGTTGCACAGCTGGAAGAGACAGCAGACACTTGAGGCAGTCATCAAGGTTGTTTATGTTTTCATCAAGATTCAGTGAGGGTTTCACCTTACTGGCAGAAGAAAGAGAGGAAGAAAAGCCCTCATTCAGACTGACTTCTAGCCTCAAGGAAAAGTGGGTCTAGTGTTAAGATATGACCTGAACCTAGAGCCTGAAATCCAAACCCCCCCTGGACATGGCAGCTAAGAAGCTCCTTGCAGTCCCCACCACTCCTAGTTGTGCCACAACTACCACCACCTGGTCTTTCAAGTCCAGATGTCCAAGTGGACCAAGCACATTCAAACCTCTGTGACCCCAGCTTCAGGGAGAGCAGCCTGTGACCAGAGCCCTGCAGGTGTCTCTCAGCTCCAGATCTGACAGGAAGAACTAGAGAGTTAAAGAAGGAGCTGATCTCTGATCAGGGCATCCCAGTGCCAAGGGCCAGGGCAGGAATCACTTACCTCAGATGCTTAATGGCAAGCATGGCCCTGAGGCAAACAGGAGAGGCCAGGGAATCCATTGGTTCCTCTTTCATGTAGTTCTAAAAGGCAGAATCAGAGACATGGCACAGGGTCAATGGATGTGAAAAGCAGAGAGCCTCTCACACACAAACCCACCAGACTGCCCTCCCAGGTGGGCTATAAATAGAGCCAAGGAAGGGCTGGCCACTGCCCCAGGATCCTGTTCAGGTCAATGGCATCAGCTCAGAGAGCACAGAGCTTTATGCCAGTCACTCACCAGGCACAGCCGGGCCCTCCAAGAGCAGCCCACAGTGCAGCTTCCCTACAAAGCTTTGAGTGGTACCATGTTTCTGGGCCCCAAGCAGACCCTTCATGAGGCTCTAATAATCCCATCACAGGCAAGGACCCATCACAACCCAGGCCTTGTGCTCTAGTACATGTTATGCTGGCATGTCTGGAAATTGTGCACAACCAGTCCCTACAGAACTGGTCAGAAGGGGAATGGAGGGTGCTCAGCACCTCACAGATATGCTCAGTACTGCACAGCACAGGACTGGGCTTCATAAAAGGACAAAGTGCACAGAGCTTTCCTCAGGCAACAGAAACTTCCCAAGTGTGCAGGGAACTGCAGGAGAGTGGTTGGTCTGGTGGAGCCCTTCATAAGCAAACACTACTCTGGGTCTCATCAGCCTCAATGTTGATAAGCCCCTGGATTTGCCCCCTGTGACAAAGAGAAGAAGCTCTCAAACATTCAATGCTGCAGAAGGGGAATGGTGCCAAGGGAGGCTCCAGGAAGCAGCAACCTTTCCCCTTCCCTTCTGTTCTGCAGAGATCACTGTGCTCCTTCCTTGCTTGTTACCTTCAATGGTCATGAGCAGGATGGGAATCTTAATCTTCCACTGATTTCCAACAGCAGAGTGGATCATGCGGTGCTGAGCCCAGAGTCCCCTCAGGGCAGAATGTGTGTGGCTGCTGTCACCCAAGGTTGAGGCAACCACCTGACAGTGAGAGAGAAACAGGGGTTCAGCTCTGAGGTGGGTCTCCATGGCTTTCTTTAGGAGGGAAACTGACCTCTACCATACATGGCCAGAGCATTCAGCAATCAGACACTGGCTGATGTGCTCTGCTTGGCTGATGCTGCAGGCCCCTCCACAGGCTGCGAGGCAGGGGCAGAGCCTGGCTCTGCTCTACAAATGGAAGGGAACTGTCAGCACAGGGCAGCTCTGACTGTGGAAAGAGATAGAGCATGTTCCTCCAGCTAAGGCTACAGGTATGTGTCCCCCACACCACTGACACGCCCCAAACCTCTGGAAAGAACCTTTTGAGGGCTACTCACCAGGAATCATACCAGCTGCCCCTGGACCTTAGGAAGTTTGGATGGAAAGAGAAAGAAAGCATGGCCATGTGTGACTATTTTGAAAAAGGGATGATGCTTCTACAAGTCTGTTCATTCCCAATGTTCCCACCCATGTACACTCTGGGAGCTGGGCACAAGTGGCACTTTCATGGCACCTTCCATGTCTGGATCTGAAGGAGCTTTGCCAAGGAGCTTTCACTCCCAGCCTCCACATGAGGAAGGCATGGCTCAGTCATCATTGGATGAGTGGGGAAGCTGAGGCAAAAAGGTCCTGGGATTTCCCTATCGTGCAGTATAAATCTGGGGCAGCTCTGATATGGGGGAGCCCATGTTGCCTTGCTCCCTCTCCTAGGTTTTAATGACTCAACTGTCCCTCCCACCTTTGGGCCTTCTCGTTATGGATGGAAGAGGTTGGAGATTTTCTAAGAGGCAGTTGAAGCTGGTTCATCCCACAGGGATCTGGATTCCAAACCTCCTTTGCTGGGGTCCATTCTTCTCCCCTACACTGCGGTTGCTTGGCCAGGTGCCCATGGCATCAGTACAGAGGGATCAGAATGCAGCTGTACTGAGCTGGAACCATGTACTCCAGCAGCCGGGGTCATAAGACCTTGAGAGAAGAGCCAGACAGCTTGGACTCAGCTATTTGTACCCCTGCACCCAGCTCTCTTCATCCAATCCTCAAGGGCAGTCTCCTCTTCTTCACCAATGACCCACCTCCTTGAGGGTCCTTCCACCTACTTGTGACTTCATGTTTCTTTCTCAGGAATAGCTGATCTATGAAACCCTGTTCTAATACAGGCCAAACAAGTCTCAATTTCAGAGGAGACTGAGCAGAGCAATGAGAGAGAATGAAAAGGCCATCTCAGCACAGGGATTCCTTCCATTTTGGATGTTGTATGTCATTCCGGCAGCTTGCTCTATAATTCATGGCCAGCATTGGCCATAATCTATCTCCATTACCCTGCCAAAGCAGAGAATGGCCCAATGGAGAGGTACAGAGGATGAAGAGAAATGCATCAATAATACAAGGGCAGCAACTGGTAACCTACTTGGCTCATGACACTGATTGAGATATCCAGATTTTCTAGGAACTTCACATATGTGGCTCAGATACTCTGTTCCTCCTCAGCATCCTGACTGGAACAGCTTTTGGACTTTTGCACAAGAGTCAGAGAGCTAGTCTCATGAGCTAGTTAAGATGCACTGACTGGACATTCAGTCTCCATCTCCTTCACAGCTAGCTTAAACATTGCACAGTTACCACTGATTTTGTGTTCTTCCCAGATCACAACTCACTGGAGCTAATAAATGAAAAACCAAGCTGGTGGGCAGGTTCCCAATTCAGAAACACCTCAAACACTGTGCACTGATGCAGTAGACAAAGTGTTTCTGGGACCTGGGAGTGGGTTATGTCTTGAAAACTGGCAAGTTCTCACTTCCCTCATCCTTCTAAGAGAACCCTTCAGATTCAGCCCAGTGGGCACAAATGTGCAGGCATCTCACATCCACTCTGCTCCATCTGCTCTGGGGGCTCAGCCAGCTCAGTTCTCTGCATCTCATCAATGTGATTATATCAATGGGCCAAGCTATATCCTAGACACCAAGACACATCCTTGGGACTTTCTACAAGAGAGCATTGATGTTCTCAAGGAAGTTTTCCTGACAGACTGCATGATCAGATTTTCACACCTCAGTGCCTGAAGGGGCAAATCTCAGCCTCATCAGAAGATATGCATAGTCAAGTCCAGAGTCTGGTCTTGCTGACATCCTGGGAAAAACCCAGAGTAGCTTCACTGACATCATGAGAGCTCCCTTAGATCTGCACCAGTGGAAATGGTCTGACCCTGTTTCTAATGACTTAGCCTGGTTCCCCTGGTGCACACCATGCTCCTGTTCAAGCCAATGTCAGGCTTCAGCCTGCTAAAACAGCAGCACCAAGTCTCCAACCTTGATTTCTCTTACCATTTGGCTGCTATGCAAGCTGGACTCCCTGAAAATATGGGCCACTAAGTCCCAAGCCCAGTCATCCAGGCCCTGCATGTTGAGCATTGTCCTGCTGAAATGGAGGATGGACTTCTTCACCTGGAGGGGAGGAAAGAACAGACTGGAGTCTGGACTGTCATTATGCACAAATGGTGGCAGGGACCAGCCATATAAACCATCCCTCAAAACTTGGAAAGGATGACAAGGAGGGAGAAGGGTCCCCAGGCCTCCAATTTTATTTCTAGGGTTTATAAATAGGCAAGAGAACAATGTGTCTTTACTACTCAGTAGTGCCATATTGGCATCTGAGGAAAAGCAGATCCCCTCCGCACTGTCAATCTGATAACACTCCTCTAGATCCTTACTCTCCCCAGCTCTGGAAGCAGAAGGGCAGACTCTCTGAACTGCCTTCCCTGAAGATGCTAATGGGGAAGAAAAGTTTTCTTTACAAGAGAACCAAGATTCTTGGGTGGGAATTTTGTGTTAGGTCCATGTGCCATCCCCAGCACAGCCACTACTCACAGATAATTTCAGCTGAGTACTCTGATCAGCCAGCACGCACCTCATGGTCTTGACTAGATCACATTATTTCTTGCTCATCTCTGGCACTGAAAGGAGAAGAAGGCCACAGTATTGCTGTGTTCTGGGAGCTCACCCTCCACAGCAAGATACACCTAGGTTGCAAAAGACCCACTTGTAGCAACCTGCACAACCTTCTGTCTCCACTTTGGAACCTGGGAAAGTCTCTGGGGCCATAACAAAGGTCTTGTTAAACCTCTTGACTTCAGAGCACTGCCAGGAAAGGTGTCAAAGCAGGATTTGGCCCCAGCATTCCTGTGTCATCCAGCAGGACTCAGGCTGCTATTGGCCCTCTGTGACCAAGCAGCAGAGATCAGAGGTCTGGCTCTAGCTCTACCCAGCCAGGGCTCTTGAGTGCAGCTAGAGCAGGACAGGTTATTCATCCTGGACAGGCCTAACTCAGTTCCTGAGGGGTCAGCCAAGATAGCAGTTAATACATTTGCTCTGGGCATATTTATAGTCAGCAGCAATGATGCCACTAAAGATTACAAGGGATATCATATGGCTTGCCTCCTTGTCCGTCTTGAGCCAGGAGCCGACAAGGGAAATAAATTGGTTTAGGGAGAGACAGGCTTCAGGAAAAAGAGGACAACCTCAGTGACCTCAGCACTCCTCATTTTCATTCTCGCTTCCAGATTTGGCACAGTGCAGGGAGGTTTGAAGGAAATCCCTATGTCACTTGGAATCTCCTCTCCTTACCAAGCAGAGGGAGATAGTAGAACACCTTGACCTAGTTCTGTGATCTTAGTAGTTACGCAATATCACACACCTGTGGGAAGAAGGGAAGGGATTCTCCATAGTCCCATCTGGGTGCAGATGAAAGTGTGGAATGTATCTTGAACTCCCACTGTCTTTGAGTTGAACCAGAGTCTTTTTGAGTCCCAAGAGACATTACTGCAATCACAGCAAGAGCCAAGAACTCAAAGGTCCAGACCATAAATAAGAGGGGATCCTGATTTCCAAGTCTCTTTAGCAGTATAACTGCTCTTTGATGCACTCACAAGATAGGGTTGATTGTTCTGGTCCTGACTTGCTATGACAAAGAGATTTGCATAGACCTCCCCAGCAGTTGAACTGGCCTGAGGGGAGACAAGGAGGCTGCCACCTGTTTTCTTCTTCTTGGGCGAGCAGAAAGGTTTCCAGCAGAGTGGGGCTCTGTACCTCCATGAGCTGGGTCTATCTGGCTAATGGGACTTGGATCTGCTGGGCCTTAGGATGAGTGATACAGTATTGACCTCCCCTTACCTGGGTGTGCAGGGAAAGCAGATACTCTTGAGTTTCCCATCAGAGAGAGGAACCTGAAAATCATAGGCCACCTCCAAGATCTGTCTCACACTCTGCAACAGGAGGTGAAAGTCAAAGGGAGGGTTAGAGAGAACTATGGAGTGAGCAAGAGCAGAAAATTAGAGAGAGAAAAAAAATACCTCACTGTCCCATGCTTAGTGTTTTACTGCTTTAGTGCTGTTTCCATGTCTGCAGCTCTGACCACACCACACTGTGCTGTTTGAGCCCTTGCTAATGACCTTGAATACACCCCACTCAGATTACCACTTTCTGGATATTTATATTCCTTACAATGGATGTCAGGCGGAGAGTGGGTCCCACAGCCCATGGATGTCACAGGCCCCAAGAGTCAGGACCAGCCAGAATCTGCCCCCACAGCCCCAGGGACACAGGACAAGGGAGCACAGAGCTGAAGTGGGATTCTCCCCTCAGGTAAACTTGTGCCCAGGTGCAAAAAAAGACAGAGCAGAGCCTGTCTCACCCAGGAGAGACACACTCCACAGACAGTGGGGTGGTAGGCATCCACTTCTATAACCCATAGAAGGAAGCCCCAAATCTCCATGTTTTAAACTGCCAGGCCCTAACCGTAATCCCTGCACTCCACAAGAGACAACCTCTGATCCTCCCTACTTCGTGGAGCTTTGAGAGGCCAAGCTCAGAGGGAGAAGAGTGAAACTCAGCTGGAAGGGGAAGTCAAGTAGTTCATTTGTTTTGTCTCCTCTCATCAGACTTCCCAGAAAATAGGACTGGCATTCCCAGTACAGCCATGATCTACAGACCTGGGTGCTGTGAGTTTAGCCCCCAATGGTAGGTGAGGCTAATCCATCAAGGAGTTTTGAACTGCACCAGGAAAACCCCAAGAGAGCTATAGAGTTCCTAGGGCAAGTTGTACATGCACAGATATGTGTGCACACCCATGCATACACAAAAGGGCCAATGCTGGTTTCCCAGGCAGTGTCTCACCATGGTGGCATGAAGATTGTTGAACCCTCCCTTGTATTGCTGCAGGAGACAGGGAAGCCTCTCAAAAACAGTATCATGATGCCTCTCATGGTGGAGAAGGAGACACATTGCACATCCCAATGCCTTGACTGCAGCCTGCTGCAGAGACGGAAGGCTTTTCTCCTTCTCAGGTCATCATTGGACCAGCCCCATCTGCATGGATCTCACCTATGGCAGGTGGAAGGGGCCGTAGAATATGGCCCTGGACTGGCTCATGGATCACACCTCCCCATTGTGCTGATGTGTCCAAATTCATGTACAGAGAGAACAAACTCCTCCTTGCTGCCATCGCCCTGGGCACCAAAGAAGTCATTTCTGGAAGGAGCTAGCCCATATCCCAGTGCACACTGGCACCCATTAATGCACAGAACTGCACACTGCCTGTGGGCAGAGCAGATTCTCTGGCACACGATATGATCCCCTAAGACTGGGTTTTCCCTACCAAGACTGCACAGACAGACAGACATAGTGACATGAGACAGCTATGCTACAGAGCTAAAAAGACAGCAGCTCTCACTTCTGGGTCCTTCCTGCTCAGCCAGCTGCTGCTCATGAGGTTAAACAAAAGGAATGCATGAAAACAGTAGTCAGCTGCTTGACAGCTGGGGAATGGGCTTTCATCCCTGATCCAGAGTTTCATGTTGGCACCCTGGGCAAAGCCTTCCACAACTGCAGAGGAGGAGAAAAGACAAGATATTTCCACAGGAACATCCAAGTGAGGAAGTGTTGCTGCAGCAGCAGAACATGCAGGCCTGGTGGTCATGACAATGTCCTGGCAGCTCCTATGCTGCTCAGGTCAGATGGAGAATTTGGGACAGGTGAAGCAGGCATCCAGGGCTACAACTAGGATTCAATCTGCTCCATTTGTTCCATAGCCTACAGGCAGCTCCAGCCTTTTTGATGGGTCCTGGGAAATATTCTGTAAGAGTAATAAAGGGTCCAATCCTGCTTACTGGTGAGAGCCTCCAGCCAGCCCAGGAAGGGAGAGTTCTCCACTCATGGTTGGATCAGGTCTAGGAAGCACAGGGGAGGTCCCTTTTACCAGTATGGGACAGTCCAGTGGAGCCCAGGTTCTGTGTTAGGCCTTGTGTGCCCACTGGGGACACCTGCAGCAGGGGCTGACACTCACCTCCATGCAGTGCCTGCTTCATCTGGTTGGCCTCCACCTGCCTCAGTACAAAACACAATTAACTGAGCATCAGCACGAGGAAGGACTCAGACCTCAGTGTTGCAGGAGGAGGATACATTGCGCAGTTAGAGACATTCCTGTCCACCTTCCTCCCTCACTCTCAGGAATGTGCTGGGTGAGCAGTACATAGAAGCTTTGAAGATGTCAGAGAAACCCCAGAGTGACCTCCCCTATGTAGAGCAATCCTCTGTCTTCTGCCCCTACCATGCCCAGATGCATGGGAGGAGGAAGGAATAGAAGGACATGCTGGGGTGGGGCAAGGCTCCTGCCCAATTAATCTCCAGTCCTTCCTGTCCTGAAGGCCCTTCCAGCTGTTATAGAAGTTAGTGCTGACACCTTAGAGCCAGGAGACAGACTCTTTGGGCCCCAAATCCGGTTCAGTTATGATGGCCCCATTGGACAGAGTGGTATTTATGCCCTCCCTCCACAATCCCTGATCAGAGCCTGGAAGCAAGGGAGGCAGTGTTGTACTATAGGCTGTGGCCAGGTTGCTCAGTGTAATCAAGAAGAAAATTGGAGGGAGCTCCATGATGCCCAAGTGACTCTGCAACTCGTACATCACCCAATTGTAAAATGTACCAGCAAGTGCTATCAGGGTTTTTTCTGCAGTTCAGCATTTTCTTGCTAGAATAAAAAAAAGAAAACTGGAGCAGATGCCCGACAGACACTTTATATAGTGGTAAGTCAGGCTGGGGATAAAGTTGCTTCTTCTGAAAGAGAAGGAGAATGATGCACTAGGTTTAGCTTCTGCAGTGTCCCAGTGTTTGGCCACTCCCTAAAGTCCATTTCATCCTTGGGTTACCCTTGAGTCCAAGCAAAATGTCTCCCCCACGACCTACCAGAGACACACTGTAATAGCTTTTCCTGAATTCACTAAGTCCCTCTAATAATTCTTTGCTTGAGCTCTCTAGCTCATGCCAACTGAAACACTTGGATAAACAATATTTAAGCTCTGGTTGGTTGGCCAACTGCAGAATTCACCTGGGCTGTAGGACATCTTCAGCATGGACCAGGAAACTTCTTGGATAATACTGTCCTCAGCAAAGTAACTACGCGCTCTGTTCTTTTCTTAGCAGAGGAGCTGTCCCATGTTTCAGAGGAACTCAACACTGGACTGGATCATGTCCATGCTCTCCAGAACCATCTCAAGGAGATCTGCCTTGAAAAAGGCTGCAGCCTCTAACCAGGGTTCATGCAGGAGATACACTATAGGCTCAAGCTACATTGGACCAAACAAGCTAGGCATAGACTAAGATTTTTTTTTTTTTAGGAGAAACTGGGAAGAGATCACTCACCTGGGTCTCTCTCATGTCTTTGGAGGCCAAATGGATGATCCTCCTGACATGGCTTTTATCCAGGCCCTTTGTGTCCCCTTGAAATACTTTCTTCAGGCTGCAGTAAAAGATTTTCCAGGTTCACAAGGCTGCTGGGAAACTATATTTCATATGTCAGTGATATGAGATACTTGGAGGAAGACACTGAAGAGGCTCATGGCATTATCCACAGGGTGGGGACTTGTTTGAATGTGGCTTATATCATATCTACCCTCCACTGGGGAGGGGGAGATGATGCCCATTTAAGTGCACCCTGATATCACAGTGACATCACAGTATAGCAAGGACATGTTGTATTGTGACCTTTAACAGAAGAGGAGAAAAGGAAAAAACACAGCAGATGGGCAAGGACCAGTTTTAGATGGGGTCCTACCTTGCACATGGACGCAGATGCTTAGAGCAGCCACATGATACAGAGCCATTGCGCTACCTCCTTCTGTTGGAGTCTCTCCAGCAGTAGGCTCACAGTAATGTCAGGCTTCACATCTGCCTGGCCAAATGCTGGCCAAGATTTCCCTGAGCTTAGTCCATCAGAAATCTCTCTGCAGAGGCATCATTGGTGGAAAAACCGTCAAAGGAGGAAAAGGATTCTGTTGACTTCCATGTGAGAAATCACATTGGTCTCATTCATCACTGTAACAGGGCTCTCAACTGAAACCCCATTACTTGAGAGATCCTGCAACTGGAAAAGATAATGGCCTGGCAGGGTGAGGAGATGCCCCATGCCCGCTGAGGGCCAATGGGACTTGGCACCTCAGGATATGAAGAGGAGAATGCCTGGGGAACAACGCCATCAGGCACCACAGAAAGGAGAGGAGCTGCTTAGGATTCCAGAGAGAGAGAGGATTCGGCGAACGGATCCACAACAAGACAAGCATTGACCAAGGGACTCTGGAATCCGTGGTTGGCACCCCTCATACTACTTACCAGGACCTTACAGGAGTCGCAGTGAATCCAGAAAAGCCAGCATGCTAAGCAGGGGATGAGTTGTGGGTCCGTGCAGAGATGCAGCTGAGCAATGTTAAGTGAAAGGGATCACAAGGCTAGACCCCAGAAGGGACACCGCCCCTCACCCTACAAATGGAAGGGAGAGAGGAGCCCTGAGTTTCGTGACCCCAAAGCCAGGAAAGACCCCGGAGTTGCACTGGCACAGAGCATGGCGAGAGACTAAGTGGTGCCTGTAACAAGCTGCTAATGAGTTAATTAGCAGTGGGGAGGCAAGACACTCCCCCTCACCTACCATTTCAATTGAGTTGGCAGAGATCCTGTTCAGAGCATGGGGGTTTTCCCAGAGACACTGACAAGCTACTGCATTCTGCTGAGTTCTCTGTAAAAGACAGAATAAAGCACATGGATTATAAATTAGACCAAGTGTAGTCCTTCTGCGTGTACTAATCATGGTAACATCTTTCCCCTCTCTATCTCTTTAATGAGATCGAAGTCATGGCAGGTGAGAATCCAGGGATTAGGCAGCACCCACAGCAGACACGCTAACAATCATCACCCACTAGCAGCTCTGTTGGAGCCAAACCCTGTGGCCTGGTTACAACAGGAAGGTTTCCTAGCACAGCAAGAATGGGAGAGCTTTCCAGGCCACCCTTCTGGGCTGAGGCAGCTGGTACTGCCAAAAAGTCACTTTCCTTAGTGCAATTTAGTTCTGCCAAAAAGTCTTTTTTTGTCAGGATGGAGATGATGCTCTAGTGTTGTCCAGCATCAGAAGGTGAAAATAACCATCAGTCTAGTGCACAATGGCCACAGCTGTACCAGCCAAAGGGGCAAGAGTGGGCCTTGTCATGGAGAAGAAGATACATCTTCCCCTTTCTCCTGCTTTGCCATGCTAGAAGATTTGCTTGCAAAATGGCCCAGCCAGATAGAAGGGGAGATTACTGTTACATTTGTTTACAGGAAAATAAGGGAAAGTCATTCAGACAATAACAATTATTTCCTCCTTTACAATTAGTTGGAAAATTGGGTTCACACACCCAAAATGATGGTTTAGGGCCAAATTTTTTGAAAGCTAGACTCCCTATATACATACTAGGGTGGGGAGGGGCTGTTTAAATTACAGTGGTTCCCCAACAGCCACTCTAATTAAAATGGCTCACCATCACATGTATTAAGCACCCCACATTTTAAAATGGCTGTTGGAGCACTTCAACTAAAGCTTATTTAATTAGCTTTAGTTAAAGCACCTACACAGCCATTTAAAATGTGAGGGGAGGAGGATGGGGTGGGGGGTGGTCCTTACACGTTTCAGTGTAATGCTGGAGCTTTTTAATTAGAATGTGGAACAGACTCGATTCCTTGAGCCTGCTCCAACGTGTTCTAATTAGAACACAAACCAGCACATCTATAGGCTTCCCTAGTGCTTAGGCTTAGGTAATATATACAGAGACACCTCATACCACCCACCTGGCTCCAAGAAGGACAAGGTCAGAAATACCTCAGGGATGGAAGGAGGCCTTTCCCAGAACATCTAACACAGTCTCCAATGATCAGAGGCATGTAAGTGTTCAGAGGCTGTGGCTTGATTCTGACTTGGTATCAATCACCCAAGCTACAGTCCAAGCCACTAAGTAACACTGGTTTCCCCAACTGAAAATCTGGCTCTAGAAAACATTTATTTTAGCTATTCCACCTATTACTTGTACTTCCAAGAATGGATGTGGGACTATAGATTAGATTGGAAAACATCATGGGGATCTTACCTCTGCTGGGTAGTTTCAGGTTAATCTCTCTCTCATTGTTCAAAGTTGGTTTAAACACACTTTCCTTCTTTCATGCTCTGAGCAGCTCTTATCATGAAGGTGCCTGGAGCCACTCAAGCCACCAGGTCCAGAACCCAGAAAAGAGGTGAGCCAGCAGCCTTTGTGATGTAATCACCACTATGACAACTAGTTGACCATGTCCTACCTCATAGGTAGCTGCTGACCAATTAAGAGCTGTGTATCATGTAAGCTTTCATAGGGTTGCATAAGGTTGCAGATACAAGTATCCCTAGAGGAGGCTAAATTTGTTTTGATGTAGAATGTTTTAGTCCCTCAGATCACCTGAGAATTTCCTATCATCTCCAGGTACATGGTACCTTCCAACACTGATTAAGTATTTAAATCTGCCCGTGGTTGAATTTGTAAGATATAAAAACTGGTAGGAACCAGGAGAAGCTACCTCTTACTTGCTAGTTGCTTAGTCCCTTTTGTTTTTTCATCTTGTCATCCAAAAAGGCTTGCTGAAGTCCTCAGATGTTACAGGACTGTGTTGCAGCCATCTTGTCCATCCAAGAATGGTTGTCCATCCAACTCACGAATTTCACCCTGCTCACCTGGGCCCTGGGCCTGTTTAAATGGAGACCCCATCCGCCCCTCCATCCAGTGCCCCCAGTGGTGGGTGCAGGGTGGATGGCTGCCATAAAATCTATTGAAGAAGTCAATGATTCAGGACTTTAAAACTTGCTCAAGTGTAAATCTCACACAAATGTCTCATAAGGTAGACAATCTGTCTATAAAGGTGCTCTTGTTTTGCTCCCATGTCACTGCCCTATCCCCTAAACATTAGTTATTTAAGTCATACACAACCCCTGTAAGACTGACTATGACCACTATTCTCAATTAACAGATGAGGATAGTGAGGCAGAGAGAAAGTGGAAGATCTAGAAGATATGTGTTGGTGCAGGGAACTGAACTGAGACCTCCTGAGTCCCTTTTTAGAGACCTCTCATGTGTCAAACTCTTACTACAGATGGTTTGCTCTTGCTTTTCCTGCGATGCCTGTAATCCATGAAAGGGGAGGGAGCTTTTCCTGATGATACAAGAATGCTTGCATGTACTTGCTAAATGAATAGGTGTGATTAAGTGCAGCATGTGCCTGAGTACACTGGAGGACATGCAGGATTAAGTTAAATAAATAAGTCATTGGAGGAATTGTATAAGATGGTGGAACTGTTATATTTTTTATGTGAATACAGCATCTGGCTTAATCAGGCTCTTTGCTTCCTTCAAAACAGTGGGAGGCTGACACCCCCTCTGCACAGGGCTACTTGCATGTGCACTTTTCTCTGAACTCAGCAACAGCAAGGTATATGATCATAGGTGTGCTATGTCTCAATTCCATATCAAGGATGTTGTGCCAAAGTTTGCCATGCTATTACGGCTGGCTGTGCAGCATTTTACAGGGTGCCAAGCACAAACATCAGCCTTCTAAAATAGTGCCTGATACTGGCAGGTCAGGCATACAGTATGTTCAGTTTCCCTCAGTAATTGCATGCTTCTGGCTTTAACTTCAGAAATGGACATCACCCTTTCACTTCTGCTGTAGGTGCTCATTCTAAAAACTTGGCCATAATCTTAACTCCCTCTATAGAGAAATAGGATCCCTTCCATGTACCATTTCCTTTTAGCCCATACTCTCTCCTCAGATTTAAAGAAGGAAGGAAGTCTGCTTTGGTATCTGGGGCGATGATTCCCCTGTAGCTAAACTGGAGTAAGACTTTTGGTTTATTTCACACAGACATCTGGGGACATGTGTCAGTCCTGCCTTGGGACTGGTATGAAACAATACTTTGGAGGGCCAATCTCATTCAGAACCTTGTGGTTGCTCTTTCTCATTATAAATGAGAATATGATAATATGAGATGATGAAAGGCATGCAGTTAACCAGCTCCCACATTATCTGATCTGCCCTTTGGATATCCCATTCCTCAGAAGGTGAGCTTTAAAGGCCTCCATTAGTACCATGCTGTCCTTCCCTCCTTGGAAACGGGGGGTCAAGACAGCTCATGAGCTCCCAACAAAGGCAATGCATCCTACACATGTGCTACCAGCATTTCTTTCTTATTTCCTTATCTCCTTTCTTGGAAAAGAATGGCAACAAGTTCCTTTGGCCTGGAAATATAAGTAAAAGTGCAAGGTCTCACCATGATCCACTTGGCCTATTGCCTGCCCTGCAACCTTACGTAATTCAGTGAAGCTTTGACTTTGCTCTGAGGGATGGGCAGGCTGCAGACCCACCCAGCATGGGAACTGTAGCCAGTGACAGCAAATAGTGTCTGGGAAGGAGATACAAGAGATTGAACACTTAGAATATCACTCAAACCAAGGCCTCCGGTTTCCTGGGTGTGTAGAGGTGCCCTCAATTGGGCTGGCTGGGCAAATACAAACATGCAGTTGTCAGTCAATCCATAGCAGCACCAGATTACTCTGCTCAGTGAGATGAATTTCACCTCCAACACCTGTATTTTTATACAAATCAAAATAAAGCACTCTTTTCTGACCAAGTGCAGAGGGGTGGGACCTGATGATCTTGTAAGGTCCCTTCCAGCCCTAATATCTATGACTCTATGACAAAAAATAACAAAAGAAACAAAACCTATATTTTTGGCCTTGATTTTTCAGCTCTGTTCTGACATAGGGTGACCATGAGTTTCTCCTGATCCTACAAAAGCAAAGGTGGCAAAATGTCTGTAAAAGAAGAAAATTTCAACCCTTACTTTTGCCACCAAGGAGGAGGAGTAAGTTCACAACCCCCAGTGAGCAACTGGTGGTGGATCAGCTTGGGTCCCAAACCACATGTGACTGAAACCTGCCACATCAGCATGGGCTGGTTGTTTCAGACTTAACTTTTTTCTGATACACCTGTGTTTTTACAGATATATAATTAGCACACAATCCATATCTCACCATAAATTCCTATGGGATGGCAAGGCACCTGCAGTGTTTGCTGCAAGGGAGACCTGTGAGATCATTACCATGTACCCTGCCCATGTTTGCATTTGCTCTATTTGCCTGGCAGTAAAATCACAGTGCCTTATGGCCGCAAGGTGTCTGTAGCAGGATGGTGAATGGGTGTTAGCTACCTGCAGTGAAAGCACACCCTTTTTTGCAATTGGAGCTGTAGCACTTGATAGGACATACATTTGTAGAATCCACCCTGTCTGGATAGTGATGCACAAACAGACACAAGGTGATAAATGCTTGTCCTTTCATTTCTCCTCATGATGCCATCAGTTTCTTAACATAAAATACACCTGTGATAGCCCTGGAATTTAAGCTTTTGGTAGTTGTTTTCCTCCACGGTCCCAGGCTTTCCCCATGTCCCAGCTTCAAAAGTCTCCCTTAGCATGGTGGTTGGAGGCTGTGTTCCTCCTGCTGAGTGTGTGGCCAGAAAGTCTGTCTCACTGTCACAGTCTCTTGAAATATCTTCATCCTCTGTGAACTGTGAAGTCTGAAGGCCAAAGTCTGGGGAGGGAGCTCACTGGAGTCCACAGAGACTCGTACTTTCAAGCAAGCTATGTGCTCAGGGAAGGGAAGCCTCTTCAGGTCAGGTAAAGGTGGCCCCTTGCAGGGAGATGTGGGTCCTCAGACGAAGGCTTTAAATAAAGAGCCTTGATCAGCACAGTCACCTGCAGGAAGGCCTCTTGTTGGCACCTGTCCATCCACATTACACTGCTCGTATCCTTCCGTTGGATATCTGGAGTTTCCCAAGGAGAACCTGTCCAAAAGGGAGGTTTTCTCACTGTCTTGGAACCCCGAGGTGTCCTCCTCAGTCTTCCTCTGGCAAAATGAGAGAAACCACACCCTGTAAGGGTGGGCACAGACCCTCCGTCCATCTGGGAGACTCCTGATTCAGATCTAGATTCCAACCCTTTCTGACTCATGCCGGACATGGCAGTTTGGGCCTCTCTTTGGGAACTGAGACATTTCAACATAGGGTGTGAAATTGCTGTCATCCTTCTTCTCCAACAAGGAAAGGAGAGAAGCCACTGGTGATGCATTGTTTTTTGCTGAGGGATTGTTCCTCCTCTTCTGCGATTCCAGCTTTAGCATGGGTATAATGAGCTCCTCCATGAAGAATTCTTCCTCATTCAGCTTCTTCTCAAAAACCAATGGCAGAGGCATTAGATAGGAAAAAAAAACCTAGTGGGGAGTGAGATTTGCAGGTTAGAGGGATGCTTTTTTCTTTGATTGATGTTTTTTAAAGCCAAGGCAAAGAGTGTGTTACATGCCAGCATCACAGCCTTGGAGAATGACTTTGATCATAGACCTATAGGTAACGGAGCCCCAGCAAGCTACAGTGGGATTATATTAATTTACATATATGCAGAGTGCCCAGTGCAAGGAGGCTCCTTTCTGAGCAAAGCTGCCCACTGTTCCAGCAATGCAAATGGCAAGGAGTATGCTGGAGCATCCTATCTGACTGGCTCACCCATTCTAAGTGCCAAACATCTTCACCTCCTCACTCCCCCTTGTTATTAGGAAGACTTGCAGGGGTTTAGCAACAGGATTGGACCCCCAATATCCACAAACTTTTCATACCAAAGCTTGAGGTCTCTTCATGCTTTTAGAAACTTCTTTGCACAAACAGTTGATGGAGAAAGCACTGGCAGGAAGGAGAAGGAGAAGGAAGAACAAGGGGACAACAATGGCAAGCAGGAGTTTCCAGTTCAATCCTGCAAGAGAGAATGCCATGGAACACTTTGGTAACTGTAGACAGATGTTATAAATGATAATCCTCAGTTTTTACATGGACTTTCCCTCCAGAGATCCCAGGCAATACCAGTATCACTTCCTTCATTTGGCAAAGGCAAAGGGAGGTGAAAGGACTCATTCAAAATTACCCAGTAGACCAGTGGCAGAGCCAAGGTGTCCTTACTCCTAAATCAATATGCTACCCAGCAATGGTCAACAAGTTGGATCCTTGTTCACAGGAATTTTTCAAATGTTTCAAGAAAAGTAGATACTTTTTTGGAGGTGAGGAGGTGGGAAACTCAATGTTCTGGTGAAAACCAGTTTAGATGGAAAATTTTCAACCAGCCATAATCCCACCCAGTGGACAACTGTGCTTCTGAATGTCTTGGTCCTGAGCCATACCTTTGGCATTCACCAGCACACACACCAGCCTGGAGAGCTCACTATGTTACAGGTCAGTGACTTTGAAGGAGGTCTGAGTGCTCAGGTAGTAATTGCCACTGAATGCCATGGTGTCATTCTCCATGTCTTCCCACATCCTCTTGCCCATGTACTGCTTCTGCTCCAAAACAAGGAAAAGGACACGGTTGGGAACAACTGGGGATCTCTGCTCAGATTTGGGAGGTATGTTAAGATATGCTGCAATCATGCCTGAATGTGGATCCTGTTTCTCAATCCGCAGCCCCCAACTGAGCTCTGTACTGCTGTTCTTATGCTGCTATCTGTACCTAGTTTAAAGCTAGCTAAGGCGCCTCTAGGGGTTACTGAAGTCACTTTTGTAGAGCATGCAGGGAATGTAGAAAGAAGATCCAGGATCACTATGGTGACCATATGGGACAACATGAAATTTACCCCCACCCTTTCCCCTCAATCAATCATAAGAGCTTCCATTAATCAAACCATGTCTCCTTACTGCTCTCTTCAGCTCCCAACTTTGCTCTCATCCCCCGCCCCTTTTTCTACCCCCTGGTGTCAGTCAACCTGGGACCTGCTTTTCACTATTTTGGTGTCTGATGCAAAGACTGCAAAAGTCAAAGGGAGTGTTTCTACTGGCTACAGTGGGCTTTGAATCCAGGTTTTCATGACTAAGTAATTCCACCAGACAGTGATTAACTAGCAGCAAAGTGGACCATTAGTCCCTCTGTTCTCAGCCACCAAGCATGTGCATCTCTTCCTTATCTCCCCTTTATACCCAGGTATTCCAGCCTCTTCCTTTGTTCATCACTGCATTTCCCTCCCCTCCCTCCTCAACTCATCAAAGAGGCATCTCATCTTGCACATGATTTTTTTCTGCCTCCTGATTCTCTAGCCTGCATTGGAAGGGATGAGTGAATACAGGATTGCCCAACTACAGATACCACAATGGGAGCTTTCCCATCAGCCACCAAGGGAAGCAGGTCAGATCCAAAGAACTTAGGCCAAGATTGTCAAAAGGGACTAATGATTTGGGGTCTCAGAGTGGGACTCCTTCAAGGCTATGATCAGCAGGAAGGGCAGAGGACCCTCCCTCTGAAACTCAGGGCTCCTTAAGATGAATCAAGTCAGACATTCCTCTCCCCGCAAAGATCAATTCAGATGTTTCTATTGGTCTCCTGATTCAATTCAAATTCAGCGATTCAGCCACCAAATTGGGCTAAATCTCCTCTGAATCACACAGCCTTAATCATAAGTAACACTGCTATTAATTGTAACAGCTCATACTAAATTTGCTTCTATCATAGAAGGTATATATGGCACTATCTGTATTTTTAGAACAGGAGGAATTGTATTTTCTGCCAAAGTACTGACCACAGCCCTCAGGCCTTAGGAGAAAAGAAACGACTAGATATTTTGAATGCTAAGAAAGTGTTATTTGATCTATTTTTCTATGCTTATTGTTGTGTTTTCTCAGAACAAGTTTTTGTCCTGCATTCTCTGAGAAGCACAGTATTCAAAGTGATATGACCCATATCCCAGACACATACTGGTGTCAAATTCATTCTGAGCCTATGTTGGTGCATTCTTATGCCAGTTTTAGATTTTGTCAACATTTCCTGGTTTGCCTATCATTTGAACTGGAGCCTAAAAATAAATAGTAGAATCAATCAGCCCTTATCTCTTGTTTAGGTACCACCCACCTGTTTCCAACATGTTTTAATGTTGGTCTTTTCAAAGAGAATGGGATAGGGCTGCATATTTGAGGACTACAGTTCTGAGGTGGATATATACTGGTAATTGTTCAGTCATTTTGGTTTTGTTTACTTTAGATACAGTCAGAGTTGTGCTAAACCAGGTGCAAAAAATGGCACCTGACTTTTTCTTAGGATAAATATAAATGTGCATGGCAACGATACAAAGGTCCTCAGGATCTTGCAGTATACATTAGAGACCTGACAGTGACGGTAGTAGACTAAAAAATAAGCAAGGAAAGGGGAGAGACCACAAGAGGGTGGAGAAGGAGGAGGGAGAGAAATTGTGTAGCCTATCCAGAAACTACTTTGTATGAAATGTCTTTGTATAATACCTAGTCTAAGAGACTTTGGTCCATGACTAGGGCTCTTAGATGCTAACACAATACACCATTCAGAAGATGTCAGAAATTAAAGTTTGGAAAGGAGAGAGTGGAGAGAATACAAAGGTAGAAATGGACTTCCAGTGTCATTGAATTGACTACTGAATGGGGTCTATGAAGAATTAGTGCTGAAGGGGAAAAAATTAGACTGTTAAGAACAAACCTTGAAGGGCAGCAGGAAATGGAAAGACAGAGAAAGAGAAACTATCAAAAATGATTTTAATGAACACTTGGGAAGATAGAGAAAAAAAACAGGTGAACATAGAACTAGAAAAGGGAACCCTAGAAGAAAAGTTCAGCTACTGTCAAAACACTTGACAGTGACAAAGGAAAATGGATCCAGAGACCTAGCAAGAAGAAAGTAGTAAGTTAAGGCAGGACTGTCAAGTATACAGCCCACACACTAGACCCAACCTGAGATGATGTTCTGTCTGCCCTGCTGAGCTACAAGTGGGGTACTGGACATTATGGATTGGTCCAGCAGGGGGTGGGTTGCTACAGAAATTGGATCAGGTGGGCTCCACTGGACATGGTCAGCAGCAGGGTTGAATGAGTGCTGTGTTGATTGCTGCCAGTGGATCCAAGTCATTGCTTTTAGATTGACTGCCATTGCAACTGCTTCCCTCCTGGATCCTGCCTAGGTGGATCCCTGTGGTCTAAATCCAGTTTAGGATGAGTTTGATAACTCTGGTTTGTGCAATGCCATAACAACAAAGTTTGGTGCCCGGGGCAAAGCCTGCAGCACCAGCCCGCCCCACCTCATACACGATCTGCAGGGCACGCCCCCCCCATGTTTATCTGAGAGTGCACACAGCAGTGGGAGCTGCCCTACCCCCATCCCTATGCCCCCCCAACCCAAAACAGGTGGCTCATGACTCCATCCTGAGCTCTGCCCTGGCAGGGCAGGGCCTGTTGGCACCCCTTCACTTTGGCACCTGGGGCAGTTGTGCGACTCAGCCCCCCACACCTTGCTATGGCACTGGGTTTGCGGCTATTTCAGAAATGCAAGCACAGCAGAAACAGTGTGGAACAATGCAAGTTCTTTATAATTGCTTTTAAGTTACACATCTGTTGAAATTGGAGGCCAGGTACAGAAGTTACACTTATTGTGTGGTAAGCACACAGAACACATTCCCCAGCTCCCAGAGGTGGCAGTCAGGTGGGTTCTGCAGTCAGAGCAGCCTTACCTTGGGTGCTGGGGGCCTTGGGGAACTACAGCAACAGTGTTCCTGCAGCTGGGTGCCTGGTTGGCACTTGGAGTGTGGCTCCAGCTGGCCAGGCTCTGGTTTTGGATGGCATAAACTGCCACCATGTCCACAGCCCCACTTTTTTGGCATGGATTATTTTTGACCCTGGGATCTCCAGGGGTAGCAAGTAGCAGCATGGGGGATGTCTGCATGTGCAGTAGCAGCACAGAAAATGCTTGCATGTGTGGTGCGTGATACCACAGATGTCACATACTATATGTCAGTGTTTGTCTGGATGTAGCCAATGATTTGTGTTTTACATAGCAACATTATAGTGCAGAGTTAAGGCTGTTGAGTAATTCAACTATGTGTCTCTACATATTATTGTGTCTGAATTTAAGTGTAACTTTAACATTGCATTTCCTTTTGAAAAGTTTTACTTTAAGACAAGTAAATCACCCCGCTGTTGAATGCCCTCTCCCTCTTACTTCCTTTAAATTATTTTTAAGTACTGTCAACATTAAGGCCTTCCTACTGGGGATTTTTTTTTTTGTCTGAGAATTAAGTATTGGGGAAGATTAGTCTGCCATAATATTAAATTAGAGTTCCCTTTTCATCCATTTGAGATTCTAAAAAAATGTGAATGACCATATTTCCAAACATTTTACAGGGAGGCATTTATTAAACTAAGTTTTCTCAAAATCAGAAAGTGAGTTGGAACAGTTGAAAAAACCCCATATATCACATGGCAACTTTTGTTCGTTTCACTTGGCCAAACTATTATTAATTTACAAATCTCTATATTTTCAATCTTCCACAAGTTTTGTTGATGGTGCAGCACATATTTATCTGGCTAGCCTGTCATATTTATGTTACTAGCCTTTTGAATTTACACAGTAATTTTGCATAATAAGAGCCTAGCAAATTGTTCTATGGGTCCATGGGTTAAGAGTGGAGATCCCACATGAATTTCCTTTCAAAGTTTTGTATTTAAAATATCCCTCTAAACCTACCCATTTAATACAAAGCATGAAAAGGACTTAGTGTATCAAAGCAAAATGTTAATTGGCTTTGTTACTATATGATTTAATAATGTGGCTTTTTTTTTTTAGATTTCCATTCCTTAGTTCAGAAACAACAATGGGCTAATTCCTGCCCTCCCTCAAAGCAGTCACTGACATAGTGAAAAAATTGCATTCATCTCCACTGAGTTTCTTTATAACATTTCACATCCTGAGTAAGACCATGAAGCTGAGACATATTTTTTCTCTGTAATTCTTCAACAGGCCTATCCAGATGCTCTCTTCCTCTATTTCATTCCTTGTGTAGCCCAGGTAACTCGGGTATATACTCCCCTTCTCCAATTGAAGGGGATTGTTAGGTGCCAGGTGTGCTGTGGGGGAACTGCAGACCACTCAGTTTTCCTCTGTCCCTATAGAACCAGGTGAGGCCAGTCAGCACAATATATATATATATATATAAACAAATAACATAAACAATAGCCTCTGGGTAAATCCCATAAAACCTTATACCAGTGCTCCAGATACAGGTAAGTCACAGTAAGTATCTGATCTGAAACAGATAAACCCCAAAATAAACATAGATAGCTAACAGATGAACTATAGATAAGTATGGGTGAACCATAAATAAGCCACAAATAAATACAAATAAACAACAGGTGAAATAATAGCAACAGGTACAGAAGTTACACTTATTGTAACAAGGGGTCCCAGCAGAGCCCTAGGACTCTATTCATCTACTTATTTGCAAACACAAGAGTTCACAAAATATAAAGCATGACATCACATCACTTATGGCACAGGAACCCCAAAAATAAATTTAATCCAAAGGGGAAACCCCAATGCCCTAGGGCTTTTTCCAAACCCTACAAGGAAGCTGGTAACTTTAGGAGGTCCCTCCCAATGCAACCTCCACTTTCAGGAACTTTTAACTAACCAGGGAGCACTCCCCCTACCCTGTGGAAATCCTCTATTCCCTGCAACTCATAGCTCCCAGGTTTGGAGGGTGACTCTTGTCCTCTGCGCCAAGCTGCTCTCTCACCTGCAGTGGGCTTGGGGGGGGTGGGTCACTGTACCCTGGAACAGGGCTCCTCTATGCTGGGCTTCTGGGGTCTCTGGCTCAGCCCTGTCTGCTGGCTAAGTAGCTCAAGTACCATCTGGCTCCCTGGACTTAACCTTTTGCTATGGGTTGGCCTGGGCTGCCTCATGCAGCAGAAGGCTCAGTCTTCTGAGTGGGGGGGGTGCCCCCCACACCGAGCTCCCAGCCTCGTTCTGGGGGTTAAGGATCTGTGCCGTCAAAGTGCTCCAAAGGTCCTACTCCATGCACTGGCCTGTGCACCATGTCTCTGGCCACATACCTGAAGTTGCAGACACAAACTGCCTCATGCAGCTTCCAAGGTCTGGATGCCATCTGCTGTGCCACATACCAAAAGCCTAGCTGCTGGAGCCATCTACCATTCCCTGCTGATGGAAGTCTTCATGGGCACTTCTGGGCTACTGCTTCACCTACTGAGCAGCTCTCCTCAGCTCTTCTAAGCCCCATTCTTCTCTCTTCTCTGTCCTGGATGTGCTCCTGTTATGCTGGGTATGCAGCTCCTTTTATATGCTCCAGGGCTCCACCCCTGAAGTCTTCCAGACTTGAGTGTTGCAGTCTTTAATTATGTCCTGGGCAGGAAGTGGGGGAGGGAGGAATTCTTCTTCCCCTTTCTTAGGAAAGGGGCATGACTTAATTCCTCTTGCTGCCTCCTGATTGGTGGATGGGCTCCACCAATCAGAACAGCAAGATTTCAAGCCTAGCTCCAAAAGGCAAGCCTGCTATACTTGTATCACTATGTGTTGTATCCCTTCTGGATGCATTTTTATATATATCCAAACCATGATGGTCAACATAGTCATTCCCATATAATTTCTCCTCTTCCTTCTCCTTTTTTCTCCCCTCACCCCATCATGGTAGAATTGCTCTCTGTTTACCCATTCAGTTTCATGTAACACAGCTTTTCCCACTCAGTTCCTTCTGTTTGAAAATCATTATCACCATACACCCACCTAGCAAAATGCAGATTTGGTCATAAAGTGATTTCTGTTGGTTTATGTTTGGGTTTCCGATCACATATTTCTTTCTTTTTTCCCCAGTTTCTGAGAGGTATACATTACCCTTGATTATCTGGGTGACAACTTAGATGGTATATTTCTCTACATCCATTCCCAATAGTATCATGAAACCAAAGCCAATAAAACAATAAATTGTATTCTGGAATACCTACTGCATTAAATAAAATATTTCGTGCCATCTCTAAACAGCCTGATTTTAGATTTCTTCAGAAATGGTAATAGTTCAACAACCTGATTTCAGGTTGGATGTAAGGAAGAACTTCTTTACAGTAAGGGTGACTAGAATCTAGAATAGTCTTCCTAAGGAGGGGGTGCAGCCCCCAACCTTGGAAGTCTTCAAGAGGAGACTGTGCAAACACCTTGCTGGGATCATTCGATCTCAGCAGTATCCCTGCCCAGAGCATGGGGGTTGGATTAAATGATCTTTCAAGGTCCCCTCCATTCCTTAATATCTATGGTTTCTATTATTTCTATGAACCTTGTTTACAAAGAGCCAAATTTCAGTGACAGTTGCTCTTATGTTAATAACAGTTTCAGCTACCATACCAAGATAAATTCTTTCCCTAAGTTTGTGCATGTGGTTCAGTAAAACTATGTTGCAATAATTGCAAATAAAGTTATACTGAATGATATATATTTCCAACATAGGAAATATATGTGAGTGCTTGCAATTATCTTCAAATCCTTCTCACAGCTTTTTGTCGGTGACCCAGAATCAGAATATGATGAAAAATCTGCCCAGCTGTTACAGGGGAAGAATATAGCTGACAGTCAATTTCATATTAAATCATGCAGACAACCAATATAAATCCCTTAAGTAATATACTGCACCTTTTAATACTTTGTAGCTCAATATATCTATTATTCATGCATCTTACAGGTTAGTTATCTGAAGGAGACATAAGCTTCTTAACTGGCTCAGATGGCCCCAAGTCCAGAAGCTTATTCCTTATTTTGGCATTTCTTTTTTTCTTTTTTCTTTTTTTTTTTTTTACTAACTCCAATACTCATCTGTAATGGATCCACTCATGGCAAAACTTCAGCACATGAATTACATGGATAAAATTTATGATCACTATACATAACTTTTCATCACCCAATTTTAAAGGGCTTTACAAAGTAGACCAATATCTAGGTCTCCAAATAGAAACTGTATTCAAGCAGCAATTTAAACAAAACAATATGTGTCAGTGTTTAAAATATAGGCTTTCCTAATGCATCTCTAAGCATAAATTCAATCTAACAATGTGATGTACCCAAAACTGTAAACTCACCTGTAGCAAGATAGTTCAATAGTTGTCCTTTGTAAAGGGTGAAGAAAAATGTGGCTTAACAATCTGTATTTTCACCAAACATGGCAATAAACTTTTAGTCAATAATGTTTTTACACAATGTAATGTTTATAGTTGTTGGCTTTACTAGTAAGTCTTTCTGTTTCACAGAGATAATGAACTCTACACACTTCTTAGTACTAACATGCACTTTCCTGCAGCTGTTCCACCTGCTGATGAGAGCCCGCCTCTCGCTCGAGTTTGAGCACACGGTCCCGCGGCGGATGGTGCCCCCCCTCGAGGAACACTGGGCCCTCGAGGGGACGCTCTGCCAAGTCGAGGCAGGGCGCCTGCTCCTTGCCCTGTAACACCCCCGGCTGCTCCAGCTGCAGCGATGCGTCCAGTGGGCCAAGGCCTCAGACTGTGCTTCACGTGGGTCGACCCCTGAAAACCCCCTGTGGGTGTCCCCACTGGCTGAACTGTAAACGTGTAAATAAGTAAATAGTTTGTTGGCTCGCTAGGGTGGTTTTTAGTCGAGAATGTATGGGCAGGCCTTGCAGGCTGTGAGCCCAGGACCATGTCTGTGAGGCCCAGGTGTTCGGGCCAGCTCGTACATACTCTCTACTGGTCCCGATGGGTCATCCTCCCTGGAATAAACACCCCTTAAAAGTCAAAGTCTTTCCTTCCTTCTTTCATTCGCCCGCCCAGCGTGGCGCACATTGTACAAGCCGCCAACCGCCAAGAAGACTGGCGACCTCCAGTGGCGGTTGCTGCACGGTGTCCTAGCCACAGGCACG
>JAGPOW010003642.1:77874348-77918253 GCA_030014935.1 Caiman crocodilus
CATTTTGATGTGGTCTAATGGTTTTTTTGCTTTCTGTACCCGACCTTTTGTAAAATAAAGTTGTTAAAAAGTCAAAAGTCTTTCTTTCTTTCTTTCTTTTTAACCTGCTTTATGCAAATGGGAATAGAAAGTGAACGCAATCAGTGCATTTTTTGTGAAATCCCTAGATATTTTATCTTAATAAAATATGAGCTATGTTGGTCAATGTAGGGAGAATTATAGTAAAGTTGGGTGGAATTTGGACTACCATAAAAATTAAGAAAATAAATGAAGCATGCTTAATTAACATTTTCTTGATTTAATCTGAGTTCTCTGGACCTCTATTTCATCCATACAATTACTTTGTATTTGAAAATGTTGCTTGATTTTTGTAATGTCTGCCCATTTTTTCAGGTTGTCTGGAAATATTTAGAGAGGAGCAGACTATTAAACTGAAGTCATAAACTCTTCCAGCAGTGTCAGTTCCCAAGATTCATGTCTTATGTATTAACAATTTAATTTTTCATAGTTCATCTTGCTGGTTACTCTATTCTACCATGAACACATTTAACAGTTTTATAGTAGGTCTCTTTGTCTGGGTCATTTGTGTAAATCAGCAATAATATAGAACTTGGTTCAAAAATTAATCTCTCTAGAGCCCAAAGGAACATCTCCCTCAGTTGGAAATTTTAAGATTGCTGATAGCCCACAGTGTTTTGGTTATCCCTCTGTATTATAATCCACTGATGTCAAGTTTCAGGTAGAGCTATCATCACCTTTAATCTTTTCCATATTTTGTTTTACGAAGAATACTGAAATTTCCACTGGAATGAAAAACTTTGTATTATGTTTTTCATTTTAGTGAGTATTGTTTCGAGTCAGTTTTGTGCCATGATTGGTACTGTTAGTTGATTAGGCCATTTTGATTTGTAATTTTCAATAAAACAGTCTATGTATAGTGCACCACACATACACAGATTTTTTTTTTAAATGAATAAAAATGATAAGCACAGTTATTAAGATCTATGTTTAGTGCTTCATTTCAAGTTTGCTCCAAAGTGCTACAAATCAGCATAAGGAAATATATAAGTCCTGTCTACTTTCTCTGCCTATGTGGACTTTCCAAGGTGGAATGTATAGAGACCAGGGAACAACAGACTCTGGAGAGCTGCCACTCCAACTCATGAAAAAGTGGACTAGGATAAGATCTCTGACCTTCTGGTTATCCTTTCTTTGATCTTGCCTTTTTAACAAGAACGTATAGCAGCAGTAACTAGTAAAGAAAAGTCCCAAAATGCTATGCTACATATTGCTACATATTACAATTATCCTTTTGAAAATATAAAATAATAAAAGCAACATTTTGAGATTTAGGCCACTGGATTTCTTACAAACTAGTTCACTAAGCATTGGAGGAAAAGTAAAGAACAGCTGTCTTACAATATGTGAATCTATCCATAATACTACAGTTGGAATTTTATGGAAACTAAATATCCTTTATCTTCCATCTAAGTTTTTATTAAAATGTACTTTTTAGGAACAGACAGCAATAGTGTATCTTTCTAGAACTGAAACATTCTTGGCTATAATTTATCTTGAGGCACTCAAATTGTGTGTTTAGAAAATGATCATCACTTTAAACTATGTGAAGATTAGAACAAACCATTCACTCTAATTACACCATTGCATAACATTATTTTATCCTACTCTCTGTAAAAGCATGCATAGTGGTACATCATAATTATGATACATTCACATACTTCATATGACATTACATAGGGAAAAAGTCCTAGGAGAATATGAAGTTTGGATTGGTCTTTACTGGTCTCCTTGTAAATATTGCAATACATAGATAATAAGGTATTTTTCCTACCAGCAATTATTTGAAGTGATGAATTCTGATGGGATAAAAGTTGAAAGAAATTGGCATGTATTTTGCCACTTTGTCTTAGAGAGAACAAAGAAATATAGAAGAAACAATGTGGAAAAGACTAAGATTAAGTAATATGAGATGGAGTGTACCCTTAGCAAATTTGCAGGTGACACCAACCTGGAGGAGTAGTAGATATGCTGGAGGGTAGGGATAGGATTCAGAATGACCTAGACAAATTGGAGGATTGGGCCAAAAGAAATGTCATGTGGTTTAATGAGAAGTGAAAAATACTGCACATTGGATGGAAGAATCCCATGCACCAGCACAGGCTAGAGACCAACTGGCTAAGCAGCAGCTTTACACAAAAGGACCTGAAGGTTACAGCAGATAATAAGCTGAATATGAGTCAGCAGTGTGCCCTTGTTGTGAAAAAGGCTAAAAGCTAATGCATTAATAGGACCATTGCCAGCAGATTGAGGCAAGTAATTATTCCTCTCTAGCACTGGTGAGGCCACATCTGGAATACTACATCTAGTTTTGGGTTCTCCACCATAAAAATGATATAGGCTAGTTGGAGAGTGTCCAGTGGAGAATAGCAAAAATGGTAGGGGTCTGCGGCACGTGATCATATTAGAATCTGGTTTAAATTGCAAGTTCAGATTTTTTGTGAAAATCACAAAATTAAGTGATTTTCATGAAAAACATGATTTGCAAAGAACTGCAATGATATGGCATTTCCTTGCAAAAAGCTGGAGCCACGGGGGTCCCTGTGCTGCTGTGGAGCACCCAGACCCCACCACTGCCAGCAGTAACAGCAGCAACAACAGTGCATCATTGGGCAGGGCCAGGTGAGCAGTGGGAGAGAAATTCTCTACACTGCCCCAGTGGGGAATCTGTGTGCAGAGTGGAACCAGGGGCAGGGGTGGGGGGCAATAGTGGGTAAAACTGAGGGGCAGTGGCCCCCATGTGTGAGTGATGCCACCTGTTCTCCATTCTTGCCTGCTGGGTGCAGGCACCACTAAGCCACCACTACCATGATGCCAGGTGAATTTAGCTGGACTGGAGTCAGCCATGCAGCCCATGCTCGAACACCCCTGCCCACCTTGCTCACACAAAGTGGGGAGCGGGGAGGGCAGCCCAGTTGAACCCACTTGCCATCATGAGTTTGTTGGCTATGGGCACCATTAAGCTGCTGCTGCCAAGATGCCAGACAAGTTTATCTAGGCTGGGGCCCCCTGCATGAGAGTGCTGCCACCCCATGTTTCACCACTGCCCCCCACACCACGTTGTAACCCTTTTTTTGGTGTGGGCTGCAGGCATCACTGAGCTGCTGCCATGATTCCAGGTGAGTTCAATTGGGCTGGGGCCTCCTGCATGTAAGTAAGGTTGTGGTGGCAGGGGAGAGCTAGAGTGCTGGCAGCATCACTGGCTGTGGGCTGCAGGCACTGCTAATCTGCTACTGCCACCACCACAACAATGCCAAGAGAGTTCAGGCTGTGCTGGAATCTGTGATGTTCTGGACATGTTACCAGGTGAGTCTGGCTTCCCCCTCCCCCCCCAACACTGATCACCAGTATTGTGTCTCAATCATTGGAGATTAGGCCATGATATTAGTGAGCAGGACCCATTATTTAACCTAAGACATATTTATGAAAAGAGGCTGAGGGAGCTTCACTTATTTAGTCTGGAGAAGAGTAGACTGAGGGGGGATTTAATATATACCTTCAACTACCTAGATGGTGGCTTCAAAGAAGAAGGAGCTAGACTGTTCTCAGTGGTGGCAGGTGACAGAACAAGGAGCAATGGTCTCAAATTGCTGCAAGGAAAGTTTAGGGGAGATATTAGGAACAACTTTATCATTAGGAAGCACTGGAAACAGGCTACCCAGAGAGGTTTTAGAGTCTTATTCCTTGTAGATTTTTAAGACCTGGCTAGACAAAGCCTTGGCTGGGATGATATGGTTGAGGATGGTCCTTCATTGAGGAGGGGGCTACAGTAGATGACCTCCTGAGATCCTTCCAACACTAATTTTCTATGATTCTAAGTAGTATCATTCTGTCCAGTTCTTTAAAATTAAAGTGAATTGATAGTCCATGTCAACTAATGAACGGTCCCCTCAGAATAAATCAAAGGAATGCAAAGCTAAAATTGTTTCCAACAAGTATGTATTGATATAAAAACTCCCCAATTCCAAAAATGATGACCAGTATATGATTTGCATACATTAGTAAGAATAACTATAGTCATTTCTTTAATTTCATACACTGGTATGATCCGATTTATCTCCTGTAGTACCACTGGTGTTCACATAATTTTACTTTCAGATGGGGCAATGAAAAAAAGATTTGATAAAGAGCAAGGATTTAAATAAGGGCTGCAAAAAACTGTCAGAAGGTTGGATTCAATCAATTTATGAGTAAGTTTTAAATAGTGAAGTATTATGACAGAAGCACTAGTTTCAGATACATTTTTAGAGCTGAACTCAGTCATTTCAGACAAGAATTCAACTTGAGATTGCTATATCATTAAGATAAAACAAGTGAGATTCCTATATTATTAAGGCCACATACAAACATTACATTTCTATTGATAGTATCATGTTTAGTCTGATAGAAAAGCTAGGTGTTCAAGCATTCATAGTGTTTAGTCTGTTCTAAAATGTGTGTGCTAGAAATTTAAAGGTTTACAGTGGAGGTATAAGTCTAGTCTAATAGGGGCTAAACTGCCAAAGTGATTATATCCTGAGTCATCTGCAGATGGACATGTCTAATCTCCCATAGCCTCTGGCACATCTGCACAGGTTGACAAGAAGGATGCATCATAGGTCCTGAGTCCATGGGCTTGTATGTGAAGGGCAGGGATTGATGGAAGGCAGCAAAACTGACATGCTTTCAACTAACAAGATAGGTGCCATATAAGGTCTCTATCTCTAGGAGTGTCAGAGCTTCAAGGGAAGAAGGCTCTACTATGGCTGGAAGTTCCTTGGGTGGAAATGGTGGGATATAGCTCCGAGTGGTGGCCAGCCAGTCAGGGTTGCCTGGGGTGCTCTGTTGCTCTTGGCAGTTTAGGACATCTGTAGGGCACACTGGTATGTATGCATAGGGGACTTCTATCTGAGGACCATCACCAGTTCAGGCTGCCTGAACTTCTTCCCCAAATGCTGAGCATTTGTGCAGTGCTCTATAGACAGGGTTTAGTCTGCTGAAACTAAAGCATGAGACACTGATTCATTTGAATGCTCATATACAGCCGTAGATTATAATATGGTTTTTAAACACTCTTAATTTTCCTGGTAACTGCATCAAATAGGAGAAGGAAAAACAAACAAGCCAAAAATCCACTAGTGTGTCTTTATAGATAAACTCTTCCTTATGTGGCATGATAAACATTAGTTATAACCAAGTGGCCACTGGATGCTGTCACTACAGGAGAGATTAAGGTTGCTCAGGTACCATAACTGTGGGTTGACATACTTTATTTTGATGTCTTTTATATTTAAACTTAAATCTGACTTCCATAACTTCATAAAGCTTTGTTTGAGGAAAGCTACATTTCTCTAACACGTTTAATACCAAATTGCCAGCATGTACTCTTAACAGTAACTCTATCTTAAAATAGATTTTTCTTTGGGCTTTGTTAAACTATAACAACATCTGGCAGATAAACCTAGAAATTATTATAGGATGTTAACATCAGGATGTTCATCATTGTAAAAGGAAGCATAAGAATGAAAAATGAAATTAAGAAGGCTTAATATTTGAAATTGAGAAGTACAAGAGTAGTACAATACTCACTCTGAGGCACATTACAAGCAAACATATTTTTAAAGAAAGAATGCTGGATATGCCATTGTTAGTAGCAAGCCAGAACAGTGGCCTAATTGGCCTTTTCTATCTTTATACTCTGAAATACCTTGATTATTGTTCATTTTTTCATGTATCATAAGAATGTCAGTTTTACCTCCCAAGAAAAAAAAATTCCCAATCCTCATTCCTGTCTGAAGGGGGAGGAGGGATGACCCCAAATAAAACAGAGCCAACTTCAAAATACTTAAAAAACGTATTAACTGAAGTGGTGTGAAAAGTGGGGGAAAAGACAAACGTGATTATTCCTTCTATTTCAAAACTGAATTTCATTTCAGCTGTGTTAACATTCCTTTTATATTTACTTCCTGGGAAAATTAAAGCACTTGAATTTTTCTTTCTGAAATACTGTAAAAAGAAAGTGTTTTGCTTATGCTTTAACCCCCTCATTTAATTGGAGTATATGCTTAGGAACTCAGAACCTGTAATTTATAATAACCTTGATATAGGTTAGCTGCAAAAATCATCTGACTTTGTTTACAACTGGTTGATTAGGGAAAAGAAATATTTGGGAGGTTCTTGTCAGTAAATATCACCTGTTGCTTCACTGGTATTTGTAACTAATTTTACCCACAAGACTGGATGGGGTTTTGTTCTCAAGAAGGTTGATTAATGCACGGTAATCCATTACACAGTATAGTAGAGACAGGTCTAAATAGGTTCTGATGCAAGCTCAGTAACCCCATGGAGAGGTAAGCCTCACATGCTTATCCCTGCTCTGTGGGCACAAGCTATCTACCACAGATAGTATGGGAGTAGCCCAGAGCAGCTTAGAGTGCCCCTGAGTATGTGCATATGTGCTCAGTGGTACACTAAGCCTCTCAGCCCCTCTCACAAACTGACTATGCTATTTAATTTGTAGGTAGGTAGGGGGTGTCTATTTCTCAGTGGTGGTCCTAGGATCACTCGGGAGGATGTATGAACCTAGTATATGAAGCAGCAAATCCTCTGTCTATATCTGTGCATGATAGATAGAGGATTTAACTGTTACAGATTCCTGTAGTTCTTAGGTCAAGCTCCTACTTTAGAGTAGATTTAATCTTTGGTAATGAAACCAAGAAGACATCATACTACATGCCTGTCTATCTGAAGGCTTCATATCATTGCCCATTATTGTAATATATGAAAACCTTCCAGCTGAAATCAACAGCAACAAGAATTTCCCTGATAAAATTCTTTACATAGGTAAATAATCATGAGGGTATTTATACTGGAGATGTGAGATGTGAGTATCAAATACAAATCTCAGTTATGGAGAAGTAACAATTTGTGATGGTTTAGCTCAACTTCTTTGGGCATTCTTTTAGATAATAAATAAGCCATTTTATCTAGATGTTTAATAGGGGTGTGTGAAACAGGTTGTATTCAATTCAGATTCATATTTGGCCCAAATCAGGGACAGTGATTCGATTTCTTGGTTTGGATTACTGATTCAACTTGGCCGAATCCGAAGATTAGATGCTGATTCAGAAAATCAGCGATTTGGTCATAGACACAGCTTTAAATGTTTTTTTTTTTAACTTACTTCAAGGTACCAGGTGCAGCTCGTGAATGCTGTGATGGTGGGACAGATGGAACATCCTACAGGAGTGCCTCCCCCCAGACCCAATAGGCTCCAGTAACTGATCCAGGAGGTGAGAGGAGAGCGGTCCACTGCCAAATGACTTGCCCTCCCCCCCACCGCCTCCCCCGTTGGACGCTCCTTTCTCTACCACAGCATCTCAATGTTCATAACTCTCCTTGTACCTTGAGGTATGTAAAAAAAAACATTTAAAGCTATGTCTATGTTCAAATCTTCAAATCCCTCTGAATCGATTTGGAGGGTTTCAATTCGATTAAGTAAAATTAAATGGTCTCCTAATTTGATTCAGATTTAGAGATTCGGTCATCAAGTTGGGCCAGATTGAATCAGTGACTGAAGCTTTGCCCAGCCCTACTGTTTAATACATTCTATCAGTCCATACTCTCTAACAGACTCCTGGTTTAAATGTTCCCCTTTTTAAATAAATCAACCTAGTTCCAAGCACTTTCAGTTTTATTCCTCAAATACGTATATGCATGTATACATACGTACATATGTATGAGAATTAAGATTCTGCCTAGTATTCCCTTCATTTAATATATATTAGTATATATTTATATACCATATATATATATATGTGTATGTGTGTGTGTATATATATATATATGTATGTATGTATGTATATCATTTTATATATAAACTATATAGATATAGTTTTTAGAACTTCATAACAACCTCATCTATCTTCTGGATTATAAACCATTTGAATTCAGCAACATGTTCAAATTTAGACTTTTGGGTTATCTATCCATGTTGAAAGTGGTTCTTATGTTCAATCTTCATCTTTGAGCCCTGTGCATATACATAGAATAGTGAAATGTCCATTGCTTTCTAAAATAAATCCCTTTGAGAGAGTTTTATTTCTCTTCTCAGACAAGGTCTGAGGATATAAACTGAGAATATCACCTGCTTGACATTTCAGTAGTTCTGTAATAACCTTTCCTTCAGTATATTTTGAAGATATGGCTTTGTTCTTCCTAATGATTTCAGGAACCAGCCTCTTGACTTTTTTTCTTTGACTATTACTATTCAGCATGTGCCAGAAAATTAATTGAGCCTAGCCTTCACTTTTTCCTCTTCCCTGCTCTTCCATTTTAATAAAAATAATTATCTTTTGGCTAACCTACTTTTAATCTCTTTGGTAATTTAAGATGTCTTGTTTCTAGTCTACCATTAAAAAAAAGAAAAAGAAAATGGATACATTTGCACTGGGTAAGAAGTACAACCAGTGTAAATGTTCTCCAACATATCCTAACCTTAAAACATTTTTCTACTTGATCTCTCCTAGTGCACTTACAATTTGTTTAAATTGCTTTGTTAAACTTTCTCATATAAAAGTTATTTTCTGACTATTTTTGTTCCGCAGCCAAAGAATCACATCACCATATTATATTATAGTCAAGTGGTTCTCAATCCTAAAGATTTTTAATAATTTTTTCCTGAAATAAGAAATATTTAGGGCCAGTAATGTCTTTCTAACACCTTATAAAAAAGTCCTGTAACCCCTCTTTGCCAATTTAAATATACATCACATGTTCTCTCGATCCTCTGAAGAGATCAGTATACATTTAGGTTACAAATAGTTCACATTACTCAAGCAACTAAAAAGGTACAGTTAAAGACCTTTTTAAATTCCAGTGAATATCTTATATCTGAAGTCAATGTTGAGGAAATAAACCTCTTAATCTCAATTCCACATATTCTAGGAAGCAATTATTTTGAAGACAGTTATTATTTTACATAATTATCATTGTTCTCAGATTAATTCAGAATGCCTTGCACTTCAGAGAAAAAACACTTCCTGGATTGCCAGATCTTTGGCATAAATGTTAGTTTCATGAACCCTACCATGGGCTGGAGGGTTCATGGAGGTAGAGGAGGGTCATGAATATTTCTTCCATTTATTTCAAGGATATGATATGTGTGATCTCATTGAAAAGCCCATGTTAGGCTGTATCCATTTATGTTACTGTTACCAGTGTATAGTTTATGTTATGCTACGGTTTATGTATATATCTTTAGGATTTTGGATATAGTTTAGCCAGAGAATTGACCGATACATACTTAAGGGCAATTGTGACTTCCAGACACAGGCAAAAGGACACATTATTGGGTTAGGAAAACAAGGCATTGTCTTCTTGTAATGGGAAAAATAACCACACAATGATTGCATCTGAGATAAAGGTCCACCAACCAGAGGATTGACATATGTCCAGGGATAAAAATTTCTGGAGATTCATGAGGAATTGGGACAATGCTGATGCGGATGGGGCATACTGGTTGAAGATATTATAAGGACTGTTTATAAGGCAGCCAGGGTCTTTGGAAGAGCTTGGGTACCCAGTAGTTAGGTCTGGCAGAATTACTTGGAAGGCTGAACTCTGGAAATACTGGGAGGACTCCCAGGAGGGCTAGGGTGTAGCCAGATGAGAGTTTAAGAAACTGTACTTGTCTTGCTTTTCTGTCTACAAATTTATGGTCACTTTTTTTTTTTTGGTATAATTATTTTCTCCTATACAATAAATCATGCCATTATTTTGTCTCTTTATTGATTAACCTAAGGCAGAGAGTGATCTCTGATCAAGCAATATTCTAGGCTTATCCAGTCTGTAGAAAGGAGAATCTAAAATGTCTTCCACAACCCAAGGGTCATAGGGCTGGCAGGGCAGTCATAGGAAGTGCTGGGAGAGTGGAGGGGGGAGTCTGGGAGGCTCATACAGAGCCCCCCATGCATCATGGGGCAGTGGGGAGCAGCAGGGATTGCCCACCACCCAGCAGCACCTGGGGAGTCTGGGCTTTTTTTTTCAAAGTGCCAGAAGGTGGGGTGGACAGGGCAGTCACTGCTGGGGCTGGGAGAGTGAGCAGGAAATGGGCCTGGATGATTCAGAGATTTGACAGAAGCCAAATCTCCAAATCAAATTGAGCTGAATTGATTTGAGATGCTTTGAATCACCGAATCGAATCACTGTCCTCCTAATTGGCTGAATCCGAATCCAAAATGAATACTACCTGCTTCATACAAACCTAATGGCATGGAGCAATGACAACAATGAAGCAGAGCGGTAGGGCTGTGCAAAGCTTCAGTCACTGATTTGATTCAACAGAGATTCAGCCTGATTTGGTCACTGAATCTCCGAATCTGAATCCAAATCGAATCAGGAGACCGTTTAGTGTCTCTGACTTGAAATGAAAAGATTTGGCGATTCGGATATAGAGATAGCTTTACATGTTTTTTTACATATCTCAAGGTGCCAGGGGGTTCATGAATGCTAAGATGGTGGGACAGATGAAGCATCCCACAGGAGTGCAGGGGAAGGGCCCAGTGTGCTTGGCAGCAGATGCAGAAGTGGACCAGAAGCACTTCCAGTCCACTTCCAGGTCCACTGGGGTGCATGTAAGGGAGCCCCCCCAAGATCCTCAGCACAGCAACTGGTGACTCCTGGGTCGGGGGGGCACCCGGGGTCCCCCCATGGCCAGTTGCTGACTTGGGAGGGCATGGGCCCCCCCAATGCACTCGGTGGCAGACCCAGAAGTGGACTGGAAGTACGTCCAGTCCACTTCCAGTTTCAGCACCAAGCACACAGGGGGCACCCCCGCACTCCTGTGGGATGCACTATTTGCCCAATCTTCACGGCATTCACATGCCATGCCTGGTACCTCAAGGTAAGTAGAAAAACATTTAAAGCTGTGTCTGTGGCTGAATCGCTGATTCTCTGAATGAGCATCGAATCTTCAGATTTGGATTCAGCCAAATTGAATCAGGACAGTGATCTAAATCAATTAATCAAATCACTGTCCCTTATTCAGGCCTAATCAGCCCATTTCCCACGCCATGACAAAGCAGCACCATTCACCAATGGAAAGGAGGAAGAGCATCAATGGTGCAGTAGCACCCTTCAGCATTGGTCAAGGAGTGGAAAACTTGAGCTAGCAGGTATACTTGTTATATTGACTATCAAATTCACCCTGTGTGGGACTAAGAGAAAACTCGGAACAATATTGACTGCGATAAACTTTAATAATTGCTGAGGTAGGCTTCTGATTATTTTAAGGGTTTTCTAAATCTGCTTGTTGTCCTTTCTTCCTTTCATAAATCCTTTTAGTTTAAAATTGTGTCCACCTTGGAACACCTGGGTAGAATTTATGTTCCTAAGTTTCTAGGTCAGGGCTTGAGTCAAGATAAATACATTTGTGTAAAACCCCTTAATTTCGCTCACCCCTTATTACTACCATCTTGTGCCTGCTAGAAGGCTTACAACACAAAAGGAAAGCCTTTAAAATATCATTTGCATAGACTTTGAAGCATGCTACTATTACATAGGCAATTGATTTCACATTGCAAATAGGGATGCATGCTCTAAAACAGAAAGGAGTTATCAAGCCAAAAATGCTTTGTATCTGAATGATTTGAATGTAGCAGTTTCTGAAAACAAAGCTTGACAACAACAACAACAAAATAAATAAATAAAAGGACAAACCTAGACTTCTTGATATATATATACACATTATTCTTACCTGAGGGTAGATTTAACTTATGCTTTGGCCTCCTGTGAGGTATTTATTCTACTCCAGTCCCTAAATAGAAATGCCATAGCAGCAACTGCACTGAAGTGAAAAACATTGTTCCTAACACTAAATAAAAGTCAAATGACAGCAGTACTGAAATATAAATAGTTTACACCTCCTTTGAGGTTTGGGAACAAAGAGAAAGATATAAGAAGATATCATAACATGTATATGCACCAAAACTTTATTTTGCTTTTAAAGGCATATAGGGCACTTACACACATGTGGGGAGCCTGCTCTGGTGCGCTGGAAATCCAGCACATCAGAGCAGACCGATTAATCAACATGCTCTGGCAGCCTCATGTGTCACATGTATCAGCAGCACAGTGCATCTCCACACTAAGTAAATGGCAGCAGTGCACTTTGAACTAAATCACATTTGATGATCATTTTCTCAACACAGGAATACGCTGAGCCGTTGATGCATGTGATACACAGGCACTTGTAATTAGTGCGGCTCATTAATTAAAAACATTCAGCACTGCATTGGAAGCATGTGTAAAAATGGCCACAGTCATCACCTACCATTTGGATGTTTGGGCCAAACTATCATAATTCCTTCACAGAAGCCTGAGGTCTCTACTTTATAGAGGAACAAATATGATCTGTACACCATTAATGAAGCAAAGTGGACAGATATTGGAAAATTACTATCCCTGATGCTTGATTGTATACATTGATACAAACAAGACTTTTCTCTATTGATTTAATATAACAATAATAACTATATATAATATTGTTAATAGTTACTTAATTAATAACTAATAATTTCCCCTGTAAATCTATTGCTGTCCTTGTTTCATCTATCTAACAAATCAGTGCACACACACTTTCCCTCCAGAACGCAGTGAATGCAGTTTTTATTATCAGCAAAACACAACATGTTGAAGAAGCTATGAATTCAGGCCAATGAAATAAGGACAGCAATAGATCCACAGGGGAGATTATTAGTATTTTTTTTATAGCAATCATTTAATTTATATTCTAGAAAATGATGGCCAAAAATGTATTTGCCATTTCTTTACAGAGATTCATAAGAATAAATATATTTATATGGAGTTTTCCAAAGTCTCACAGGATATTGGAATGCTGATGAGAAGAACATTTTGAGAGTTTCTGACCATATTTTACATATTTTTTCATAGAAGTACTATCTTGCAAGATTTAACAATAGAATATCTAATTAAGCTTTATTTCTTGTTTGTCCAGAAAGCCTTGCTTAATTTATTTGGTATCGATCACTGCTTTCCTGGCCTATGTCTAGTTTCAAGTCATTTCAGCTTGGATGACCTGTAGTCAGCAGCATACCCCATCTAATCTGAAGGATGGTAAATGATCTAATGATATGTGAACTTCAGGAGCAACTATCAATAAGGTACATGTCTTATATGAAGTATCCTAATCATGCAACCCTACAGAGGTAGGCTGTAGCACTTACTGTACAATTTGTAATGGGGTTCCTGGCAATTTTACTTTTTATGCCCAGAAAGACTACTGGAATAACATGAAGAAAGACAATTAGACACATACAGGTTGGTGATTTTTTACAGTTCTGATCCCATTCCTCAGAGGATGGAAATTGGGTGGGATAGGAGAACAAGAGGTATGTTGGGTAGTGGCAGAGAGGGGGAGAGGGAGCATATTGTTTTCATGGCCAGTGATAGGAACAGGCCAAAATTAGGGAAAGAATGAAGGGATGCTGCCTCCCCCATTACCCTTTCAAAGTGGTTTTTCTTTTCCCTAGAGTAACCAACCTTACTTTATGCATGAATATAAAGATGTTTGACAGAATGCAATACAATTATGAATACTTTTATAGACCAATTATTTTAATCTTTACAAATCTTAAAACAACAACTCTCGTATTTTTTGTAACATATAGTGGTGGCATTGGATTTCAATAAAACTCTTTCAAGATCTCAGATGGAAGGCATTGTGGAATACAAAATGCTATGTTGTGTTAACCTCGTTCTTCAGAGTATCAAGATTCTGTCTAGTATTCCTTTCATTCAATGCTCTATAATGGAAAGTCTCCAACATGGTTATAAAAAGGTATAATGATATGGTTGGGAACCTGAGGAAGCTGGAACACACAGGTTGCCATCACAGTTTCACGGCTGTGGTGACAATTGTTTTCTCTCACGTCCCCAGGTTGGCACCTTGGGCGGCTGCCCCATCACTGCTCCTTTGTTATGCCACTGTGCTTCTGTTGAGATGATAAAGCACATGAACAACTTTGCTTTCTTATGTTTATGTTAACCATACATATTTATTATAGCAGGATTAGACTCCAGGGGTCTGATGCCCCCCAGTGACTGCATAGCTCCTGCACCCACCCAGCACCCTGAGTCTCCTTCCTTTCCTTTCACCTGCCAGGCCTTGTTTTAATTAGGTAAACTGAAGAAAGGGAGGTTCTCTTAAAATCCTGGAGTGATCCCTTATTCATGCTTGTAACCAGTGAGTCCCTCCCAGATGCTAGAAACCTCAAATTTGCCCACCCCAAATGCTAGGTGGGCCCTGTTGGCCCATCTATGCTCCAGTACAATAATTACATTAAGGAATAATGCTGTGGCCTCCAACCATCCCTACAGCCATGCCCATAACACACAGGTATTATCAATCCCTCATCAGTAGAATTCCTCATCAGCCCAATTTTCACTTAGTCAATCTGGGCATCCCTGCCTATATTCATCTTTGCCGCTCTTGATGCTTAGGTTCCTATGTTCCTAATTGGTCTTTGCATTTCCTGGGCAACAGGATCCCTGGCCCTGTTAAACCTAACCACACTTGAGCTATGGGTTCTGGACCCTGCTTCTCACCCCTCTTAGACTACTGAGACCCTATCCCCAGTTCTGCTCTTCTTGTGTACTGTGCTCAAGATTCTCTCCCTCCCTAGAAACTAGAACTTCTTCAGCAATTTACATTTCTTAATTTTGTTAGTAACCACAAAAATATGAGTTTATTCTAGCCTTTTCTATAATTTTTATGAAGCCAGGAATTGTTGGCCAGCATATTAAGCTTCATAGACAAATAAGAGGGGGGAAGATGTTCCCTCAATTCTTATCTTAGTGAGATTCTGGGATAAGAAGGCCAAACAGAATTTACTAGGATCTGCAGTATAGTGAACTCTCAGTAGCATTTCTAGGATTCCCAATGGTTCTCAGAACCTAGTATATTTCTGCAGAAAAATTGGAACGAATTTCTTTTCTTCTCCCTGTACTTTTCTTCCCCTGTACTCTGTTTAACTACATACTTGCAAGCTCTGCTTATATTCTAGGTATCCTTCACTGGGTCATTCAAGAAATGCCTTGAATGGAAGCAATATGATCTTCACCAGCTAATGATCTAACCACCTGTTTATTTTCATACTATATTTCAATTTGCACAAATAATTCCTTTGCAAATGTATTTTAATTACAGGGCATCTACTCTGGGGCTATCACAGATTTAAAGTTATTTTAGAGTTGTTATAAAACAAGGATGAGAATTATTATTATTACTGACTTGTGTTCCTCTATGTCTGCAATGGTTAAAAAGTTTCCGGAAGCCACTCTGATTTTTAGTTATCTTATTAAATGTCTCTGTTGAACTACTTTTAATATAATTTTTATTGTACATAAATCTTCTAGAGTTTCTCTCTTTCTTCCTTTTTTTCCAGCCTTCTTTCTTCTTTTGGCCAAAATGTTTTGAGAAGTGAAATGTATCTAGCCAATTCCCTTTAAAAAAAAAATGAGCTGGGTTAAGTATTAGGGCTGTGTGACGCTTCAGTTGCTGATTTGATTCAGAAGAGATTCAACCATTTTCGCAGCTGAATCTCTGAATCCGAATCAAATCGGAGACCAATAAAAAGGTCTGAATTGATCCAAAGCCTCCAAATTGATTTGGAAAAAGATTCGGGGGAGGTTCATAGATTCAGTGATTTGGGCAGTTCTTGCTCGCTGCCACAGGGAGCTAGACCCAGAATACATGCTGGTAAGTAGGGGGTGAGAGGGAGTGGCTAGAAGAGGGGGAAAGAGACCATGGGGGGATCCCCACCAGGATTCATCCCCTAACTGCTTCCCCAGGCCCACTGAGTACCCCACAATCCCCACCCACTCTCCCAGCCCTGTCAATGGCTGCCCCGCCCAGGCCAAGTATATCAGCAATTAAAAAAAAAAAGCCCCATACTGACCGGCTGCTGCATGGGCTGTTGGGGCCTCTGGAGGCTTGTGGCAGAGCCTCCCCATGCAGCGTGGGGCAGTGGGAGGCATGGAGATTGCCCCCCACAACTGACAAGATCCAGTGAGTGTGGGGCTTTTTTTTTTTAATTGCCAGGCAATTAATTTTTTTTTTATTTTATTTTTTTTTCTGGGGCCAGGCAAGGCATCCATTGGCAGGGCTGGGTGGGGGATAGGACCTATTCAATTCAGACATTCAGTCAATTTGGCAGCATCCAAATCTCCAAATTAGATTCAGTGAAATTGATTTAGGACAGTGATTTGAATCACCAAATTCAATCACTGTCCCCCAAATCGGCTGGATCCAAATCCAAAGTGAATACTAGCCACTTTGCACATGCCTACTAACTACTATAGTTTGATCAAGTGCTAGATTATGATGCTGCTATGAGGGCTCTAAATCCAGTCCCTTATCAGAGCCCTTGATCTCAAGTAAAAATAACTCATTTAAATATAGAGATAGATTACTTAATTCAGGAGTGAGGAGAGATCTCCTTACATCATCACTCTTTTAGTGACTTAGTTAAGCTGACAGATTAATTTGTGTTTATACATTCCACAGTGAGATGTGTTTTCCCACTTTGTCAGGAGAGATGGCAAATGAGACATTTCAGCAGCAGCAATCCCTTGCAGTTCACAGTAATTGATTCCATGATTTTCTTATGTGTGGGTCCAAAGATGGCTGAAAAGTCCTATCCAGTATCAGAAGACTCTTTTGCAGCTTAGGCACATGTTTTTTTTGTGTGAGATGGTTGGCTCTGGGTTCTTTATTTGGTCTCTGACATACTGTTTCAGCTGCTCCCACTTTTCTGTCTCCTGTTGCTATTGTAAGTTTTCAAAGTACTAAGATTCTTGCAGAAGACTCTTCCTCCATTTGCAGCAGTCCTGCATGATTATCTCCCATGAGTGACTGTTGATGGTACATTTTTTCAAGTTGGGTTTGAGAATATCCTTGAAGCTCTTCCTTTGCTTTCCTTTTAAGCATATCCCTTGACTAAGCAGGGAGAATAAAACTTAGTTTGGGAATCTGGATTTAGACATATGGATGATGTGGCTAGCTGAGCAAAGTTGATATTGGATGACCATCACTTCAGTGCTTGTGGTGTTTGCTTCTGAAAGGATGCTAATGTTGGTGCATCTGTTTTCCCACTGGATTTGAATGGTCTTCCACAGGCAGCATTAATGGTACTACTCCAGCCACTTCAGATGCCTCCTATATGTGGTGTACATCTCAGCTCTGCACAGTAAAGTGGGGATCATAACTGCTTCATAAGCTTCTGTGAGAGATGGCTTCTGAGATGCAGAAAATACTCAACTATGAGCCTCACCATATTTTGAATGATCAAAGCTGGGGACTGCTTATTAAGAGCTTGTTGACAGAGGACCTTAATCTTCTGAATGATAAGCATCAGTCCCATTTTCTTGTATGACTCAGTTAAGACATTGACAATTGCCTGAAGGTTTGCTTCTGAGTAAGCATCATCAGTGTACTGGAGATCAATGATTGAGGTCAGAGTGATCTTGGTTTTAATGCAGAGTCAGATGAAATTAAACATCTTTCCATCCATTTGGTAGTTTAGCTCCGCTCCAACTGAAAGCTTGTTGGTGGTCAGATGTAGCATCATGGTAGGGAATATTGAGAAGAGTGTTTGAGTAATTATGTGCTCAACCATCCCATTCTAACTTAAAGCTATCTGTGATAGATCCATTATTGAGAACCACCACTCACACAGCGTCATGAAGCAGGCAAAGAATGGTGATGAATTTCAGTGGGCATCTGCACTTCAGAAGGATCCTTCACACCACTTCTCAGTTGCCAGTTGAAGGCTTTTATGAGATCAGGTAAGGCCATATAGAGACTTTATGTTGTTCCTGGCATTTTTCCTGCAGCTGGTAAGCTGTGAAGATCATGTCAGTTGTGCCTCTTGATGTCCTAAATCCATACTGAGATTCCAGATGGAGCTTTTCAGCAAGGCAATGAAATGGTTCAGGAGGGTACTTACAATTAATTTTCCTGTGGTGGACAGCAAAATAATCTTCGTAATTTCTACAGTTAGACTTGTCCTTTTTCTTGAAGATTGTCATGACCATGGCATCCTGAAGGTCATTTGGGATTTTTTCATAATTTTAGATTCTTAAGATGAGGACATGGAGCGGTGATGTGAACTCCATTACCCCTGCTTGAAGATTTCAGTGGGAATTCCATCAGCTTCAGAAACCTTGCCATTCTTCATCTACTTGATGACTTTCCTTCTCTCATCATGGGTTGGAGGGATTCTGGGATCATCTCTGACTGGATGTTACAGCATGGAACATTCTCATCAACAACAAAGTCAAGAGAAAAAGTCTTCAGAATGCTCCTTCCTTTAGGCATTGGTGGCTCCCCTTTCTTTAATCAGGTCTTCTCCATCCTTAAGTCTCAAGGGGGTTAGTCCCTGTGGTGGCCCTGAAAAAACTGCATATCATGGGCATTATTTAATGTCAAATCACCTTTGTTTTGTCTTCCCACCATCTATTATTCATAACACAGGTCCTCCATTGAGCCTCTGCCTTGGTTTGTTGGTGACTGAATTTCTTTTTCTTGGAGTTGATGTCATTCTGTCAAGCACAAAAGGCCTTGTGCTTGCAGTTGATCAATTCTTGGATCTCCCAGTCATTCGCATCGAACCAGTCATGTACATTTCCTAGTAGAAAATCCAAGTGCCTCTTGTCAGGTGTTGATGATGGTGGATTTGAAGGCACCCCAAGTGCTGCCAGCATTCTCCCACTGTTATTGATTAGACTTCTCCAGTTTTCCATTGAGGCACTGGTAGAAGAAGACTTGCTTGCTTAGATCCTTGAATCCTTTGATGTTGATCTTCAACTGACATTGCTTTTGCTGCAGTCATCATTTAGGAGCCAGATTAAATGACATAACCAAGTAGATGACTCATTTATCTCTTCAGCAATCAGAAGCTCCTAATATAGTTTTGGTGATATAGACATCATTGTGATTCTGGGCATGAATAACGATGTAGTCAATCGAGTGTCAATGCTTAGGTCATGGGTGTTGCCATGATGTCATGCCTTTTTTTCTAGAACAGATGTTGGCGAGTCTATGTTCTGAGTATTTAGTCAAGAGAAGGATGCCTTCTCTTGGATTTGATCTTTCCTATTACTTCCTTGTCAATGGTTCTGTTCCAGAGGTTTGAGTTCCTACTGACTCTGGTGTCAAAACTTCTGAGACAAATGAGTCTGTCTCCTTCTGGAATGCCAGAAAGGATTTTAATAATATTGGCATAGAATTCCTTCTGGGTTTCATCAACAGCATCAAGAACTAGGGCATATGTACTGATAAAATGGCAGGAAGCCAATAAGCCACTGTTAAGATGGAAAGTCATGAGGCATTCATTAATTATGATAGGGAACTCATTAAGTTGGTTTATGAGCTCATTCTCGATGGCAAAGACAACTTCATAAAGCCAGCATTCTCCTTTCTCTTTACCATTCCTGAAAGGGGTGTAGCTGCCTCCTTGTTCTTTAAGCTGCTTATCTCCTGCTCACCAGTTTTTGCTCAGTACAGTTATATCAGCGTTGTGTCACCTGAGTTCTCAAGCCATGATTGCGGTACAGTTCTCTGAGTGTTTGTTATTAGGACTGTCCATGAGGGTCCTGATGTTCCAGGTCTCAAAATTGAATGCATCTTCATCAATTTTTGACCACACTAAAGGTGATCCCACTGGACATGGTTATCCAATGAGAAAAAAAGGCTCTATTTATGGCACCTTTTCTAGCCCCTTACCCATTTGGATGATCAGAGTGAATCCTGAAGAGGACTTCTCAGTTGCAGTTTCAGTTGCCAGATTGCACTCATGACTGCCTCATTGAAGTGCAAGACAACCTTCTTGTATCTGCCACCTTCATGACTAGGAACTGCCAGGCCTCGTAGTCCTAATCATGTCATCACTAACTAGAACATGAAGAATGTGCTGGAAAAGCTGTTTCCATGGGAGATGCCTGTACATGATTTCTTTTGTCCTGTAGAACCTGCTGCACACCAGCCTCTACACAAGTCTTGACAGTTTGAGACTTTGATCCAATGGCAAAGAAGCCAAAACAATTGGAGATCTCGTTCTGCTTCAGCCTCCATCTGCCTTTGCAGCTGTTTAAGCAATGGGGCATTTTTCCTTTAATGGGAGTAATTATGACAGAGTGGAAAAAAAAAGAAAAGAGAAATGAGTCCTCCTTTTTATCTAATTCTTTTATCTACCCACCAGTGTATTGAACTATACTAATATACACTTTCCCAGTAATCAAAATAACAGTAATCCAGCAATCCAGTTTTCTTTTCCATTTGTCTCAAGATGGTCAAAATGGATTAGTTTCTGCATAACTGCATTAAGCCTCCAGCAGGTTAAAGGCCATTCTGTGTGGAAGAAAGAAACTCCACATGACACCGTGTAGAGGAGAAATAAAGGATCTATTCAGCCAGAGAGAAAGGGGGTGAGAGACATCATATGTCTAGCATTGTGATTCAAAACTAAACTAATTTAATCTGGGTTTGCCACTTCTTTGTCTCAATATAAGACTATAACAAGGGGAACAGTCTCTCTAACGTATTTGAATTCAATGAGCTCTGTATGTTTTTAAAGGAAAAGTGTTGATGTTTACTTAAGGGGGAAGTTCTGGGCTATGGTCCCAACTAGATGGAACTCTCTGAAGTCCTGAATAAATAAGATGCTTATTTCTCATAAAAGAGTGGAATCACAGAATTTCCCAAGGAAGTATTTACTGACTTTTCTAGATCCTGGTCTGAGATGCCTACCCTTCTCCACGCACTATACACAGACACCAGGGACATGTCTGCATTCTAGGGCCTCTCGACACATGCAGCTAAAGGCACAATGGGATCTAATGTGCAATCCCCACAATCATGCCTCTTGCCATGCCACACATGCATGGCAGGAGATGTGATCATGGGATAGTGCATTAGATCCCACTGAGCCTTATTACTGGTTTAAGGATTCTGGGCTCCTCCTGCAAGAAGCAGTTTTGCCAGCTGTCATGATTTTTGGCATTGATCTTAAAGTATACACTTCAGGAATGTGAAAAACTTAGTTCTTTCTTTTATTTATAGTGTAGACTATGTACAAGTGTACATTTTAAGAACAAAGCCAAAAATCATGAGAGCTGGCAATACTGAAGAAGCAAGCTCTCACAGCTGGACACCCCTCAGTTGAGAGACTTCCTGTCATGGGTGCATCCCATGCACCCCCAGAGCCAGTAGATCACAGCAGCTGCAGTATCCCAGCCTCAGGGCTCTCACACATACCCAGGGCAGCTGTGCCTCCATTCTGCCAGGACCCAGAGTGGCAGCACCCTGGGCTAAGAGTCCCCTCAGTTGCAGAACTCCCAACTGCAGCTGGTCATAGTGCACCCCTGTGGCTGGAAGCCCATTTTGCTAACTTGGCTCCCAACTGCAGGGGAGACCCTGCTACACGTGCAAATTGAAGGTCGATAACAACTAACTATGAAGTTAGTATGCATTTTTGAGATATAGCATTATAGCTAGTTGGAGCTTTTTATTATCTGATATGTATTTTGCATGAGTAGCAGGTGTTCAGGTAATAACACAATTAACTGGTTAATTGTGTGATACCTGTAATGCTGTAATGTGTACAGGGGGCTATAGTGGTGGCATGTCCTGTGGCAGGACTGTTCCTGAACACCCACCCGATTCTACACCCATGATCTCAACCTAGAAATGGACTAAGGATGTATCAGGTATCTTCTGTTGAGACCTTAGTTTCTGGAAAGCTCAATATAAGTTCCTGAGGTCAGGCCTGCTTTTTTAAATCCAGTCTTCTATCTCTACTGAGCTTAATACTTGAAGCTAGCTTCTAAGGAACACAGTTATTCAAAGAGCTAATATTGGCAGCAAAAAGTGGGATGGATTCTTTTAGACATCTTGAGATACATGTATAACAGGTCTTCAATATTAACATTCAGGCCTTACATTGGGCATAGCATGTAATGGGCAGCCAACAGAGTGAGAGGAGCACATAAGGGTCATGTGTTCAGCACTGTCATAGCTGAGAAGAGGTAGCTTTGTGAACTGAGAAGGTGGAAGCTGTCAGTGGGCCAACTTTTCTGGCAACAGGTAAAAGAAAAATTATATGTAGCATCTAGGTGTCAGTCTTTCTATGCATTCTTAGTGATTTCATGCTAGCATTAAAGCAGTTATTGATACATGATGCCACTATTTCTTGAGTATGCTGGAGAAATGTGCTGTTTATAATATTGATTTTTACTGTGTTTACTAAGCATTTATTCCTCTGAGAACTGCATTTAAGTTTTAAAATTGTTCCTTTTGGCTGTGTATCAGGCCCAGACACATTTTAAAATGTTTAATTACCTTCTTTATTTGTGAGTTGTTTTCTTATTATTCAGTTCACTGAAATCTAAATAAGTTTCAGGAACATGATGTTTTCAGGTATCATGATACTCACCAAGTTCTTCATTTTATTGTGTTCTCTTTTTCATCTTTATATGCAGACAGTTTCCTCGGTTTCCATCTATTTGTGCAGTCAAAAGGAAAGGTTGAGGGAACTTGGTTCTCAAAGCTACATTTAATTTGAAGAAATGGAGATTAAGGAGAGGTGGGGGGTTAGGGATGTAGGCACTGTAGCAGTTTAAAAATATTTGAAAGTCTTTCATAAAGAAGAGGAAGAGGAACTGTTCTCCCTTGCCATGGGGGGCAGGACATAAATCAATAGATTTAAACTGCAGCAAAATAGATTTAGGTTATATCTCAGGGGAAAGTTTCTAACAGAAAGAACACTAGGCCAATGACGGCATCTGCATATCTCCTTCATTTGAAGAAGATATGCAGGCATTTGTCTAAGATGGTACATGAATAGGACATCCTAAACTAGTCCAGGAAGTTGGACTAGATCACCCTTGAAGTCCTTTGCCTCTGAGTCTATGTTTCATTGATATAAAAGGCAAGTATAAAAAGCCAGCACTGTACTGGGTATTTTTTTTCAGAATGTTTGGCTTTCTGTGTTGTATTGCTTTGTGAAAATTTAATTTGTTTGAACATAAAGCTCCCACTGTCCCATATTGCTAGATCAGTTCATCCAAAGTGAGAAATGCCAGGTATATTAACCAGCAAGGATTTCTGTGTCTTTCTGTATACTTTATGGCTGCATCCAAACCAGCAGGGGCACGTGCCTGCTGTCAAATATGTGCTGCTATTTTGTGCAGCAGCTCATACCCCTGCATGTGCCCTTTGTTGTGGGAAACATTGTCCTGCTGTGGACAAGCTTCCCATTCCTGGCTGGACTCCATGTGCTGGTGGGGCAGGAGGGCTGGCTGGGGCACAGGGTGTCTCAGTGTGGGCCTAGTCAGCAGGCAGCCTCTGCACTGAAGCACTCTGTGCCCCATTCAGCTGGGGAGCTGCAGATGGGGATGTGAAAGCTCTGTGTGCTGCAGACCTCCTGCACTGCACACTGTGCCCCAGTCAGCTGTAGAGTGGCTGGCTGGGGTACAGTGTGCCTCAAGCCTCTGCTTTGCTGCGGAGCCCCTATGCTGTGGCTCATAGGTCAGGCTGCCCAGGATGGCCTGCCTCCTGCTACCCCACCTCCACGTTCTGCTCCCCAGCTGCCTAGGACACAGGTGCCTTAGTGAGGGATGCCTCAGCTGGGGCTCTGCAGCACATGGAGATGAGGAAACAGCCGAGAGCAGGTAGTTGAAGGCTACCTATTCCCCTGCCTCCCTTTGCCCCAGCCCTATTTTCGGGTGCTTTGGTGGGGGGTTTACTACTGGGAAATCCTGGCAGCAAATTTTTCCCCTGCACTGCAGGTTAACAGCACTGCTCATGGTTTAATGTATGAAGTGTGCAGTTTGTGACACTACAAACCATGTGTGCCTGAATGTGTGGATGTAGCCAATTAGTCTATTTCATATTCCTATAGTTAGGACTATTTATCCAATATGAGGCACCAAGAAATAATTGGGTACAATACTAGGAAGAAGTATCTATACATAAGTTGGCAGTAGGGCTGTGCAAAGCTTCAGTTGATGAGGAGATTTAGAGGATGTTTGGCCCAATTCAGCAGCCAAATCTCTGAATCTGAATTGAATCAGGAGACCAATAAAAACATCTGAATCAATCTGAAGCCTCCGAATTGATTCAGAAAAGATTCAGAGATTTGGCTATCCCCACTTGCCACTGCAGGGAGCTGGACCTGGACTCTGTACCGGTAAGTAGGGGGCCAGAGGAGGGGGGAGGAGACCACAAAGGGCAAAGGGACCCCTGCCATACCCCATCTCCTGCCCGCTCTCCTAGCCTCATCAATAACTGCCCCACCTGGCCCCAGCATCCTGACACTTAAAAAAAAGCCCCACACTCCTGGGTGCTGCAGCAGCTGTTGGGGCCTGTGGGGGCTTGTGGCAGAGGCTGCAAATGCAGCACAGGGCAGTGGGAGGCAGCAGGGATCACCCTCCCGCCCCGCCTGACAGGAGCCAGTAAGTGTGGTGCTTTTTTTTTTTAAAGCACTGGGATGATGGGGCTGGGTGAGGCAGCCATTGATGGGGCTAGGAGAGCAGATAGGGGATGGGACCTGTTTGATTCAGAGATTCAGCCAAATCAATTTGGGACAGTGATTTGAATCATCAGATCAAATCACTGTCCCCCAAACTGGCTGAATCCAAATCCAGAGCAAATACTAGCCACTCTGCACAGGCCTAGTGTGCAGGAAATTCTATTATAAATACTGCTAGCAATGTTAATGTGATTGTTAAGGATATTTTTAATATAATGTGAGAAGAACAGAGATCATTCAGGGGGTGGAGTCCATTATACTTTATTAAAAAAAAATCCCATACAAATCTTGCAGCATTGACCACTGTTCTCCCCCTACTTTACCTGGGTCATGTTAGGCTTCTACTATTTTTAGTTGTGCAATAACTTGATTGGGTAGTTTTAATAATAGGTTAGACAAGGATTTCATGGGATACTTTGGATAGGGATTTCCAATGGACAGGCAGTCAGAGGGCAGAGCTATTTGACCTACAGCAATCTGTGACAGCCCTACTTTTCTGTAATTCTATGAACAGCAGAATTTTGTCTCTCTCTCTACTAGCTCAAAATGTTTTGCTGTTATTTATTCAAATGTCTTAGATACTAAAATCTTCTTGAAAACTCATTCAGGATGGAGGATTGAAGAGAAGTTGTGACTGAATTTTGGTAGGAACAGATTTAGGCCCAGTCCTGCTCTTGTAATTTTTCATTAGGTATTATGGGACCCTTATAAATAACACTGAGATTTTTTTTTAACCACTAACTGTAGTGCAAAGAGGTTGAAGCAGTGCAGTCCTAGTCTGTAGCTGTGCCCAGAAGCTGCTGGGCAGTGGTTAGGAATGAGACATGGTGCAACATGTTAAACTGGGACTGTTCTATTTTAAAACCAGCTGCCGCTGGCCCTGAAGAACTTGTGTATATGTGCCTACCAGCTATATCCCTTCTATCCAAAGGGGCTCTGGCACACCCATTATACCATATCTATGCTAGCTGGAGCTTACACCGGTTGTCAGAAATTACTAGCTTTGAACTTCTAATTACTTTCTGGTACCTTTTTACACCTTGGAAGTAGTCCAAAGAGATGAAAGCAGAAATGAGGACTCTTATGTTTGTATTTGTCCTTTTTGGCTCAAGGGTCTAAAGTTTCTGCCTCTCAACTGCCTAACACAATTGGATCATTGCACTAAATTTATAATATACGAATATGCCAATACAACAAGTTTTCAAAGGCAGGACTGGTGAAATTATGAAGAAACCATCTTTAGGTGACAACTAAACTTTTAGGGATTTTGTCTTTGAAGCTGGTGGAGGAACTATAAGATGTGAAGTTCACATATATCTTCTCCCTTATGCTGGTTATCTGCAGTCATTGCAGCAGTGTAATTGTGAGTTGATTAAAGTGAAAAAGCTCCATACCAGAAAACACAGCAATTTTATGAGTGTATTGGAACTGAGATGTTTGGTGTTGATGTGGGAAACCTGCTGTAATTAAAGATGTTGAAATGGTGCATATGATTGTTGAAGAGAAGGGAAGATGAGGAGTTAATACTGTTAACAGAAAATACAGCCATGACTTTTGAATTTTGTAATCTTATTTAGAGTGATGCATGGAATCCTGGACATTTTCATTTTGATGAGTGACTACCCCCTTAAGGCTTATTGCAAAGGTCATTGGAAGTGTTTGAAAAATGTTTATTCTGACCAAGTGCTTGCCAAAAGATCTGAGCCAGGGAAAGGTGGCCCTGAAGTCCAAGCACTGTTTAGTGACCCCGTCCAAAGTCAATTGTCAAAGTGACAAAAACTGCCTCATAGGAGGAAAAAATATCTATTCTTTGCTTGAAAAATGTGTGTGGCTGTCACATAGGTGCTGATTCTTATGCACTGGATGAAAATCATGACTTTTTTGATGTCTGAGCTTTCTTAGGACTTTTACTTGATGGTGGCTGGAGGTGAGGGTGAAAAAACATTGCCTTCTGTTACTGTAACCTGGAAGTCTCTGACTGAAATAATTCTGTGGGGGTTATGAACTGTGTTTCCATTCACAGTGCATTATACAGGAGCTCTATTGCTTAGGAGAGCATCCACTGATAGTATTTTCATGTTTTATAATTCTGTTTCAATACCTTTACTTAAATACAATTGCGTATTTATACCGGCTTCACATTCCAGATGTTGTTGAACATTAATTTTAGGCTGCACCTGGAGCTCTTAACCCTTGAATTGTCTACACATTACCACCTCACAGTAGTTTTAAGCACACTTTAGGTGGCTTAAAATGATACCACACCATGGCAGGTTTATCTCTGATTTCTGTTACCCAGCTGATGTTCCATTAATGGGTAGTTACTCTCTACACTCCCCACACCCCATAGATGAGCTGTCCAAGTTGCAGTCCTCCATCATCCTGGGGTGCAGTGTTCCCCTCCCACTCTTCTAGGCTAGAGGACAAACTTTCCAGGCCCCTGAATTTTAATGCCCAGGGATCAGTTCTGGCACCAAGCCAAGTCCCCCTCCTGTCCCCATGGTGCAACCCCATATAAACAGCCTGCATAACACATGCCAGTTAGGCAGTTCACAGGGCACAGACGAGCCGAGGAGTGGGGTCTGGGGTGGAGGGGAGGTGTGAGAGAGAACAAGAACAAGATATGGACCCAAATCTGGCCCCCATGATCTGGGGCTTCCTTTCTAGGGCAGCATCAGTAGCTCCCCCAAAAGTTCTTTTTCTCACCACTCCCACCTCCTAGCCACCCCAGGAAGTATGACCAGCACCCCACACCACCCATCAGGATTGCTGTGCCTGCAGCTCTGGGAGGCCTTCAGGCCCACAGGTAAGGCTGCTGGTGCCAGCACAGTGCTGGCCTCAGCCTCCCCTATGCCACTTTGGGCAACTTGCTGCGCACCAAAGTGCACGTGGCATGTGTTTTCCCCAGGGACAAGAAGTGATGGTGCAAGGTGTGCCACTGTTACTTGTCCCTGGGGAACTAAATATTCACACACGTCTGGATGTACCCACTATGTCCCTCAACAATTCTAAATTTAAAATGAGTACAGTTGCCAACCTGATCTAACATCTTTCCACACTAGTTGTTGTGTGGAATGTGCTTCCCAAATGTTTTACTAAGCCACTTTCTTTGACTGATTCAAATTCTTCCTAGATGTAAATTTGCTCTTACCAGAAATACAATGTATAAAAAATGTAAATTTATCTTTCCACTAGGATGTGTACCTATTCTTATGAAATAGGCAGTCAGTCAGTCTTATTATTTTCTCATGGGAAAAATCATTGCTATACCAGTCTTACCATTGTTCCATTTACAATAGTACTAGATGGAAAGTGCTGAAGTCCTTTATTTGGTAGCTAGTACTGAGATGGATTGTTGGGGGAGAAGGATTCTAACAAATCCTCTTTAGTTAGAGATTAGCTAATGGTCTGGTTTATCTCCTTCATTTATCTATTTTTTTTTCTTGACTATTGCAATTGTATATTTGTTTTGTTTGTCCTTAATTGTTCCCACCCCACCACCTTTTTTTTGTCCTCTCCTGAGCCTCAATTGTAGTGTCATATTAAATTTGGGTTGGGAACAGTGTCACTGCTGGTGTTTATTAAATGTGTGTATTTTTGTGTACTTATTATAATTTTAATCATAATAATTGTACATTAACCTAAAGGCTGCCATTGTTTCCTTAGGTTCTGTGAAGAAGAAACCTACAATGATATAAATAGTCAAGTGAGTTAATTACAGTTGATAAAAAGATTAAGACTTTTGCTTTCATTTCATAATGACATTCAGATTGTCTTGATACATTAGGGTCAGGGGCATTTATGTTATACTAGCATGTGTCTATAAAATCTAATGGAAATGTACAGTTTGAAGTTTGTTTATTAAAAAATGGTTTCCTAATACTGTTTGTAAGTTCTATACTAATAATGTTCTTTCATATTAGCAATACAGAAGCCAGAGAGGGAGATAGTTTTATGGCAGATATTATACTATTGCTGACTGTTGATATTGTGGTTCTTGAATTCACTTTATGAAGGGACAAAGTTTCTTTTGGAACAATATTTTCCATATCCACAGCACCTGGAGATCCATGAATCCATTGATCTCCAGGTGCTTTGAAATAACTCTCACAAATCTCTGAGGTAGAAAATTGCCAGAAAGATTTTATATAAGGGGAAACAGGCAAAAGGGGGTGAAAGATAAATCTCATTTCAACTTAATCTTAACGCACATATGTAGCATTTAAATCCCATTTAAATTTTGTTTCTACCTGTGTTGGAATAGGATTGTCCAGGTACATGTACCTGGAAGAAATTTAATGGAGGAGGTGCCTCCCCCTCTCCCTTTAGTCTAATAGCCTACAGGAGCAAGACACTCAGGTTATAGGCTTCCTCACTCATACATGGCTTAAACCTGTATCTGCCACTTGCCAGCTAAGTGCTGTAAACATGGGCAAGGCATTTCCCAGAGCACTCTATCCTTTCCATCAGAGCTGGCCCACTGAGACCCAGAGGGAAGAAATATACAGGGCCAGGGGAAGGAGAAAGAACTAGACTGAGAAGTATGCTGCTCTGGAGGGTGGGGGGACTTGACTGTAGATTTTTCCTCCAATGAGGCAAAAGCAATCCCAGGTTAGTTTTTTTTTAATCCTTTTAACCACATTAAATCAAGGGGCAGAAAAGCCATTGGGGACCAAAAGCCCTAAACCTATATTTGTTTATGTTTTTGTCCATAACTAAAGTTTTGCGACTTATAATTTTACATATGTGCTCAGGAAGTTCTATTTTGTTTCAGAATCTACACAATCAGAGTGGAAATTTCTGAGCATGTCCAGAAGGGAAACATAGGGCAAAAGAAGTTCAAATAGAATACAAACTGTGCATAAGTGCCAAACATTGAACTCAAGTGGCTATGGAAATGCCATTGAGGTATGTAAAAAATGAAATAAGATTTAGCCATAAGTGGTCCAAGTAAGTCACATCAGAAATCTCTAGCTGATGTAGAAACAATACCTATGTATACCAATTCCTAGCAGTTTTCTCTAAGGACAAATTTATCTTTTCCTTGGAGAAATGCATAAATTTCCATTTAACACTATATTATATACAGTATTGAAAAGTATTCTTTACTATGGCTATAGAGCAGCCAAGATAGAAGCAGCCATTATTAGAGAGATGTATCTGTGTTTAGCCTCAGGGCTTGGGTCAGTGTCACTTTTCCTTTGGAACAGAGTTATCATATCCAGTTATTATCTTCTCCTCTAATTAGTCCAGTAACAAGTCACTGCTATTTCTCAAGGCAAACTTCTAGAAAGAAAGAATTTGTCAATGGAATAAGATGGAACAGTATGTTCTGGGCCAGAAAGACAGAGCTTGAGTTCTATTTCAAGCTCTGCTGCTGACCTTGGCCAGCTCACTTTTCCTTTGCATGCCATCTTTAAAATAATACTATTGATAGTTTACATTCATTTGTAAAATTGTTTTCTCTCTCTGACTGAAAAAAATTGTTGTGTTTGCTCTATTAAAACATTTGTGGGCTACAGCAACTACTCAGTGGAGTTAAGAGTCTAATTCTAGAAGGTGCTAAATGTACTTTAGGCTTCTACAGCACACAGTACAGGACCTGGATTCACAACATATTTACACTAATGCATTTTACATTATTTATGTGCGATGATGTTAATGATATGAGTGACTCAGGTATCTGGGGCTATCTGCTTTCTGTAGGGTCTATTATAGTGCTTGTCCCTGGTGGCAGGAAAAGATGAAATACACTTTTTACCTATTTCAAAAAACTATCCCTGGGTAACTGCAGACACATGACACTTAAACAGACACTTTTACCAATGTTCTATTTAATTTATAATTCCTAGCAACTTGCTATGGAATTATTTCCCAACATTTGTACTTAAAATTGTATTTATTTATGTTTCATTTTCATCCTGAATTGCAAAGACATTTATAATATTTTCCTCTTTCTAAAGATATATTATAGTAGAAACATTTTATATACAATATACATTTTTTTCCATTTTATAATCCTGTGGAACAAAGTTGTAATATATGTAGATGAATTATGCTACTTAAAACTCTGAAAACTTCCCTTTGTACTCCATATCATAACATGGACTCCTGAATCCTGCCTCTCCTTACCACCTTTTTCAAAATCTGCTTCCTGTCTCACTTTCTGACTTTTTCCTCTGTCATAAGGTTGGGGTCCCAGGAGTGGGTATGATACCCCCTGATGTCTCCACAACCATGCCCACTCAAACGCTAGGGCACCTCCTGTCTATGCTGCCACACCTTGTTAAAAATATAATGATATACAGAGTATAGGAGGCTGCCCTGGCTTTACTATAATGACTACAATATGGTCATGGACTTGTGGGCCAATTGCATGCCTCCGTACCATCCCTACACCATGTCCTATGATTCACAGATGGCATGATTACAGTTTTCAACCAGTTACTGACACAGCCGCACACTGGGCCTTCCGACCCCTTGGCTTCTCTCAGCCCCACTCCAGGTCTCAGACCCCTCAGTCTCTCTGCAAAACCTTTTCCTGGGTTTCCAAACCTCTCGTTCTCTCTCTTGGCCTCATTCAGATTGTCAGGCCCCACAGTCTCTCTCCCCATCCCTCTCCAGGCTCTCAGAGCCCTTGGTTTCACCCAACCCCTTCTTGGGCTGCTAGGCTCCTCAATCTTTCTCCCAGCCTCTCTCCTGCTGTCAGCTCCTCTCTGGTCCCTTTTTCTGGACCCTGTTAGTTCTTCACTTTCCCAGCCACTCTCCAGGCCCTCAGACCAGTTTGGCCTTGTACTTTGTTCCTGGTCGCATGCTTGCTTGTTCTCAGGGAAACAGTTTTCTATAAGCACACTCTTAGGAATGACTGACCCCTAGCTTTTTCTACACTAGTTTGGAATACCCATTAATTAGGTATTCAGGACAGTTCATATATTTGGGAAATTCTAATAGGCATTTTTGAGCTACTGAGTATTTCCAATTAGTCCCCTACGTAGCAATTTGTTTTAGCATCACATACTCAACATAAATTTATGTGAAATATATGTGGTCTAGCTGGCAGAAATAAATATCAGAGGCCTCACAGCCTGCAATTAAATATCCAAACATTGTTTCTCCCTAACCTCTACCATTTGGTTTCCACAGAAAATGTACTTTTACCCAAACTGTGATTTTCCTTCTCTTCAAAGTGACATCTTGCTGATTTATTTTATTATCACATTTTCAAGATCCATCAAGCAATACAGTGATTACATTAATTTTTCATAACCCCACTTTCCCTTACAAATATATTGCTTGTCAATATAATTACTTTTTATAATCAAATGAAAATATTTACATGTGCCTTAAGAATCACCTGTATCTTAACCTAATTTACTTCTAAAATTTAAATCTAATCACAAATTACGCTGTAGAAATTGTAGATATTACCTTTTTTATTTATCTTTCAGACTTGCATTTAGAAATATTATACATCTGAAATATTATAGGTCGATGCTGGGTTAGATGAAAATGGAGCATACGAGGGACAAACAGGTGCCATGAATTATAATTAACCAAAAGGATCAAGATAAATAATGCATTTTTTATGCATATATTTCAAATAAAAAGGCTAAATGGCTTCTAAAATTAAAAGAGGAAAAGTTGTTAAATAGTAGAGAATTTAAAGATAGCTTTATGTGATAGAGGTAATCAAATTCCAATTAACTCTATCAAATTTCTATAGTTTTTCAATACGAAATGAGTGTGCCAGTAGCTGACCTCCATTCTGATGCAATGTCCCAATATTAATTGGCTAGCAATGACAGTCCACAGTGAAAAAACAGTGCTAAACCAAAGATAATCATAGAAGTCAACACTTTTAATACACCGTTTGCATTTCAAAGCATCTCCATACATAGGCATATGTACACATATTAAATATATGGAACTTTTCATATTGAAACATGCATTTTTCTTGTGTCATCTATGCTTGAAATAAGAGTCTGTTGTGCCTCAGATGGTTTAATAAGGATCAGTCTAATATGGGAACATACTGTCTGTTAGTTTCTGCAAGCGCTATGCCTACATAAGCCACTTTAGATGGGGAGATCATCCCAGATAGAGATACTACAGCCATATAATCTATTATCCACAGAGATGCCAAACTGGTTCAACTACTCAGTCAGTTTGTATGTGAATGAAAGCAAATCTCCCACCTACCCATCTCCCAGAGGGAAAAAAAAACACAAACTACTGGCAATCCCAAGTAACTCTCTCCTTTTGCAGTCTGGAGTGCTTTAAGCCATTTTATAAGTTATTCCTCATGAAGAGATGTAGTTCTTCCCCTCCTCTTACCTGCATAAAGACCAGTTTAATTATGAGTGAAGAAGCTTTCACAGTTCTCACTGGCAAAACCTATTGAAGAAGTCCAGGTATGCATAAGCAAAACTAAACATTTTTTTTTGTTTTTCTCCTGGACACAGATGCTCTTCCTACTAGAAACTAGCTATAAGCTGCAAAAGCATTAAGTGCACAAGTCAAGCTTCTCTGTACTTTGACTAATACTCTATATGTAGCAGCTTTTGAAGGTGAAAGCAGTTTTACCTATAGTAGCTTAGTTGAAGTGATATGGGACTGCTAAAGGCTAAGCTAAGACCAAGCAGAAAAGACACTAAGAAGAGCTTATGTTTTTTCAATAATAACAGAAACATGAATAGCAGTGGCAAGGATGTGGAGTAGGCACTTCCAGTCAAGCATGAAAAACAAAATGAAAGAGAGCAAACTGTTGGGGGCTAGTGAATGTAGGAAAAGCAGAGCAAGGCAAACAGTGAAAAAAAAGCAAGCATGTAACACTTTGTGTCTGTTTCTACACGCTCTGAGATATAGTTTTAGAAGTGTACTGTCCATGAGTTGGTATTTTGAATTATAGAACATTATGGTTTGAAGGAATCACAGGAGATCATCTAGTTCAACCCTCTGCTCAAAGGAGAACCATCCCCAACTAGATCATCCCAGTCAAGGCTGTTTAGCTGGTCTTAAAAACCTCCCAAGATGGAGATTCCACAATCACTCTGGGTAAACTTTTTCCAGTGCTTTACTAGCCTTCTAATAAGAAAGTTCCCCCCCCCCCCCAGTACCTAACCTAAACTTCCTTTGCTACACTTTGAGACCCTTGCTCCTTGTTCTGTCACTTAACACCACTGAAAACAGTCTAGCTCCATCCTCTTTGTAATCACGCTTCACATTTTTTAAGTCTATTTGGCCAGTCAGTTCCCATCCTGTACTGGTGCATGGCATTGTTCCGTCCTAAGTGCAGGACTTTGTACTTGTCCTTATTGAATCTCAATGAGATTTCTTTTGGTCCAATACTCCAATTTCCCTAGATCGCTCTGAATCCTAGTCCTACCCTCCAGCATGTCTACTAATCCTCCCAGTTCAGTGTCATCTACAAACTTGCTGAAGGTACACACCATCCCATCTTCCAGATGATTGATGAAGATATTGAACAAAACTGGCCCAAGGACTGACCCTGGAGGTCTCCGTTTGATACTGGCTGCCAACTAGATACTGAGACATTGATTGAGCCAGGATCCTTTGAGCCAAATGATTCAGCCAGTTTTCTATCCCATTTACAATTTTCATCCAACCTGTACTTCCTTAGCTTCCTTGTAAGCATGTTGTGGGATACCATATTAAAGGCCTTGCTAAAGTCAAGGTGGATCACATCCACTTCTCTCCCTGAACCCACAGAACTAGTTATCTTATCATAGAAGACAATCAGTTTGGAATCAGGTTCATCAGGCAAGACTTGCCCTTGGTGAATCCATGCTGACTATTCCTAATCGCCTTCTCCTCCAGGTGCTTAGAAATGGATTTCTTGCAGACCTGCTCCCTGATTTTTCCAGGGACTGAGGTGATTCTGACCACTCTGTAGTTCCCTGGATCTTCCTTCTTCCCTTTCATAAAGAAGGGCATTATATTTGCCCTTTTCCAATCATCTGGGCTCTCACCCAACTCCCACAAGTTTCCAAAGGCAATGGCCAGCAGTTCTGGAATCACATCCACCAGTTAGATGGACCCTATGATAAATACTATATATGGTATATTAAAATTCAAATGAAAGTTGCTTCAGTTTTATTCCTTGTCATTCTCTTTGTCATTAAGTGACATGGTGCAGATTAATGAAGTACACTGGAAGTGGCAAAGAAATGACTGAGACGTGAATGGTTTTGAATAACCCACTTCAACACTTATGTGCATCTTGTGGTGCTTAACTGGTCTCCTTATACAGCTGGCCATATTTTGAGATCACTTGAATTACTCCAAGTATTTCCTTTTATATGGTCTATGGACCATCACTTTAATTAATAGCAGATCTTTAGAATAGAACTTTGTGAAGGACATCAACGTTTGCTTTGTATACATGCATGCATGAAAAAGAACATGTTAATAATGAACTTTAGGAATGTGTTCATTTCAGACTCTTTGGCTTTTTCTTTAAGTTTGCTTGGTGAAAGGAATAAACCTGGTGACCAAGAAAAAATTTACATGTTTTCCCTCTACAGGTTGAAAAGGGAAAAAATGACATGATTTTGTGAAAGTTAACCTTTTTAATTTTAGAACCACTGACCCTCTTAGGTAACTGTCAAATATTTAAACACTGAATATATCTAGGACAGAAATTCAGATAAGGGAGATGACTGAAAATTTTTACTGTCTGTTTTATGACTTCTGTGGAATGCTTTAACACTCCTATGTCCAGTTTCAAATGAAGAAGGAATGCAATCCTGCCATAAAACCCCCCAAAAAACAATCAACAGTACAATTGTCATTTTCAGACTGTAGTTATAGGAAGGCCATGAAATAAAATGAATATTAAAACTGAGTTATTTTCTCAGCCCTGAAAGAATACTTTCGGGACAAAGACATATTGCAGTAAGTTTTCATAGCCATTCTGTATTTTGTGCATGACATTCTTGTCCAGAAGGGTCAGCCAAGGTTTTTCAATATGCTCAACAGCTCAGATACTCCAAGAAATCTTAGCTCCTAACTCTCATGGATTTTACCTAAGGCTATATTGATACCACTTCTGTATTATGTCTAGGAGTGACTCTGAGAAGCATTTCCCACTATATGTACCCTGAATCTTAGAAATGAGGATATGTAGCTGCCTTAGATTAGTTAGGCACTGGTGTCAATAAGACTGTCTGAGGCCACATACAGACATTACACTTAGGTTTAAATTAATGTAAATCTATCTAAACCCATAATTGTACAGAAGTTCAGTGCACATAGACTGGTCTAAAAATAGTGTAAGCAGTCTTAGTTGACCTGGTACAACATACACTCAATTCAAATCAATGTAGGTTAGACTGGTGCATTGAACTTTTGAACTGTTTCCAAATTGATTTAAATTAGATCTTTGTTCCCTTGCATCCTAGGCTGCTTTCCATCACCTTCTATTCCTCTCTCACAGGGAGGTGTTCTAGCACATGACCTGTGCACTGATGCTTAGGCTGAGTGCCCAACTGGTTCTGGCCATGGGTTCTCCCAGGACCAAGTAAGCACAGCCTTTAGCCCCAGCACCACCTCCTGCTTCCAGCTATCTGTCAGTGGGAGGAAGGGAGGCATGAGTGTCCCATGCTGAGCCCCAGGACAAGAGCACCCAAGTCACTGGGCCATACCCTCACACATCTAACACCCCATTATGAGGGACCCCATTTCATTCATGGAGACACCAACACTTAGAGCAGGAGAACCCCCATGTTCATGTGGACTCCTATGAGCCCCAACCTTGGCACCTACACACTAAGCCATGAATCCCCAAGTCGTTGTGATGAGGCACAATCCCATGGTTTCTGACTTGGGCATCCACACACTCAGACAGGGACCTCCATGGGCCAACACTTGGGCACAGCCCTACAAACCATTATTCAGGCACCTGCACACTGTATCTCAGAAGCCAGAGCTAGGCACTCTGCAACACATAGACCCACCTATTCCAATAAGAAGACGATGTAGGTGGCTCACCTCTAGAGGGTTGGGGTGTCAGGAGGCAGAACACTGGGAATGGGCCTGCACAGAGCATGACCCTGTCCTCCCTGGCTCAACTACTGCTGGCAGGGCCATATGCACCTGGTGCACTGAAAGCCTTTTTGACCTTCAGCTACAGGGTTCCAGAATACTAGGGCTGGGCTGGCACTGAGAATCCAAACTACAGCAAGTAGGCAAATGCTCATGAAAACCTCAGGAGAATGTGAGGTGTAGCTAGCAGTCTGTTTGTTGCAGGTAAAGGACACTGGTAATTTCCAGACCAGGGCATGGGCATCTGCTGGAAGCCCCTGAAAAGTTCAAGGTCATGGGGTTGGCCTGGCCAGTGGAGTCCCAGTCACTCTAGAGTAGGGGCAGTACGCAGCTACAGCAAGAGGAAAAGCCATGAGCTGACATCCACTCCTATGCATGCCCACTATTCCTTCCATCCATCCACTCTTCTATCGTTCCATCCGATTCCTCACAGCAGGAACCTTACTCACCTATAGATACCAAGATCCCCTGCCACAGACCATGTCCTGTCCCACAACTGGAACTACACAGAGATGAAGGATCTTGTCACCATCTGAGTCAAGGAGCAGACCCAGCACCAGATCGAAAGGGCACCACAACAGGGACTTATTCCAGTGCATTGCCCAGTAGATGGCAGCACAGGGCTAAAACAAGGACTCAGTACAGTGCCAGATCAAGCCTAAATGGATAAAAATCCAGTACAAACATGTGCATAATGCCAACAAAAAGTCCAGAGCTAGGAGGCAAATCATTCTACTTCCTCACTGTGGACAGGATCATCACCACCTACATACCTACATCACCATGGGGTGAGGGGACAGAAGGACTCATTGGCAGGAAGTCCCTGGAGGAGGAGGAGAAAAAGGATGGTCCTTGGACGTGTCCATGAGCAGGCCACTGGCGGCCACAGGGCACAAAGCCTAATGATGGTAGAAGCCTCCAAGGACTTTGGCCCTTTGCTGCTGGTCCCTAGATCATTGTAGGATCTGGGAACAGACTTGCAACTGCAGCTGGACCTGAGCTCCTTTGGTATATTCTCAGGCATTGTTATGGGCAGGGAGCATGGTGCAAGGAGGCAGGGGGAAAACTGTGAAGCCATGAAAGTTGAGACCCAGGACTTGGAATCCAAGCCCATGCTCTCTATCTCATGGGAGCTCTCTCCTCTGGTCCTCAACATAATGGACTATGGCCAAACACTTTGGCCATGGGACACCATTCCCAAGAAAGCTGCCATGGGTTTTCCACACCCACTCCTCCATCTCCTTGCTGCCCACCTTCCAGATGTGCATTGTGCCCCCCAGGACACAACTACCAGCTCAGCAGCCACTGCTGCAGCGCAACCAGCCCTCCCCCGACATCTGGTGAAGGCTCAGGCATGAATCAAGGCTGCCTTGCTGCCTGGGATGGTACAGATCTTCCCCACTCCACATGGCTGTGACAGGGATCCAGGCAGTAGGGGAATTGTGAAGCACCTGAAGGGAAGAGAGGGGAAAGGAAACAGGTAGATTATTCATGTCCTCCTGTGTGAATAGCATCTTGGGTGCCCTTATTATCAGTGTTCATGGCATCCTGGGTGGCCTCATCCTCATTGGCCAAATTAAAGTTGGTGGCCTAGTTCAGAATGCTTGGTAGGTACAGGGTGCAGTTGGTGGCTCCCAGTAGAATGCCTGGCTACTGGCTTGGGCACCAGAAGCTAAAGCCCATGGTAACCAGCTGCTTTGTTGTATCCAAATGGGCAAACATGATGTCCCTCAGACTCCTTAGAAAGTCATGCAGGGAAAAAAGCAAGACATAGCACAGTTCTTTGATCTCCATGTTTGGGTATGGGTAGTAGAGCACCGTGGCAGGGTGCAGACAGGCTGGGACAGAGGCACACTATAGCAAGTTTAGGCTCCAGGGGCTGCCATGATGCCTCCTGCTGACCATGCAACCCTTTCCCCTAGGGTAGCCTCCCCTTCCAACTTACCTGCCATATCTTGATGCATTTAATTGATCAGAAGGGAGGCTGCCTAATGGATCCTAGAGCAAGCTAACATTTCCCCGACAGTTAACAGGTCCCTCCAGGACTCAACTCATTTCAACACTGCCTTCACATCAGTACATCCAGGCTGCAAAGAGCACATATAGTGTTAAGGGCTATTCAGTCTCTGACCTCTCCTACAGCAAGACCTATACCTCACAGGTGTTACTGTACAAACATTTCCATGTTGGGGCCTTGGCTTTTGGGCTCCAGCTCTTGTTTGCATAATATTAGTCCTCAGGCTCCTGGACCTGTCTCTGCCCTGTTTTTGGCAATGATTCTTCCTTGGCGCTGCCTGCCCCATCCTGGCCCTGTTGCAGCTATGCTTTGGGCAATAAGCCCCCTTTGGATCTCTCTGCCTGAGTTCCCTGGACCTGCTTAACGTCTACCTGAGCTAGGCTACCCTCTTCCTCTTGTCTGCCTTCTGGGCCAAATCTCACTCTGTCCTCTGCCTCTATCCCCTGGTGGATTCAGGATACCTGCATGTCCTCAGGCACTACTGGAGCCTTCATCAACCCCTGATAGTTCCAAACACAAATCACCAGATTAAGCTATAACCAAGGAATAAAAATACTGCCTATAACATAAATTTAACTCACAGTAGGTGCAAACATTGACTTGTAGTTCACAGCCTTGGACCAAGGTATCAGCATCTAACTGGTAGTCCCCAAGGCAACTCAGAAATGAGCCAGGAACCTCCTGCAGCATTCTAGACCAGAAGCTATTCACTCTGCCTGGCTCAAGCTCTAGGTTTATATGCTGCCTAGGCCCTGCTCCTTCCAGGCAGGTGGTGCTTCAGTCCCACAGGGGTTTCTCAATTGGGCTGTGGCAACTTATGACTGCTGCTCTGGCAGCCCTTTGCTGCCTAAACTAGTATTTGACCTATTGCCTGGCAGCTAATTCTGCAGTAGGCAATTATAACCTCTTGCCCGAACTGCCTATTCCCCTTTTGCCGGCTCACCCTACACTGAGTTCCCTTGACTATCTACAGGTACCCCCTTTTTCTCTAATGGACAACTCTGCCTAGTAGCATTGTTTTTTTGCAGTGTTTCCTTTGGAAACTGCTCTAAATTCATCTGTCTGAGCTCTATCAGCTGCAGTTTCTCTTCTTAAAGTAACAGGGAGCCCCAGGCAATTTACACATGCAATTCAGAAGAGAGAGCACTAGCTCTGGGAATCTTCTGGAAGCCTCAAGGATGGGCACAGGGAAGAGAGGTTGGGTCTTGGTGGACAGTATGTACATCTGGAAGGGGGGCAGCAAGGGCATGGAGGAGTAAGTATGGAAAACCCATGGCAGCTGTGTTGGGAATGGTGTCCCATGGTCCACATGTTTGGCCATAGTGGCAGGGTGCTGAAGGCATGCTTGCAATGCCTCACAACCAATCAGGCAGAGACCTAGGCACTTGGCTGCAGTCTCCAGCAGCTGATGGAGCCCACAGGGCATGCTGGGAGGCGTGCAAAAATGCCAATAGCCTGTGGGCTTCAGCCAGTACAGACTGCCTGTGTGCCCATGCCCCTCTTACCCAAAGTCACTGTACATGGATTAGAACTGTGTATGGGCAGGGCGTACTTTACAGTTGTGCTCTCAGATTTGGCATGGAGACAGTGGAGACCACCGCCAATTGCCTTCACACATACAAAATATTAAAATAATAATAAAGGTTATCAAAAAGTGCAAAACAAGCAACATTCTAGTTACTCTTGAGGTTTGTTATCGTGCCTTCCCTATCATAAATTAATTATGTTTAATTATTTGCATGGATTCCTTGTAGTGGCTACTTTTCCCAGAAGATGCTAATGGGAATGAATGTATACAAAGTCTGGCTTTAGTTACTTACAGGAAAATGAACAGAAATTGTTGTGTATAGGGGTTGGTGATATTTAAAGATCAGTATTTTGTTTTCTTTTTTCTTTTTTTTATTTCGTTGTAACCTCTAAATATCATATGTTTTGTCTCACTGATTGAGTCCAAGCCACGGGTAAGGATGACTTCATAGGTTCCTTCATTTGAACTCTGAGGGAATTCAGTTTGTAATACACAAATGTATGTATTAAGCATAAGTTCTATCCTAGGGTCACAATCAGCTTTCAGAGGCATTTTTTTTTAAAATGGCACTATAAACTGCATGGCAGCATGGAAGGGGAGGTACTGCTTTCAAATGTATTTCCAAATTTTTGTTACCGTAAAATAATTCAGTGAGATGATTCTAATTAGCACATTCCAGCAGCCTATGCATCACATGTATTCACTACTAAACAACTTTAGTTAATGCATCTCCACTGTCATTTTGAAGCATAGGATGCTGAATACATGAAGAGCTGTGGACACTTTAATTATAGCAGCTCCTGAGAGGGTGTTTCTTTGTTTGTTTGGGTTTTTTTGTTTTTTACTGCAAATGAAGAACATTTCCAGTCTTATCAAGTGGAGAAACTCATACACTTAGAATTAAGTCTTACATCTAATTAATTACTGTGGTGGAACTGGTATCTTTTCTGCTCCTTATCGCTGGGCACAAATCCAACATCTCCACAGCAATTCACTTCAGGCTAATAGACAATATCTCTTTAAACATGATCTGCCTCACCCTCACTAATTACCAGAGCCCAAGAGCTTAATGTTGGTTTATCTACTGAAATGTAATGTCACATATTTGCCACAACGATAATCATTTGTATCTCCCCACAAAGGCAGAAGAAATAGGAAAATCATTTTTAAAAGTAAGAAGTGTGGGTGTCCTGTATAAAGATAAGCAAAAAAAAAAAGTCTGCTTTCTAGAATTGGAACAGTCCTTCAAGTCTGTTTGTTTGCTCCTAGACTTTTGACCTGGAGAGAAGCAAAAAGTCACCCTGCAAGTAAGTGTCGCTGTGTGCCAAATAGCATATTTGGACGATCTCATTTAAATTCTTGAACATTGCAAAAAAACAAAAAACAAACAAGCAAAAACCGAAGTAAAAACTAGTATCCCAGTCTGATGATTTTCTTCCTGTTTTCTTCAGCCACATTTTCTATTTCTCCACAGTTACCGCCATGAACTGATTTCTCCTTCCATAGAGTCAGGAAACACTAGGAAATGCTATGTAGTAGCTAACTGGTGAAGAGGTCTAAAGTTTTACCAGGTTGTGTATGGATAATGCCAATTTCTTGCAAAACTAAAGTTTAAAAAATAGTGTTGTGAGAATGCGGGAAGCCTGAGAAAGGGGAAAGTGAAGAGTAAGGTGAACCTGGGGAAATTACAGAACTTGGCTGGGGGTTCCAGTGACAGGAAGCTATGAAAATACTGATTTTTTTTTTCTCAAGTGCAACATTTCAGTGATTAATGAAATAGCTAGAGATCTGTAGGAGACCTGTATTCACTTTCATCTCTGCCATAAACTTCCCATGCTCGTGAAGGATTTGTCTACTGTTTCTGTGCCTTCATTCCCCTTTTGTAAAATAGAGATCTTAGTGGATACTATGATCATGAGTTTCCTTTAAGTACCCTGGATTGGAGGTGAAGACTCTTCACCTTGCAATTTAACCTTGTGTTTATATGTATTTGTCTATGTCTAACTCCTAAAACAGAGAAGAGACCTGTTCCTAGTTGTCTCTAACACTTCGGTTATCTCTGGTGAGTGGGTATTGCATTTTGAGCTGTAAAACAGGGGTTCAAGTTTTAGCTTAAAAGGTGTGTATATATTTCTGTGTTAGTTGTCTGGTAACTGTACATACACTACACAGTATATAGATTTCTTAAGAACTATGTCCCCCTGTCCCAGCAGCAGGGAGCTCCCAGCCCTGGCTTTGTGATCAGAGCTGGGACTAGGAGATTCTTATCTCCTAGCCCCAGCTCTGATAAGACTTAATAAGAAAATCCTAGCTCTGCTAAGAATCTCCCAGCCCCAAGTCCCTGATCATGGAGCCAGGGCTGGGAGCTCCCAACTGCAAGGGCAGGGGAACATTGCCCCTGCCCAGGCTTCAGTGGCAGAGCCTGCCCTGGCAGCAGGCAGCTCCTGGGGGCAGTGACCAGGAAACAGCTGTCTCCTGGCCCCATGCTCTCTGCCAGCTCCTAGGTTAGCACCCAGGGGGAGCCTAGAGCTCCCCCTTGCTGTTGCAGGGGCTTGGTGAAGGGACAGTGGGGGTGGGAGCAAATGGCTGTCATGAGCAGCAAATCTGCTCCTGTTTCCCCACACATGTAGATGCCTGCCCAAGGTAAGCCCACCATGGAACATTTATATGTGAAGACACACCTATATTTGTCCAAGCTCTACTTTTTGCAAATATTAATGAGCCCCACTCAAATATATTTCCATGGGAAGGGGGAGAGGGAAGAGGACAAACAAGCAAACAAGATCTTTTCAAAATATAGTGGAGCACAGCATACATTTGCTAATTTTCACTAAAAACTGAAAGGCATATAAATAATCAGGTTTGGTGATCAATCAATGGGAGGCCAAATCCAAAGCCCAGTACATTAGGAAAATCAAGTACCTTGACTTCAGTTGACTTACATCAGGAGTTAAAAGTATGACAGAATTAAAATATCAGTATAATACAACTTTCTCATGAAATATTTCATGTTGCATCAATTGTATTTCACTTTACTAGTTAGTAATATTAATATTAAATAGCATCACTGTCAAGTGCATTGTGTACACAGGGGTATAGGTTGTAGCTCTGTTGGTCTAAGGACATAGGCAGACAAGGTTCCATGGGTGAATCTGATATCTTTTATTAGACCAATCCAAATAGTTGGAGAATAATTATTAAGCAAGCTTTCGGGTTCAAAACCCCTTTGTCAGGCTAAGGAAGTTTCAGCAGTTGGTGTGTGCTCTTTCTGGATGGAATTAAAAGTAAAGAAGCCAGAGGCTGGGCTGGGGAGTCAGTTGCCAGGCGGATTATAATGTGTCAAAAATCCAATGTCTATATTTAGTCCATGTTTTTTAGTATCCAGAAGGTTGATGAAATGGAGTTCATAGGCTCGTCTCTGGGAAGTGTTGTGTAAGTTTCCTTTGAGGATCAGGACTGAGAGATTGGAGACAGAGTGGTTTTCTTGTGAGAAATGTGCCCCCACAGGTAATTGGGTATTTCTGTCTTTGATAGATTTCTGGTGTGCATTCATTCTGGTGCGCAGTTGTTGTTTGGTCTCTCCTACATATTTTCCATCAGGGCATTTGGTGCATTGGATGAGGTATATTACA
>JAGPOW010003642.1:77922363-77942582 GCA_030014935.1 Caiman crocodilus
CAATCTCGCGATATCTGATCTGTCTAGCAGCCAATAAAAGGGGAAATCAAAGCCTAGCGCGGGAAAAAGAAATTAGCTAGAGTCCGTTCGTTCTCGCCCCAGGGGCCTGTCGGAATTAAGGCTCCAGTGGTGCGACAGTTATCAGTGGAGATTCCACTATTCACATATACTCATTGTGAGATGCCATGATCTGACATTGTTCCTAGGCATTCCACATCTGGGAAACAGTACTTGCAAAGATGGCGTATGTACAGACATTTTTGGTTTTGTAACTTAATTCTCAGAAGCCTGGTGTTTCAGGGGTTATCTTTCTGGGAGCAATACTGAAACATCATTCGTTCAGATAAATATAAGCATGTCAAAATGTGGTGATACAAATATATGTCATATTAGAAAACACTCAAAAGAGAGATCTAGACAAGTATACTCAGGAGAGCAACAAAGATAAACATGCTATTTCTGGGGAAAAGAAGAAGAGGATACAGTACAAGAACATTCCATAAAACTACTAAATTGCATTTTCTTATCAAAATTTGGAGGACTATTTAGTCATCTGTTCAAGCACAGTCTGGCTATAGTGAATCACTTTTCTGTTTTATGAAACTTCCCTCTTACCTCCTTTCTGAATTGCTGTGGACAATATCACTATTGTAGCTGTCGCTCAGGTCGCAACCTGGTATCATCTTTTATTGTGATCTGTCTCCTTAGGTCCACACATCTGGGCTATGGACATAACACATAAGAAAATGTGTATTTAGGAAGGTCAAGCCCTTGTTTTTCTCACATTCCTTGTATCAGGTCATTTCCATTCAGAAGGCTGTAAATATTCTTTTCCTAACTTGTCACTTTTACCACATAATCTGTCTCCTTGCATCTTTCTGATGGCTCCCCTTCTCTATCCTATTGAGCATGTTTTTACTTCTAAGGTACTTATTTGTCATCTCTCATCCACTATCAAAGTGTTAGCTTCCTCCTCTGATTGGCCCAGAATGCCAGCTTCCTTCACCCATTTCTTAAATTTTCAAATAAGTAATTTGTGCCATCCATAATGAGCCCCTCTTGATGAGAGAAGCTAACTTATATTAAAAAGAACCATTTCCATGTATGCAGATACCACTATTTATCAAGGTAACAATATTGTCTCATTATTTCTTCATAATCTTACACCACTATGTAGCCATATTTTTCCCTTCTCAAATTTTTGTGTTCATACAGCAGAGGACTGTAGATCTTAGTTTGTGACAAGGGCTGTTAGGTATTATGAGAGCGCAAATAATAATAAAATTAATGATGGTCTTTTCCCATGGTGTATCATGGGATTATCATAATTATGTTGCTGTTTCATAAGAGATTGAGGTTGGTAAGGAAATTCAGACAATGGAGGAGAATGAGGGCATTGTGTACTGACCTAGAACTCCCAGGAGGTACCAAGACACACACCTGCAAAGAAATATTGTTTTTTCTTGCATAGTGCACATGCCTAAATAAGACATGCATATTATTTTTGGAAGGGAGAATATAAGAAAAAAAGATTTTGGTAGCCGTCCAAGAGCTATTTTATTCATGAAGACACTGTGCTACAAATTGTCAGTCTTTTACTTCCCTGTCAGGGAAAGGAAGGTGTAGTGCAATGTTAGCCCTACAACATCTACTCCCAAATTGCCACTTATTTTTGCCAGGTTTTATCCCATAACAAAGGCTTGAGGAATATGTATTACTATGGTGGGTATGTTATCAGTGCTACATATCTCCTATACTTTTGCTATGGGATAAAACTTACAAAAAGACTGGTGCCAATTTGATAACACATGTGACAGTGTTAATACTGCAGTGCACATTCCCCCTGCCCTTTCTCTTTTGTTTTCTTCAAGGAAAGCTAGCAGACATTTTGTAGCACAAGCTTTTTATTCTCCTGTGCCTCTAGGAAGTGAAATTGTGGCAGTGAATGTCTTGGTGCCCATCTTGCTGGGGTCATCTGATCCCAGCAGTCTTTGCTGCCCATGTGCAGGAGGATGGACCCGATGATCTGTAAGGTCCCTTCCAGCCTCTAACAACTATGAAAATTTCCTGCTTAAGAAATGCACTTCAATGTTGAAGTGCTGATTTTTCAAGGGAATGTGTTTGTAGTATAGAGTATATATGGCATCTAAATATTCAGCAAAAGTATTTTATTTTATGCACCTAGGATTTACATCAAAAGTCAAAATTTCTTTGAGAAGGCAGTATTGTAAAAAGTTCATTTGATTGTGAGAATTTAGTTTTCTGTCAACAACATCTTCACTTGGAACATTTCAAGTAGCACATGGGTATGGACCTCTGGCCTTGTCTTGTTTCTGAGTACCACTGGAGCCAGTCCCAAGTTAGCTTCTAGCATGGGAGGAACCCTGGCTCTTCAGAGACCTTTACCTGACTCTCCCTGGTTACCCATGGCCCTCCTTCAAGGACTTATCCTTGAGTTCACTTCACAAGAGAAGGCCTTTAACTCTTCAAAGAGGAAAAAAATCATGCTGAGTTTGAAGCAGCAAAGCAGACAACTCCTCTTCAATAAAGGCATTTACTGGGGCAAAGGTCACACAGCAAAAGAACTGTGCCTCCACTCTAGATCCTGGTTTAACTTGAATTTTGGTGCAAAACTGAGTGAAAATTATGTGAGTGTAAAGGTGACATTTGTCCAGGACCTGTGGTTATTGCTATTATAAAGGTTCTGACATGTGCATAACATTGTTGGTTACATGCCCTTATACATGAAAAATAAATCAGTTTAGCTCCCTTGTATGCTGCTTTATATATTTATAGACTGATCTGGTGAAATGCTATGTACTAGTGAGGTGCTTTGTATCCCCAGTGTTTTCACATTACCTTTTAATTAAGGAAGAGGAGAAGCTAAACTTTACAGCAAAAGGGGACATCTGTTTTATGTTAGACATTGGAAAATATCATGTTTCTAGTGACACTAGCATAGCTTTGAAATTATTCTATTGATTTCTGTGGTATGCTAGAGTAAATGAGACAGAATTTGCTCTGCCTTAATGAATATCACTTCTTTTTTAAACTTGTGGTTTTATTAGATTGTGAGCTACTGGCTATTGCTATCACTATAAGAAATGTTTGTATGTTACTGCCAAAATAACTTAATATCTATAAATGGTACATATAGAAATAATGTGTAACATCATGGTTATCAAAAGAAATGGAAAGAGGTCATATAAAAGAAAAAAAAATGCAGCTAGAGCCCATGCACAGCAACACTTTTGTTTCTAATCCTGGGAACAGCTGTCGCCACACATCAGAGAAACAATTTGAATTCCCATTTCTTGATGTTCTTTCAGTTTGGTCAGGGGAGGTGAGGGAGTGGCCAGGGGGTACAGTATGTTTCACATTAACTGATGTTGTCATATGGCTGGAGCATTGCCATAGCCATGATGGTCCAGCAACTCCATGACAGGTAAGGATTTTCTGTGCTATTGGACCAACTGTATAGTTAGGAGAGAGGTTGGACACATTTTTAGGCATAAACTGTCTAAAAAAAATCACCAGAATTGTACTGAAGGAGAATACTTGATGACCAAATGCTTCACCAACAACTATGCTGTTGGTCCAAGAAAAGGTATCACAGAAAATCCTTGCCTTTGGTACTATTAACTAGTATATGCATAGATGAATTATAGGATTGGAAGAGACCTTAAGGCTGAATAGTCCAGCCTTCAAGCATGTGGGATTCTCTGTTTTAAATCATCCCAGCCTTTTCTATCAAAAGATTATTATCCAGCCTATTTAAAAACCATCTAGTGAATTACGTTCTACAATTTCCCTAGGTAGTTTGCTCCATTATTTCATTGCTAAAACACAACAAGAAGTTTTCCCAGAGGTTTAGCTGAAGTTGCTTACCTGTAGTTTAGAACTGTCTCTTCTTGTCTGACCCTCAGAAGCTAAGGGGAACAATTGTTTGTTATTCTTCTTCATGACACATTTTAAAATCTTTTCTTTCCCAAGACTAAACATCTCCTGTTTCTTCTCTCCTTCCGTTTCTTTCCAAACCTCTGATCTTCTTCACTGTTCACCTTTTGAATCCTTTGAACATGTCCACTACCTGGTCTTCAGCTGAAACTTCACTTGTGCTGAATGGTGTTCATATTCCTTGGGAATTATGTGTCTGTTCATGCAACTCAAGATGGCAATTATCTTTTGAAAGAGCAAAAGAAGATTAGTACTTTCACAACAAAACAGTTGCTTTAGCAACAGCAGGCTAACGGTACCCTTCCTGGGTGCATCTCCATATGTGTATTAATGTGATGCAATAAACTCCAGTGCTTATTGTTCTGAGGTTTATTGCTCTTGGGAGCTCTGTGTTTACACCTCCCAGGACTGCAGCAAAATGAATTGGGTCATAGCAGCCTTGGCTGGCAGATGGTCAGAACAGTCAGCCTGCCAGCCTGAGGCTGCTCCAACTTGGCTCAACATGCTGTGGAGAGGCTGGCTGGGGCACAAGGGTGCTTCAGTGGAGGGCTAGCCAGTTGGCAGCCTTCCACTGAAGCTGCCTCATGCCCCATTCAGTCACTTCAGCATCTACACATGCACTGCTGCAGAGTAAAAAACTCCACAGGACAGTACTTGTATTTACACTTGTAAATCAGTCAGTATTTTTTTTTAATTGAATAAAAACACTGAACACGAGTAAACACATTATCATATTTCCATACCTGTCCTCCTTCCTTTTCATATCCTTGATCAAATAATCATAAATGTTCTTTCCTCATGCCTCATAACATTTTGGTAGGATGTAACATCATGGCACCATGAACAGTGACAGATCTCAGATGCTGGCAGTGGTGGCACAGCTAGTCCAGCAGTGACTGGGGCTGTATTTTTGCCTCTCATATTGGCACCTGAGACTGCTTCTCCAGTTGTCCCTCCCCTCTTTAGTATTACATTCTTAGTTTGCATCAGACAAAAAGCCACAACAGCTACTACATAAAAGAGTGCCTATTTCGAAACACTAAAATTAGAGTTGTCCTAAATTATATAAAATCCTGTTTAAATAGTAAAGAAATTCTAACAGATGCAAGATCAAAATAGCTGTGTATGAAATTGGTAGGAAGAGAATGTCATCTAAGGGTTATTATTGAAAAGCTCAGGCAGACAAAAATGTGATCTGCTAACCTCCCATTTTTGGGTAATTTAAATAGGATTTGAATCTTATGTGATTTACCATAATTACTCGCATACAAGATAAGGTTCTTTCCTTCAATCAGCGTGAGGGAAAAAGTCCTACATCTGCATACAAGGATACCTCATTAAATACATTGTCCATTTTGAACTGCTGCTTAAAGCAGCATGTGCCCAGTAATGGAAACCAATTATGAGGTTGCTTAACTGTAGCAGACACTGAGCAAAACTATAAAACAGATGGCCCATATGGGGAAAATAAGTTAATGGGAACCTACTACAATGGTTTTTTAATTTTTTTTTTTCAAATCCAAATCAGTTCTGAATTAAGCTCCAAATTTTGCCTGAGAAGAACTCAGTTGTTTAAGTCTGTGTGTTGCTACTGTGGGGGCCGAGTACAAGCTGGCAGGGCTGTGACCACAAGCCCACAAGCAGGTGAGTACTTCGACCAATGGAGCAGAATTAGGCACAGACATGTATTGGTTGAATTGAAATAGCTTTACTTACACTGTCGAAGTACACAGACTCGCACTGTCAATGTACACAGCGTAGGCACTTCCATAAAAGTTGCACCAGGTGAATGGTTTTTCTTACACTTTTGTGCCGGCAGTTCCCTTTACAACAGCTTCAAAACCAAACTTATAAGGAACTCGAGAGCTCTACGCACATCTGAATGATGTATTCGGTTGTGATGGGGGTGTCTGGGGGGAAGGGATATCGTGGACACAGGACCTTTGGTGAGGGTGATCAGGCCTCTCTGATATTGTGTGGGTCTTCCGCTTCTTTTCAGCAGACTTTGTTTTTATACTGCCTGAATAGCCAATAGGATTAAGTCCTTTTTGGTGCACTGAACAGACTGCATGAGCTGGGGATTCTGCTTCATGCACTGATGGCGTGGCTATTAGGCTGCTCTCATTCAAACAATGTGATTGCCAAGCTCGGCAGGAACTGTTCACTGCACCAGGGTTCTCTCACCGCACTGAGGAATCCTTTGCGTCGAGGAATCACATTGTGCCGAGAAATTCTACTGTGCCGAGGCATTATTAAATACTAAGTACTGACAGCTACCACCAGCAAGTCTCCTATCTCCAAGACTTTTCAGTCTGGGGCTTCAGATTCTCCCAAATCTGTGGCAGGCATCCTAGCAAGCCCAGAGGCCTTGGAGTTCAGATGCCCTCTAGTCTCGCTTGCCCCTAGCTAAAAGGCCAAAGGAGAAAGATAGAGGAAAAGCCTGAGAACAATTCGCATTACCATAAACTGTGAAGCAAAGATCCTAGCCTTTGGATGCATTTGTAGACTCTCACAGGAGTCAGCCTACCCACAGTGGAAAGGATAGGCCTTCCCCCTCTAACTACACCAAGTCATTCAAGTTCAAGAAGAGAAGTATCTCCTCTGCCAGGTAAGTAAAAACACCTGGCTGATCATGGTATCTCTCCTGGGAGTCTACTACAGGGATAGATTAGCACAATTGAACTGAATAAGATATAGTAGTGCCCATTAACTACACTCCCTCTCAGTGCTGACTCTTTTTAAAGTTATGGTGAGCACTGCATATATTTTAGTTTCCTCTTCATTCCTACAGCTGATCTATGCCTTTCTTTCCCATTTCCAATGATTCCTGTTTCTTCACCATCCTTAAAAGCCTGGAAGATACCACCAAATGGGGCTCCAAACATTTCACTCAAAATCCATCTGTTGCCTCCTCCCTCAGACTGTCATATACGATTAGTGTGGTCATAGGTGCCAAGTTTAGTTTCTGCTAGTGGGTGCTTGCCGATATAATACCACTCCCTCACAAAACCCAAGCACTTTAAATTTGACTTGGTGTGTTCCCGCACCAAGCCGCCACATGCCCAAAAGAGGCAATGGATTACTTTAACCCAGCTTTCAAGATGTCTGTAAAGATGGGTGCTTTAGTGGGGCTTTTTGGTGCTTTTCTAATAGTTGATTGAATCAGCTTTAGCTAAAAGTAACATGCAGCCCCACTGAAGCACTAGATCTATACAGGTGCTGTGTAGAGTCTGTATAGATGCTGCAGAGCCAGGTTGAAGCAGTGCAATTCTTCTTCCAGTAAAACACTGTTTTCTTTTTTTATAAATGTCTGCAAGCATCCACAGAGATCTAACATGTAAAACCAAAACAGCCATGGCTTGTGGGTGCTGAGCATGTGTTAGTTTTTTTTTTTTTTCATGAGTGCTTGAGCTTTATGAGTGTGGCTCCATGAAGTGAAGCTGGACCAGATTGCCCTGTGCCTCATATTGATATATATGTTTGGAATACTCCAAGACTCATGACAAGAACATTTGGTTCCAGGCACGAGTGTGGGGCTACTAACATGGATCCTTTGTGCGGGATAACTAGAGTACACATCCATACTGAGCAATGCTGAATTGTGAGGTCACCATGGCTTGAAATCCTGTTGACTCTGGTGGGGCCCAGCCCAATGAACTATATGGTAAATAGTGAACCTTTTGGCTTTGGACTAATATGATGTTTAGTTTGTATTATATATAAGTAGATGCTAAAGTGCTGTTTAATAGTGTCTTTATGGAGTACCTATACTAAAGCCTACAACAGTTTAAAAAAAGGTAACCAATATCCCTCAGCTTTGGATGAGCAAAGTATATGGGTATTATATAGAAATTACTATAGCTAAGTTTAATTTCAAAATCATTGCTTTCAAATTTGCTCCTCATTTGCATGTGTTCAGAGAGAGGAAGTTCTGACAGTAAGAGGAAGGGAAAGGGGCTACAAGGGACAGAAGTTGGGATGAGAATAGGGCAAGGACATTATTTCACTCCCCACCCCCTGCTGATTTATTTTCCCCACTGTCATAGTGAGGAGGGCCAACTTCAAGGCAAACCTATAATAATTTGATTCTATACCTGGAAAAGTATAACAAATTATTTTTTTTCCATAGATAGAATCTAATTATTGGTGGGGGGAGGCTTGTCTTATAGTCAGGGTCATCTTATACTCAAGTAAATATGGTAGTTTGTCCAGTTAAATCTAAAATGAACTAAACTTGAAAAAAAAAAAGCTTAGTTATTACATTGCTGCTTTACCTTTTATCATTCAGAGAAGACTTTATTGATGATTTATTGTTGAATATGCCATTGTGTTTTAAGAGGATGGTAAAAACTTAGTAGTAAACTAGTGAGTTTTTCAAATACTTCCCCTCTATAGGTACCTATTTCTTTTCAGTTAAAACTGATTACTGAAGAATCTGAGGAATATCTTTCTTATACTGTAAAAGAATATGAACATTCAAATCTTTTGTCTGCTGATTGAGACTTTCCAGCATTGTGCAAGTTTGTTTATTTTTCCCCTTGAATGGGTTTACTCAGATGAGCATGCATGTGCAGTTTCCAGGGTTGTAGGCCCATGCACAACACATTCAGTCATTTGCAGGGACAGGAGATCCCAGTGTCAAAAAAACCTTTGCTAGAAAAAATGCAGTGGTGCATGTAGTGGCAGTACATGCCTCCCAAAGCCAGAGCCTGGACAGCTAGAGCCAGGCCCTGGCTGCCAGCCAGGCTTCGCATGCCTGGATGCTGCCACTGGAGCCCTGGGAGGCCCCCAGGGCACCAGGTAAGATTGTAGACATGCCCTGAGATGTGGAACAATCAAGTCTCTTGCTTGTGCTCCGACTAACAATCAAGTGCTCCGAATAAGAATTAGTCTGATCATGCTCCTGGAGTGTAGTATGTTATAGTATGCACAGCAGTAACATTTATAACATTTTAAATAAATTTAAAAGCTATGAAGATTGACCCAACAGATTGACTTTTATTAGTGGATGTTTAGGATTTGTAAAATCACAGAAAAAAGATGACAAAGCCGAGAGGGAAATACAGAGTGCCCGGGCGAGGAGCTAACAATAGAAGGATGGGGTGAGGTGGGGAATGCAACTAGGTTACACAAAATACAAAGTTAGCTAACTAAGCCCGGGGGTAAGGGGAGAGGGGAGGGGGGAAAGGGAGGGAGGGGTTTTGTGATGCTGAGAGAAAAAGGGGATAGAAACACACATACCCGTGACAATGGTCCTCAATGGTGGAAGAAGTAGTACGAAGGTAAAGAGTTGCAGTCTATATACAGTCTATCACGGGGGTCCTCTTCGGGTGGCATAGGGTCGTCGTCATCGTCCGTGGTTGATGAGTCCTCTGGAAGGGAAGGTCCGTCTGGTGCAGGGTGGGAGGGAGGGGTTCAGGCGGTCCCCTCTGGGTCCGGTCCGGCTGCTGTTCTCCTGGTAGGGTCTGTGTACTGGCAGTGGCCCGTGATATGCTCAACGTAAATGTCGCAGGACCACCGGATGGTGTTGGACACCATGAGGCAGCGCATCAGTTTGGCGTAACGGTGGGAGACGCAGCAGGCACGCAGGACGCTCTCATTGCTGGGGTCCCAGCCTCCGGGCGTTCCAACGATGTGCGTGTCGACCGTTATGTTGTGACCGCGGATCCTCAGGGTGTCAGCCAGTGGAGCGTACTTCTCCCGCTTGTGAGCCCGTGTCGGTGAAGGCTTGGTGCCGGTTCTCGAACAGGATGGTGATGTCCACTTACAGGGAAGGTCTTAAATGCCAGCACTTGTTCCTCTTTCTGAACAAAATATGTTTTCTTCAGTTTGACATATATATTCTCTATGAAATCACTTTTCTGTAGGGACTAGTTGAGTCAAATTTCAGTGCTTTGTATTTACAACAAACTAGTCATTTGTTGGCTTGTCTGTTCAATGACTTTACACATTGACATGTGTTTGAGAGGTCTCTCCCTCTATGACTGCACCTTCCTAAAACAGTTGTACTCCCTTGCAACAATTCTATAGAAGACAGGGTATATTTGCCCCTCATAGACTAACCAAAGTGTGTGTGCATGCATAATATGTGTGTGTGTGTGTGTGTGTGTATCAATATATCAATCAGTAAGGTAGGCTAAAGACTGCTGAAAGCAGAACCTTAACAAAATCATGCAACTGACACCCAGGAGAAATAAGAATAGCCACTACTTTTTCGATATTCAGCCCTAATACAAAATGTACCTCTTCACCCCAGCTATTTCACAATAGTGTCCCTCTCATACTATTGAAAAAGGAAAAGGAAAACCTGAGAACATGCTTCAGGATGGCAGAGCAGAAAGAAAACACTGACATGTCTTTGAGGATCAGTGCTCAGATACCACAATGAGAACAGCCAAAATCCCTTGAAGGAGAGGCTAACTGTATTTGACCTGTAGTTTTAATACCCAGCCTCACAGAGATAACACTTTTTGATGAATTGCTTAAAACACATTTAATTATATTTTGTCATGATATCAGCATCAGGCTAATTAAAAAATACTGCACTTTAAAGACTTCTGTAAGAGGTAAAGGGAATTTTTAAACGAGTATTTTACAGAAAGATCTAAAAGAGCCTGGACTTAGCTTTTCACCTCCCAGCTCTTTAATATTTTGACTATTTTCCCCACGTGCAATTTATTTTTCTACTAATAATTAATAACAATCTTGGAATGCCCACAACCAGAGGGACATGTAACAGTCTAGTAAACTGTCTTTGGCAAGAGTTTTGCACACTTGGCTGATTTTTTTCTAAGATCTCACTTAAGGACAAGACATTTGGAACATCTTTTTTTCCTTGGCATCACAGCATAACAGCTATTCTGTTTAGCATATTTGAGGCAGATGGTAGAAAATCTATTCTTTATGCCTTTTATGCCTCCGTGAAAGTGGGCAATGAAAATCAGCTTTGAGGCAAACCTGCACAAGAAGGATTTCTCATAGCTGCTGGGCAGCTGGCTCAGCCATCATAATGTGTTTGTGCACATGTTACTTATTTGAAGTGGTGGTTGGGGACTTCCTCACAGACAATACACTCTTGGAAATAAAGTTAAAAAGAACCCTAGAAACATTATACATTACAGTAGCCATGAAGAATAATCTTGAGATTGTCAGATTTGGTTATTGGAAAAAAAAAATGTTGCTGGATGAACTGTGGAGATTTTGAACCCCTAACCAGTGGTTCCCTTTGGCACATTTTTATACATTTCTGTGTTTCATTTCAGAAGCTTAATCTGAGCAGCTCCAGAGTGCCTCAAATTTGTGAAAAATCATCTGCAAACGATGCCTTTTGTGTTAGACTTTTCTGGTTGTCATAAAACATAGTCAAAATTACTTTTGTGACACAAATTTTGTCATGACTGAAATTTAGAGGTGGAGAACTTAGTGAAAATACTACTACTACAACTACTATCAAGCTTGTTTTCCTCAGAAAGGCTTAACCACTTATCCAGGCTCTAATAATTTTCACCAACATCTTTGGAACAAAAGCATAAAATATATAGAACATTTTTGCTTTTGTTAACCTTGTGTCCTGGCCCCAAAATAAATAAATAATAAAAAAGCAGCAAAAAAATCTCCTTTTCTTTTGATACTTCCTGTGCTTACTTTTATCTCCATGAAGGAGACAAGAGACTCCCCAGAGAGACTAACCACACAGTTGAGAAATCTTGCTAGTCAAAACAGAAACTAAATTTATACTCTGGAATTTATATTGCCCTACTATAACCAATTGGCTCAGGGAGAAGCCAACATTCAGATCTCACATTGGATATTTACAACAACTGTATTTTTATACTAATTGTTCCTTACCTGGGGTTCTAATATAAACCTAGGCTATAACAAATGGCATGAAAAATGTACAAACACACACATTACATTTAAAAAGTCTCTCTCCATTATGGAAATTAAATGTGGAAAAGCAGAGAGCTGACAAATACATAAATGACAAAAAGCATTTTGTTCATTGAGGCTTTGAGTGTAATGCATACTGAAATGGGAGAGTAATGTTTAGAGTCACATTTAAAGGAAACTACTTCCTGGTTTCCAGTGGACATTTGTAATGTTGAAACACTGTAAACAGAATATTTATTCCTGAACTTCACAGGAGTCTTTTGCCTTTAAAAAGGCGTGTAAGTGAGCCTCTAAATTCTGAACATTTTGGTCTAATTCTCTGCTACCTTGAAGTATGCATCATTATTTTTCCTTGCACAGAGCAGATATAACATGCTAATTTGATGGTTCAGGCAGAGAGACAGGAATGTCCTATGGAATGACTTTGAGCTTCAGTAATAATATAACTGAAGTGTACAATTAACCTAGGAAAAACTGGACCTTGTTTGTTGTTGTACTAGGCACATTAGCTTGCATCATTCTGAATTGATGACTGGTTCTTTTCCCCTGGTTCCCTTGAAGTGGGGATATAGAGGTTGAATTCCTCTCATTGTACATAATGCATAGACATTTGTACCAGTGGCAATATGAGAGCAAGCACCACTAAATCAAAATGGTATAATCACCTTGTACATGTCTAAATTTCTTAGAAGAGGGCAAATGGATAGATCTGTGTCCTATACCATTTTGTCTGGTAGTGGTTTCTATCATACTCCCCTTACACTGAGCTTTCCCTAATAGATGCCAAACAACACTTTCACAACACAACTGTGGGACTTAGGAGCTAAAGTCCCATTGACATTCAAACCCAGGGTGTTTACTTTGAATGGTATTTTTGCACAGCAGGTACCAGGATCACTAACAGACATACCTGCCTATCCGCAGGCAATGTGGCATTCAAACTGTGAATAGAAAAGCTGTCCCTGCTGTTTGCAGAGTTCTGTAATTGAATTTCTATGCCTTACTTTGTAACACAAACTGATCCTACTGTCACATCCAAGCATAAACTGCTCAAACATTATCTGTTGAATAATACACAAAGACTGAGGATAACATTTTCATATGTACCTAAATGACTTCAGAGCCTAAACCCTCTTGTTTTTATATAGGATGCAGGCTAATAAAGGGTCAGATCGACAATAGGACTTTGAAACCTAAGTCCCAACTCACTGTCCCACTGGAGCCTAAGTCCAAAATTTAGATACTCACAACTTAGCAGACAGCTGCTTCCTAAAAAATCCATTCTACTTTTATTTTCCAGTTGTCTATTTAGCAGACCCAAAGTGCACCTACACATGCAATTAAGGCAACAAAATAAACTCAAGAGCACTCTGAGCTGGAGTGAACTGCTCCTGCGCACAGCATCTGTACGTGCGCCTGGGACACCAGCAATTTGAACTGGGGTGGAGCATGCCTAAGCTGGCAGGGGGCATCAGGGGTTAGCTTTGGGTCTGGGTGGTGGTGCAGAGGTCTGGCTGGTGTACAAAGATGCAGAACTTGTGAAGCTGTATGGCTAGTCATCATCCAGAAGACTGGCCCCAGCCTGGTTACCATCTATAAACGCATTACATGACAGATAAGTCCTCCAATGTAAAATAGTACTTTCTCCAATAGTACTATGCTATGGCAGAGTTAATTAATTTACTGTACTCTAATACTGACTGATGTGTAAATTGTGACACTTTACTGCAGAGCTAATTAGTCTGCTGTTCAGTAAAGCATACATGTAGATGCACCCCCAAAATCTTAACAGTGTTCTGTGGTTAGGTGCCTATGCCACATAGGAATCCAATGTCTAGATGCTCTTCTTTTCCTATCTTATCTGCAGAGCCTGGAATAATTAGTACACTAAATGACAGCTTGAGCATGATTCTACAGTCTATCATTAAGAATATTTACATGGAAAAAAATGGGTTGCCATCCCTAATCCCATGAAAGTGTGCTACTCCCTCCTTCTGGCTCAATAATTGTTGCTGGCAAAGTGCAACGTTCTTCAGTTAAAGGGACTGAGAGAATTCCACTTCATGGGCATATCCCCATGAGTGTGCATGCACAGTTTCTCACACCTCAAAGTAGTTTGAGGCACCACAAACTGCATGTGGCACACAGGCACCTCTTCACTGCATTGTTAGAAAGCAGTGTGGCAGGTTTTTTTGACACTAGAAAATCCTAGTGTTAAAAAACCTGCCACTGAAAAAAGCAGCATGGTGCATACAGCAGCAGTGTATGCTGCCAGGAAGGGAGCCTGGCTCGCTAAAGCTATACTCTGGCAGCTAGCCTGGCTCTGAGCAGCCAACTCAGTGCTGCTGCTGTCCCAGGAGGTGTCCAGGACCCCAGGTAAGGCTTCTGGGGCCAGCACAGGTGCTGACCCCAGCTCTCCTACCCCACCTAGATCACTTTGCTCCATGCCAGAGTGTGTGTGAAGGGCTGTGCCCAGGGTCAAATAGAAGCGGCAAAATATGTACATATGTATGTGCTGCTGCTATTTGTCCCATGGGAAGCAACCACCCCTGCATGTGCATACTCGTGGGGGTGTCTGACTTCACTGCAATCATTTGAAGCTTTTATAGACATACCCAAAACTACCTAGCTTGGGAACTAGTAGAAGTTTAGCTGTGACAGCAGGAGTATCTGTATGTTCTTTCATCCCAGTTAAACTGCTGGTTGCCTGGGTAACTACTTCTGACATCTTAGGTAGGTATTCTAAAATTGGAGCTATTAAATAAGGAAAGGTGCATTTTTCAGCATTATCACCTTTTCTGGCCATGTTTTATGAGAAGGGGCTGACATAGAGAGCTAACTTCAAGGGATGGTTCAGCATTATGAATCCTGTTTGAAGATAGGCACCTCTTTCTAGCCTCTAGTAAGGTCCCTAAGCCTCTCTCTCCCTCTATGTGTATATTGTATTTTATATAAAGTGCATGCATGTACACGGCCATACATATATACATACACATGTGCATAGGGTTAGGGACCTAAGAATAGCATATATAGTTAGTTAGGTGCTTAAGCATCTGACTCTGGATTCTGTGAAGGGGTTGGGCACCTAGGTCCTTTTGTGGGCATAAGCCAATGTCACTAGGGATTTCTGGAAATTTTACCCTAGGGCTAGTTTGAAAAATGAATAATAAAAAATTGATTGCAACAGATATAAGTGGCCATTGTAGATTTCTTATAAGTGCACTGAGAAACACAAGTCTAGAAACCCTTCTGGAAATAGGGTCTAAAATCCCTGTAACTGACACTAAGTGCCACTTATGTGTTTGCCTTTAGGCAGCAAAGTAGCTCTTTACTTTATAAAGGTGAAATAGTATTTTGCCTTTGCACCTAAATGGAAACTGAGCTGTCCTGAAAAACATCATTCTACCAACTTCACTAGATTTAACTTCACTAAAAGACAAGGCTCTATGAAATTGGATTGTAAAAAAGATGCATTAATACATGTGAGTATCAACAGCCCTGCTTTTCCTGTCCTCTATAAATTCTGTATGACTTTTGACTTCATTTTAAGATGTCTTCAGTACGATGAAGACTGCTTCAAAGCGCAAAGCACCTACCCTTACCAGGAAAACACTTGATTTCTGATGCTTCCTGATTCTACACAGTACTGAGATCATTTGTATTAATTTTCTCCTGTATTTTTCCACTTCCAAATTCATAATGAGCTTTTAGAATGGCATTGAATACATTTCCAGTCAAAATTAATGCCATTGCATATATTTGTTCTTTGGGTAATACTTCTTCCATCTGACCTTTCTCAATCATAAAGATATTTATAGGAAAACATAAACCATCAAAAGACATACTGAGGAGCCTATTTAGAAAGTATTGTCCAGAACTTCTTTTGTTGTGCTACTCTGGATGTATTACAAGTCTAGATGACTCATTCATTTTGGTTTTGGTTTGGTAGTTGACCAATTCATGTGGTTTAACTGTTCATTTGAAAATAAATATTGATTGAGAAGAATTATCTAAACCAATTTGTTCTCTCTGACTTTCAGCTTTTATTTAGCATACTCTTTCCTGTAATTAATTAAGTGATAGATCTTATTTAAACCTGACATGAGTTGTAAAACCTGGGAAAGCAAGATCTCCAGGGGCTTCATAAACAAGTATCATGGTGGTTATGACCATGTTCCCCTTAATAGAATCACAGGGTTCAAAGGAACCTTAGAGGTCATCTAGTCCAACCCCCACTGGTTGTACTAAAACACACAACTGGCTAGCAATTAGTAAAATTTTAGGAAAGGTATGTTTCATACTGTTAAATAGGAGGATGTCCTGTCCAAATATAAGGGAAGCTTTACTGCAGTTTTGAGATGAAGAAGATTGAGAACTCCTTGTGTTCCATAGGCTACATTACATAGATATTTAACTATTCCTATGTGCAAAAATATGAGCAAGATCCAAGAATAACTTTCATAGAACCTAATTCAACAGCTTCTCTGTGTTTTAAACAATTCCATTAAAACAGTACAAGATGGGATAAATTTCTGCATTATAACAGGTAAGGATGACATTTTACATGTTTATAAATGAAGGGTGAGATGATCTGTAGTCTGGAAAACATAAAAGAGTTTCATTACATACTCAAAGTTTCCACTTATCCATTCAGTAGAGGCCATGGCAACAAGCAGCTTCTCTATTGATGTCAACGTGATAAAAGATTTATGTTACAAAATGTGTGTATAAAACGTGGTCTCTAGTGAGTATGAAAAGCAGGCTGATTTATTCCTTGGCATAATTTTAAATGTCATCAGTTAAGTTTAAGGGACACATTTGCCAATAGTTATTAATTCTTACATTCTTTACCAACAACAATTTATTAAGTTACTTGGGTGACAGGTGAAAACAAAAACCAGGTTGCAAATAATTTTCCTTAAGGGGAATTAGAAGTTATAGAAAAGCCATGTGGACGTCTTCTTTATATTGTTTTAGTTACAATTTAAAATATTGATGCTGCTGACTAATGTACATTCTTTAAATAGGAAATGACATTGGTTCCCAAATGGCTTGTGTAGAGGTTTTAGATGCTTTTAACTTTTAACATCCTCTGTCAGATTCTGTTACCATCCCTTCATTTGATTGTTGAATAGCCCAAGTTTTAATATAGACACAAAATATATAATATTAGAGCAACTACCATTTGGTTTCCATTTGAATCATGCTTCTCATATATCTTGTATACACTATGTACGCTAGGCAATCAATGAAACTATGTTTCAAAATGAATGTCAGACTAGAGAGTCTTCCCTTCTACTCATTTAGAAAAGCCCTTGACATTTCATACAAATTCTTATTGATATCAATAAGGCATGAATTCAGACTTGGCTCCTAAAACATTAAGGAACATAATCTGTTCTGATTTACCAGTACAGATCAAGGGTGTCATTTCATATGCTCTAGGATAGGTGCAGGCATTTGAATTAGAGCATCTCCCAAGAGAATCTCATGTATTCAATGTCCTGTGCTTCAAAATGGTGACAGGGGCACTTTAACTACAGCTCTTCTGTTAGCTTTAGTTCAAGTGTCCCTGCCATCATTTTAAACCACGGGATGCTGAACACATGTGACACTGAGGCTGCTGGAGTGTTCTAATTAGAGCGCACCAGCAGATTTACATTTTTTTAGTGCTTAACTTCTCATGTATGTTGTAGGCGTTGAGCACGTGTATAGGTGCCCTAAGTTTTGGTCCAGATAGAAGGACAGAAATGTCCTCTGCCTGACCTTCAACTTGAGCAATATTATATATCATAACTGAAGTGTACCTGTTACCTGTGACAACCCAGGCCTTGTTTGCCATTATTGTAGGTGCATTAGCTCATCTCACGTCATTCTGAATTCATGATATGTTCCCTTCCGTTGATCCCTAGGGAGTGAGACATACAGCTCAAATTCCCCTCCCTGTGCACTATTTGTAGTCATTCATCCTGGTAGCAAGGGGAGTGTAAGCAGTACTAAATCAGAATAGTAGTACTTTGCACACACACGTGTAAATAATTGTACTTACTACAAGCGGTGGAATAAGCTGTCTAATGATTTACTAATCTATTTGAGAGGAAGAAAGGAAGACTTTTTAGATTAATAGGTAAAATACCAAGTTATTTAGTTTAAAAGACTGTGTGCACTATATAGATATTATATGTAAAAAGTTATGATAAAAGAACATTATTAGAATTGCACAGTAAATCCTTCCAGTGTTTGGCCGCTTGCCTATTATCCCTTAATAAACAACTCTGATTCAGCCTTAGAGCAGGTACATCTTATGCACTGAATGAGACATGGAAAAATAGCATAGTTATGTAAATAAAGATTGCATTCGAACACTTAATGGGGTAGAATTTGCACATTTCTTTATTTTTTAGTGTTTAACTTTACATATATGCATTTCTTTTAATATATATATATATATTTTGTGTAATTGTCTAAGCTTGAATGAAATCAGACTAAAAATATAAAAATTCCTTCATAAAGCATCTATGGGTCATCCATGGGCTGGTACCCTTAGATTGACTGCAGTGACCTTTGCTACTTGCATTAACAGTAACTGCATGTAGTAGTAGATTGTCATGCCAAAAATGCCTCAGCACTGGGAGAGTTTTGGTTACTTTCCCAGTAGGTTTCAGGTCCTTAACATCTCTAACTGGACACAAAAATTAGCTTAAGATTTGACCTTAATCTCTTTGTGCTTCAGTTCCTGCTGTATAAGAAAGGGGCAGTTAAATACCTTACAGAGATAGTGTGAAAATAAATTATTAATGTTTGTGAAGCCTGATACTGCAGTAATGAATAGGTTCATGGAAAACAGCTTTGCTTTTAGAACATGGCTTGAACAGAGGACAGTAAATAAAGCAGGTAGCCGCACAATGAACAATGAAGGGAAAACAGAATACAGAATAACTGCTCATTAAATAAACACAATTCATTTCATGAGATGAACAAGGCAGGAATCCTGGGGTGGGAAGAGAAAGTATCTGATCGCTATAAATAAAGAGAGTATCACAATGTATAAGCAGAAAGAAACCAAACTTTGAATCCTAAAATAGTCTCTTAAGAAATAGAGAAGTGTGCTTTTACAGTAGGTAATATAAATAAATGCTAAATAGTATCTTCATCTACAAATACTTTATCTTTTTCTCCTTCTGAGAAGAAACAAGAAAGAATCTTTGGCTGGATCTGGATGTGTAGGCAGGTATGGGTTGTGCTCTTTGCAGCACAATAACCTATGTGAGTTGCACATTAATCAGTGTGTATCTAATTTGGAGGGCAAAATTTGCTACCAGGATTTCCCAGTATCAAAAAAAAAAAATAAAAAAAAATCTGGGAAAAATGTTGAGCAAACCATGACAAAGTGTTAGGCAACAGGACAAATGCAGAGAGGGCTGTCTACGCTCCTGTCTCTGCATGCTGTAGAGCCCCTGTGCTGATGCACCCTGCACTCCAACCACTCTCTGGCTGGCTGGGGTGCAGGGTATCTCAAGACAGGGAGCAAGCAGCCCTGGCCTGCCTGTTCCCCTGTCTCCACAGCTGGCTAGAGCACAGTCTGCCTCAGCACAAGAGCTCCACGGCGGAGCCCCCACACTGAGGACAGGGGAGCGACATGCCCAGGGCTGCTGGCTGCTTCCCCATTTATAAATTTGTTATGATTTTCCATATATGAAATCTAGTTATTGGAGCAACAGATTAAATTAATCAATGGTGGAGGGAGAGGTGATAAGTGGGGCAGTAATGGGGTAGGCAGTGGGGGACAGACAGCGGAGGAAGCAGTAGTAGGGCATGTGATATGGCATGTAAGGGGGCATTAATGTGGCAGTCTGTGACTGGGGCCTGAGCCACAGCAGCTGCCTGCATCTGCCTGCTGAATTGTGCTTGTTTGTAAGGTTAGGGACTTTTTTTGCCTATCTTAAATGGAGGAAAAACCCTGTTTTCTAAATGAGTAAGTACAGTACAAGTGGACTCTAATCATAAAGGAAGAAGCCCTGCATAATTTCTAGTCCAGTGCCCATGGGCCACTAGTGTCACCTTAGTCACAGGGTGCACATGCCCACCCACCCAGTGACCAGTCAGCAACTGGGGGGGTCTATAGTTTCATAGTTGGTGGGGTCAGAAGGGATCAAAGCAGATCATCTAGCCCGACCCCCTGTTACGGGGAGGAAGGGATGCTGGGGTCCAATGACTGTGGGCTGAGGTGGGGACACCAGAGCAGAGGGAGAGGCTGCAGCGGGATCTGGGCTAACTGCATGAGTGGGTGGACAAGAACAGGATGGGATTCAATGTGGACAAGTGCAGGGTGATGCATCTGGGGAGAAGCAACCCCCAGCACACATACTGGC
>JAGPOW010003642.1:77946815-77967065 GCA_030014935.1 Caiman crocodilus
ATGTGTGTAAGCTATAGTAAATTTGCCTTTATTCCACTCCCTACTTGCCTCCTTGATCCAAATGAACAGACTCACAGTGCCCAGCTGGCCTGTGACAACTTCCTCCTCCTTACAGAATGAAAACTAGAAAGCTTTATTGTAAGGAGCAGAATGGGGAAAATCAGCATTTATCCCACAGGATCTTATCCTTCCCTACCCTGCTCTTTGCCTACTACCCTTCATAAATAACACCAACTGCAAAGCTGCTAATTCTGTGTGCTTTCTGACCTTTAAAGCCTTTAAAAGGTTTTGTGGGAAACCCTTGTTATGCTTTAAAATCTTCATTGATTAGCTGTCTTTCTTTTCTTTCTCTTCATCCAAGGAAAGGTAAATAAAGAGCACCAAGGGACAGTCTGGCCCCTTAACATGTACAGCCAACAGAACTCTTTCCCTACTCACTGCTTCAAAGATCTGAGGTTACCTGGAGCCTTGAATCACATTTATTCAGGTGGCTGTGAAACAACTGCTCCCTGCAGCTTTGTAGTAGCATCTCTGCCATTGTGAGGATAGAGAATTTTGTGTTTACTGGCACTGTTCTCCAACTTAGAAGAGAAGAAAATGAAGGTATTTGAATACACTACTATCCTCAAGCTTTTGAAAAATAGAGCTGCTAAATATAAAATTTCTGGTAGGGAGAGTGTATACACATTCAAAAGTAAATTTCTGTGGCAAGATGGAGGTTGTATAATTTGAAATGCCTCAAGAGAAGGAAGGAATAGATGGAATTCATGGGAGAGTTTAGAGTTGGCTGGAAGTAATGTGGTCTACCTTAGTCCAGTTTTACTACTTTTTGCAAATATGCAAGTAGATGTAACCTTACTAGTTTGGATCAATAATGTTGACAGAGAAGCAGCTCACTCACAGCCACATTCACCAAGCAAGTCTATTCCTCATTACACTGGTCCACCCTAGTACTCCCAGCCCATCTATTCTTCAGTTCTCTTAAATGCAGACTTCTGCTTTCTAAAAAGAGTATATTTACTAGGGCTGTGCAAAGCTTTTGTCCTTGATTCAATTTGGTGGAGAGTCATCTTGATTCAGCAGCTGAATCTCCAAATCAGAATCGAATCAACAAAGCCTGTAATCTCTCCAAATGAAATTGGAACCCTCTGAATCGATTTGGAGAGATTTGGAAGGATTCAGCAATTTGAACATAGACACAGCTTTAAATGTTTTTTCTACATACCTCGAGGTACCAGATGGCTTATGAATGCTGCAATGGTGGGGTGGATGGAGCATCCCACAGGATCATGGGGAGGCTCCCAAGCACACTCAGCAGCAGACCTGAAAGTGACCCAGAAGCAATTCTGGTCTACTTCTGGGTCCACCGAGGAGCACACAGGACCTCCACCCCCACACCCCTTGGTTCAGTGACGGGTGTCTCCTGGGTCTGGAGGGGTACCGAGGGTCCCCCTAAGGCTGATCACCGAGACAGGTGGGGGGGGTCTAGAGTGCTCCTCAGTGGACCCAGAAGTGGACTGGAAGTATTTTCAGTCCACTTCCAGGTTTGCTTCAGAGCATGTAGCCCCTCCCCCCCCCAATGCACACACGCTCCTGTGGGACGTTCCATTCACCCCAACATCACAACATTAAGAAGACATGCCTGGTTCCTTGAGGTATGTTAGTGAAAACTTTTAAGGCTGTGTTTATGGCCAAACTGCTGATTCTCTGAATCAGCACTGAATCTTCAGATTTGGATTTGGTCAAAGTGAATTGAGGACAGTGATCTGAATCAATAAATAGAATCACTGTCCCCAATTCAGGCTGAATCTGAATTCAAATAGAATATGGCCTGTTTCATACACCCCTAATACTTACCCTCCACCTCATTTTGAGGGGGTGAAGGAAGGAAGAGAACTTTGATAGAATAATAGAAATAGCAAAGGGGAGGCTATATAGTCTGCTTCTGTGGGGTCTGTCCCACAGACCGTGATGTTCAGTGCTCTGGACTGCCCATAGTCAATGTACCACAGGACCAGAAGTAGCTGCACCCCACCAGGTAAAGTATTCAGTTGTGTTATTATCATGGGGGTTTAGACTTAATACTGCAGTGTTGTCACAGAGTGGTCAAACTATCTTGCCATACCTTTTAAAGTCTGAGAGTGAGCCTAGTTAATGTTCCAGTCGATCCAGATGTCAGTAGTACCTGATAATTCTGACTAGGGAACTAAAGGTGATTTGATCAATGGTAGTCACATTACTCCCTTGTGTACCTTTGGCCATTGAAACTAGTAAGTCTAAATAATGCTAGGCAGATGGGCTGTTAGATTTGTGCAGACATTTGATTTTGGTTTGTTAGCCCTAGGGGACAACTGGCCCTCAAGATGAAGAATGCTCTGTGTGATAAGAGATCTTTTCTTATTTTTCTCTCCCTTCTATTATTTTGCACATGTAAGTAATTGTCAAAGCCAAAGCATCTTGTGCTTACAGAACTGAGACATGTTTTTGTTTGTGTCATTGGATGTTAAGAGTGTCATCATTGCTGTTGTCCTCATAAGGCATTATGGATGTGTCACTGCTGAAGTCTCAGAAACACCAGTGCTGACAAAAGGTGCAGCCAGGACACCAAGCCTGACACCAGTTTTGTCTTAAAGAACAACCACAAGTTCGGTTTGGTGGCAAAGATTCAGCCAAGTTTACTGTCTACAAGCATATCCCTAACATGTTTTGGCTTAACAAATATATCAGACCAGGAGTTAAGGCTTTTGTATTTGTGACAAGGTAGTTGGCACAATACCATATAGGGTCCCCTAGGTGGCTAAAAAGTTCCCATGTTTTCCTTCTTTTACACAATGTTCAAAACAAATTACAAATTGCATCCCATCTGTATCGTGAACGTCTCAAAGCATCCTGTACCGTGGACTTATTTCACATCCTGACCTGGGTGTTCCTGTTTGAGTCTTATTACACAGGAACTGGGCTCTCCTACACCTTCTACAGCCATTTTCCCTTCCCATCTTCTGGCAGGAGTGCCTAGCTCATCCGTATGCCAAGTTCTGCTTACATAAGCAGTTCATGCATTAGTCAGATTTTCTGGTCAGACCTACTCTGGCCAATGCTTTAGCAAAGCCTTTATGTAAGCAGTATATATTGAACAGTGTTCCAGCACAGCCTTGATTTTTTTTTGCTTGTTTGATAGACCCTGACACATTTTGATCCACTATCCAAAGGAATACTATTTTTCCCACTGCAACTATGCCTATTAACCATTCATAAAGACAGAATTATTCAGACTGGCTACATCTGTTGTGGGAAAAATGGCTCCTTTTGTATAGACTACAATTTATCTCATGAATAGCAATTGGTAACAAATAGGGGAAGACTCGTAGTTCATTAAAAATGTCAAAGGAATTCTGACTGAAGCTTGATTGTGTAAATTTGCCTACATTAATCCTTGCTATAGTCACCTGAGTCATGAATTGGCATCTAAATGAGACCTGCTCATTATTAGAGTATGTCCTCTTGCTGCTAGGCCCTTAATACATGCATTTCAAATCTTTTAATGGACTATTACCCCATTCCTTGTGCAGCCTCTTATTAGCACCTTCTTTCTTAATTCTTTACTACACTAAATATATTAACTAAATATTTAATATATTTAAATATATTTTCATATATATATGAACACATGGAGGTCATATGATCAGAGAAACATCTGTTTGCCTAGGAACTGAGATCTCCCAAATTCCAGTCCTTGATTTGCCATCCTCAGAGTGTGTATCCTTGAACAAATTATTTCACCTTTATACATTTCAGTTCCATAAATAAGACTCTAAAACATGCTTTTACAGAAGTCTAGCAAAACATTTTTCTGAAAAAAAATCTCTTCCCTTGCATTTGATCACAGCCTGTGGCATTCCAATATTTGCTTTAAGTTTCTTTGACAATGTGAATACAATGTGTTTTGTTACTAATGATGAATGTAGAGCTGCTGCATGCATTTTTTTTTTATAGCAAGGTAAAATCAAACACAAAGTAACTATTTAGCAGACTTGTTTAACAAATGTGATAAACTGAGGATGCATCTTAGTGTTTTACATTTGTTTAAACCCTGCCTACTATTTAAAGAACAAATATATATCATTATGCCATCTGTCACTAAAGAAAGAGCTTTAAAGGTATGTATTTCTTTCCCTCTGTGTACATTGGGGAAGATTTAGAACAACTTGGTAGCTTAATACAGTGGCATCCCACCTTTTTCACCTTTTTTGAAGATGTTATTAAAAAAAAAAAGAAGAAGAAAGTATTTTTGTGGGTGATATTTCCTACTACATCATCATTACATCATCTGGATGGTTGGGATACATTTGGAGAAAGTTTCAGGAATCACAGTGCACAGTATAAAATACTGTGATACCTGAAAGCTTATCCAAGCCTATCCCAATGCCAACCATACAGTTGGACATTAAAATATATTACTCAAAAATTCTTCCCTTTCACATATTTCTTATACTTAGCACAGCAACAACATCACTTCAACGTTATTGAAAGAAAAGAGTTATGCACCACAGTTAACAAGCAGTTGTATGAAAATTCTCCACTGTTTTCTGATTCTTTCTTGTTCTAGTACAAGGGAAGCTGAAATCAAACACAAATCCTGTAATGAAATCATTTCAGTACGTGGGAGACTCCAGCATACTTAGAATCAATACATCTGTTCTTTATACCACTTTCCTCTCAATATCCGACCTGCTGATTTTGCTGCACTTTGGTTGTCTCCAGTGAGCTATGGTTGTCCTTATCTCATTGGAGTCCATAGTCAAAACATAAGAGTATCCTCAGACTCCTTTAATTTGAGATGGCGGTACAAAAAAAGAATTATAGGGTGAAAATTGCATCCAGCCTTCATGGGGAAAAAAAGGAGTGGGGGAATAGTCTTGGGTACCTGTGTCAAGAAAAGACTTAGCATGGAGTCAGATGAATTTCTGTCCTGTTCCTAGATCACATTGGTCCATAAGCAATGCATGTGCTTTCTCTTTGCTTCCTTGTTATGCAGAAAAAAATGAGGGATATAACTGTCAAACAAGTGCAGAAAGAAAAGGTCAGGAACTACTCAAAGGGTTCTGAGTTTTCTCAGAATTGTTTCTGTACACCCTGTAGACCAGAGGGAGCCTTTTGGGGAAGCGGTGTCCCTACTTAACACAGGGTGCATGTGTTGCCCTGTGAGGCCAGGCCAACCTTCAGGATCTCAATATTGTGCTGCTAAACTGGAGGGTGTGGTGTACAACTGCACACACATACACTCAAAAATCAATTAGGTGCATGCACACACACACTAGGTGCATATACACACTCTAGGTGCATGCACCCTCACCAGGCATGCACACGCACACTACAATCCAGGCACACTACCAATCCAAGCACAAACACATCCAAAATTACCAGCCTAGAGAAATGCACACCTACCACCAATTCAGGCACCTATTCACACTATACAGACCAAAAGAAATTAGACCAGACTCAATTATCAATACCTGCACACCCAATACACATACACGGATCACTAATTTGTATACACAAGTGAGTTCCTAACTTGGGTGTTGTGAGTGTATGTATGCATGTGCTTGGTGTACTTTGGCTATTTGGGGAAAAGTTAATATAAGAAAGTGGAAGTGTAGGGAATGAACGTTACCAGGATCGGGATTAGAACCAGTAGACTAGAGAGAACTGGGCTGAAGAACTGAGCCTTGGGTGTTACTTTAGGTTAATTGACCTTAAATGATTAAAGGGAAACACCTAAAGCCTGTAGAACAGGGGAGTGATGTTGGAGAGAACCCAGCCCTCTGGGACTGAAGCCAGAGCTACAGGGGAGCCACAAGGTAAGCAGGGAGAGGGAAAGTGGGACAGAGGGTGCAGGGGAGCTAGAGAGGGTGCAAAGGAAACTGAGGGCTGGCTCCAGGAACCTGGGGAGGGGCTACTAGTGCTGGGAGCTGGAGAAGGTCTCCGGAAGTTGGGAAATGGGTGGGGAAGTTGGTGGTTGGCCAGAGGACTTTGGGGGAGGAGGGGTGGCTAGAGAAGGTGTGGGGGAAAGCTGGAGAATACAGAGGAAAGGGGGAAAGGAGCAGGGAAGGTTGGGAACAGAAGGAGGAGAGAGAGAAAGAGATGGGGAGAGAAAGCAGGAAGCAGAAATGAGTGGAGCTGAGAGGTTAAAAGTGGCAGGAAGAGCTGCAGAAAGACACGGGAAGGAGGCGTTGGACAGCAGAAATGGAGTCAGAAGCGGCAGAAATGGTGGGAAGGACTGCAGAAAGACATGGGAAGAGGGCAATAGACAGCAGTAATGGGAATGAGAGACATCAGAAAGCAACAGAGCCAAGAGGCTGCAGCAGGGGAATGAACAGAGAAGGGACAGAGAAGAGCTGAGAGGTGGCAGGAAAAGGTGGTGGGGAAGCTGAGAGAGACTGGAATTTAAGATGGGGAAGGGACTGGGGCTAAGTAACATACAACCCAACTCAGGGTTACAAATGACAGTGGTTTTATTGAACAGGGGAGATGACATAATATCTTATTGGTTCCTTCTCTCTCTCTCTCTCTCTCTCTCTCTCTCTCTCACTCACACTCACACTCACACTCACACTCACACACACACACACACACACACACACAATGGCAGCAGCAGGGGTTAAAGAAGGTTGATGCGGGGGTTGAAGTCTGAGAGGGGAGAGAGAGAGAGTCCAAATTGGAGGAGGAAATGTGCAGGTGATATCTACCTATCCCAGGCTGGAAGTTGGTCGTTGATGGCCGGTCAGGGTCTCCTTCAACTCAGTGCTGTCCAGAGAGGGTTGCTGGCAGGGCTTCTAGGGTGGATAGGCTGCGTGACATGAAGCTGATCTGGTTCAGATAGAAATGGCATTCCCACTGAGTCTGTCTTCACTACCCCTTTTTACAGGGGCAGACCTTGTGTGACCCTAGTGACAGGAGACATGCCCAGGCAAGGGTCAGCCCCTGGTCTATTGAGCACGTATGCTTCATGCAAGGATGTGCAGTTTTAGGTGTCTGTAATGGCAGGGTACAATGGTAGAGTTGCTGGTTCCGCAGGGTCTTTTGTCTTTCAAGTGCTGGGTTCTTGTCTTTGTTCCTGGCTGAGGTCTGTGGATCCTGGATGAATCAATGTAAGGTGATGGCCTGGTTGTTACAGGCCATTCAGTAGAGGCCTGCTACCATTGTATTTCAGTCATTCTCAATTACTTTTATTCAACCAGGAACCAATTTACATAGGAGGGGTACATGAATCATACAGTTGCAACACAGGGGATGCCTGGGCAGAAGATACAAGATGGAGGCTTGACATACAAAATGGAAACTTAACATGACTTATGCTAACTTACATATATAGGCCTAAAACAGTAATCACACAATATAAAAGCAGTACAAATATAATAATTTTCACTAATAAAACAGTGGGTATCAATAGCAAAATAGCAGGGAACTTATTTGCAAAGAGAAGAGAGAAAAAAAAAACAACTTACTACCTAAAATAAAATGTTAAAGCTTATCCTACATCTTAGGTTAGTTATAGTTATCTATAGGGAATAGAGAGGGAGAGAAAAAGATAGAAATGGTTGGAGAAGGGGGGTAATGCATTTTAGAATAAATAAAAAAAAACACAGGGTTTTGCTACACATGTGCACATGCAATTATTGTGAAGCAAAAAAACCCCAAACCCTCTGGTGCATAGTACATCAAAGTCTTTTGCTCTGGGGTGTTGCATTTACATGTGTTCCTGGGACCACAGCACATTAAACCAGGTTGGAGCAGCCCCAGCCATGCCCCAACCAGCCCCATCAGCATCTATACATATGTTGCTTCACAATAAACAATGCTACTGCAGGGTAATACTTGTATTTACAGGTATTTATTTGTTTACTTCAGCCTAATAGGGCTGCACATGTAGATGCAGAGACTTTACTGTGGGGCTAATTAGGGTACTGTGCAGTAATGTCTCATGTAGCCATGCAATTGGGTCCCCACAGCCAGCCCTGGACAGGCTCCTTTGCCTGGGTCCTGCCACTTGCCTCACTAGAAGGAGTCCTAGTGCTCCCTATTTAAAAATTGCAAATGATCTGATAAGAAATCCCAAATTCACTCTTTCAAATACCCCCAAATCCATGTTTTTCCATGATTAAAATGAAATGCCACTATATATAGAGAGAGAGAGAGAAAGCATACGTGAGAGAGAGATTGATCAGTTGGGCAAAGTTTTATTGATATATTTACAATTTTAAAGCAGTTTGGTAGCCTACCAATGTCTCTATCATCATAATACAATACATTCTAAATATCTATATGCTTTGGTGTTTACTTTTTTTTTTTAATCAGACCTCCCCCTGAACCCTTCACTAATCAAGATTTGGGGACAGCTGCCCCTAAAGCCACAGTTCCTGCCATCAGGTCCCATCCTGTTTGGCAACTGGGCACACAAGATGTGAGATGTGTGTGTGGGGATATAGGGTTTACAAGAGGGGAATTAGAAAGGGGAGTGGGGGTGAGATTCTTGGGTGTGTGTGGGTAGGAGATGAGAGGGGTTGTGGGTGTGTATGGTGGGGGCTATGGTTATAGCAAAACAGCAAGTGCAGCCTGGTTCTGCTTAAAGGTGCATGCCCCTAGGCTGGGTCAGGCCAAACTTGTGCTATGTGGCACAGATGGCACCAGGCCATGGCCCCACTGTGCTATCAAGCAGCTCTGCTAGCAGTAGGCCCTGAGTGCCCCATGGCCACTGCTGCTTCTGTGTGTTGGGGGGATGGGCTGTGTGCCATGAAGGGGATAGGCAGGGGACCCCCCGCCAAGTCCCTACTACACATTTCCCTCCCCACCCCACCCCTCACCCGCACATCCCTACTTAACAGGGATGGCACCAGGGTTCATCAGGGGAAGGTGGCATGCATAGAGCCACTCTGGCCAGATGCTAGAATGGCTCTCTGGAGGACCCAGTCTCCAGTTGCTTTTGGTTGCTTCCTGTTGCTTCAGGTTTTCCCAGTATCAAATGCAATGCCGGGGGGGGGGCAGCTGAAAAGTGTGCCTGTGTGATAAAGGTGCTTGCTGAAGGCTCTATGAAGACTAGACCAAGTGTTTTTCTATATTTGTTTAGCTATTAAGCTATATGTTGTTACTAAAAGCATAATTAAAGTTTAATATGTAGTGAGGCCTTGTATAAAGTAAGACCTAGTAAATTTAGCAAAGCCTTAAAGTAGTAAGGGCCTGTGGCTTAGTTAAATTACCTTATCAAAGGAATGCAAGGCTTGTACTGCTATTGGTCAGTCTAAGGACAGTTGAAGTAAAAGGAATGTAAGTGGTTATATGTTATCAGAACCATTCAGAAGCTTTAAATTTTCTGGGATATCTGGAAACCATTCAGAAGGAAGATACAGCTCTGTGAAAAGGATTAGTTAGCTGTTGCCTGTATCAGTGGGCCTGTGGACCTTGAGGAGCCCAAGGATTGCATTCCAGGGTCCTTCCTAGTACCCTTTAGACAGTGCTGTTCTGTGATGCCTGACTTTGCTGAACTTTGTGGAAAGAGAAGCTTGCTGTGTATCAGGCATCAGAGGGGACTGCCAATAAGTTGCTGATGCAAATTGCTTTTGTCTATCATTGTTTGTTTTGTTACTATGCGTAGCTGTGTTTTTGTTAAGTCAATAAATCTTTCTTACCTTTCTATCCCATACCATACTTTCAATCCCGAGCCCTCCGCAGGTAGCTGGGACAGCAGGGAACACTTTTTGTTTTCAGTGAACCTCTTGCAGTGCCACAAATTGCTCTGAGATGCCACAACAGGTATGTGCACACTCATCTGGATTCACCCTATGAGACCAAATCCATCCCTGTATCGGTATAGTGAATAGTTCCTAATATGTATTAGATACACAATTAGAATGAAATTTCATTTAATTGTATTTATTAAGTCTTGAAGCACTCTATTTAAATTTGATGATGACACTAAGATTTGGGGAGATGTGGGCATACTAGAAGAGAGGAATAGGTTGCATTTGGACCTAGACAGGTTACAGACCTGGGCAGATGATGAAACCCATCCTTTTCTCACTGACAAGTGCAAGGTGCTGCACCTGAGGAGGAAGAACTAGTAGCATACCTACAGGCTGGGGAACTCCCTTCTCGTCAGTGCAGAGGCAGAAAAGGATCATTATTGATGCCAAAATGAGCATGGGCTGACAGTATGAGGATGTAGTCAAGAAGGCCAACCGCACCTTGTCATGCATCCACAGATGCACCTCAGGCAGGTCCAAGGAGGTGATCCTTCCCCTCTATGCGACACTGGTCAGGCCGCAGTTGGAGTACTGCATCCAGTTCTGGGCGCCGCACTTCAGGAGGGATGTGGACAACATGGAGAGGGTCCAGAGGAGCGCCACCCACATGATCAGCAAGGCAGGCCCTATGAGGAGAGGCTAAGGGACCTGAACCTGGTCAGCCTCCGCAAGAGAAGGCTAAGGGGGGATCTAGTAGCCATTTACAAACTATTCAGAGGGAACCAGCAGGTATCGGGGGAGTCTCTGTTCCCCTGAGCACTACCAGGAGTGATTAGAAATAACAGTCACAAGCTGGCAGAGGGTAGATTCAGACTAGACATAAGGAGGCGCTACTTCACTGTCAGGGCGGCTAGGATCTGGAACCAACTTCCAAGCAACGTGGTGCTGGCTCCTGCCCTGGGGGTCTTTAAGAGGAGGTTAGAGAAACACCTTGCTGGGGTCATTTGCTCCCAGTACCTTTTCTGCTATGGCAGGGGGTCAGACTTGATGATCTCCTCAGGTCCCTTCCAACCCTACCAAACCAACTATGAAACTATAAATATATTATTTATTTTATTATTAGAAGTATGAACATTTCTGTAAAGGATATATGGGCCTTCTACAACACATGAATAGGACACGCATTCTTCCATGTGTCTCAGTACCAGTTCTTATAATCATTTTACACATCTGCTGACCTAAATAATAAAAAAATAATAATGTTGTAAAGATTTGTAAGATTTACCTAGAATTAGTTTCTTAGGGTCATTAGCTATTTTTTGGCATAAAATATAAGACATCTGGGAAAAACTCAAGATTAGTAGCATAATAAAATCATTATTTTTTCTGATCTTATTTGGTCATTACAATTTATACATGGCTTTTGAAGTATATAACTTACAGTTTTCTGTTTCAGTTGTTCATTTAATTATGAAAAATATGCAAGATAAGGACATTTCTGGGAAATCTGCTATCTTTACAGCTGCATTCCAAAAATAGTGATTGTGATTTGTACTTTGTATGAAATATTCAATAGAACACTTTAGTTGCAAGTAATAAAGTTACAGCCAAATGCTAGATCATAAATCTAAGGATCATTTAGGTCAAAACGGAAATAAACTACAAAACTACCTTATCAAATAACAGGAAACATTTTTTTATAACTGTTATAGATTCTCTTCCCCCCCCTTAAAAAAAATAGGTTTTATAAAATATTTATGTTTTGGAAAAGCTCTCAACTTTAAAAGCATGTAAAATAGTTTTCTATTTAGGAACAGAAGGCATAACACTGAAAATCTGTTATCAGAAGCCATGCATTATATTATAAAAATGATCTTTTATTTATCTCTCTTTGCAGGGAGAGAACAGAACAAGACCACTGAATTTCAAATCCAACACAGAGGATTCTAGTAAAAAATATCTTACCGAAACTAATATCCCTTACAGACTAGGGGTTTTCAACCATTTTGGTTGATGTACCCTGGCAGCCAGTTGTGAAGCAGGGAGGCCCATGGCCAGTTGAAAAGTGGGGGTTGGGGACCAGAAGCAGTGGCTGCAAAACTGGAAGCTCTGGTGGCAAAACTGGAATAGACTACATATTAGGGACATGCAAAATGGGCTGTATTCAATTTGGACTCAGATTCACCCTGAATCAGGAACAGTATTTCGATTAGTTGATTCAGATCACTATCCCGGATTTGATTTGGCCAAATCTGAATCTGAAGATTCAATGCTGATTCAGAGAATCAGTGATTCAGACATAAACGCAGCTTTAAAAGTTTTTTCTATATACTTTGAGGTAGCAGGCGTGGCTTATGAATGCTGCGATGCTGGGGTGGATGGAGCATCTCACAGGAATGCAGGGGGACCCTCTATGTGCTTGGCGGCAAACCCAAAAGTGGACTGGAATTATTTCCAGTCCACTTCCAGGTGCACTGGGGAATGTGCTGGTGAGTAACCACATGCCTCCCTGGCTTAGCAATTAGCTGCAGGTGGACCATGGGTGCTCCCCCAGACCCAGGAGGCAGCAATTACTGAGCTGGGGATCTCCAGTGGACTGGAAGTGCTTCTGGTCCGCTTCTGGGTTTGCTGCCATGCATGCTGGGGACCCCCTGTGCTTCTGTGGGACACTCCATGCACCCCAGCATTGAAGCATTCACAAGCCCCTGATACCTTGAGATATGTAGAAAAAACATTTATAGTTGTCTCTTTGTCCAAATCACCACACTTTTCCAAATCTCTCTAAACCTATTTGGAGGGTTCCAATTTAATTCAGAGAGATTAAAGGGTCTTCTAATTCTCTTCAGATTCGGAGATTCAGCCACCGAATCGGGCCAAATCTCCACGAAAGCAAATCAGGGACTGAAGCTTTGCACAGCCCTACTACATGTATTTGCAAATATTTTACATCTTATTATAAGCTGTAAGCTGCTACTTTGGGAATACAGGTTTTATTAATAGAGATATGGATTCCTTACTATATAAAAAGGCTATTTAATGATGCAACTAGTTATTCACATAGGAGGGTGTTTGGCTATAAAATATTTCTATTTTGGAAATTAGTTATCTGTCAGTGCTTAAACAATGTATTTACCAAATTCAGTAAGAAAAGAGTCACATTTCCAAAGATTGGAATTTGATGGATGACTATTTAATCCAAAGACTATTTAAGAACTAATTAAACCTAAAAGTATTATTTTCAGATGTCAATGTTTTTGGACTCATTTAAAACATAATATCTAATTCTATCAATTAAATACTGCCCACAGGAAAACTGAAAGGGATATCTGATAAAATAAAAATTAAACTGAAAAGGAGAGTTAAAGCTAAACTAGCAAGATGTACTAAACTTCCTGCCAAAAACAAAGGCAGTATATTTTATTTGTTTAAGCTTATATATATATATATATATATCCCACGCTATTCAGAATATCAAAGTAACTACTTAAGGGAAAGCTACAATCATACTGCATATATATTAGCAGATTTCATTTTTACGACCTAAATCTCTTATTAAGGTCTATGAATGAAAAAGTTTAATCAATTACAGCATACCAACAACTACAATTTTAAAATAAATTATGGCTACCACCAAGGTCATAATATAAAACAATGTAACAGGCTCACATTTCAGAGCTTGGGTTGAGAGCCATGCTTGAGATCCTGCTGTTTTGATTGATGGAGCCCATCCACCATTTAGGAGGCAGCAGGAAAAATAAAGTCACGCCCCTTTCCTGAGAGGAGGGGGAGAAGAGCTCCCCCAGACCTGATTGAAGACTATAAACTGTCAGGTCCAGAAGACTTCAGGGGCAGAGCCCTAGAGTGTATAAAAGGATCTGTGTGCCCAGCACGAGGGGCAAACGCAGTGAGGGATTCAAGAAGAGTGGAGCCAAGAAAAGCTGGGGAGTTCTCCCCAAGTGGGCAATAGGCCCAAGGCTCCTGAAGCTGCCACTGGAGGAGCAGGCTTGGGAGTTGTGCGAGACTGCTTGGGTTCTTGATGGTGCACAGGGATGGTGAATGGAGACCCAGCCCTGGCAGTTGTGTGAGACTGCTCAGGCCCATCACGGTGCACAGTTCGGTATATGGAGCCCAGGCTTTGGGAGTCATAAGCAGTGGCTTGAGCCTGCAACCCTGTCAGGGTCTTGGGAGCTGCAGTGAGGCAGCTCATGCCCCATCTCCCAGCAAGCAGTCGGGTTCCACGGTGTGCAGGGCGGCATATGGCCCTGAGCCTTGGCAGCCAGGGAGCAGAAGTAGTGCTGTGGTGTGAGGCCCAGCACCCAGAAGCCAGCAGCAGTGGTGCAGCAGCTGAAAGGAGTTTAATCCTCAGTGCCCAGAGTGGGTCAGAGGGTGGGGAGGATCCCAGAAGCACAAGAGAGGCCTGGAGAGGTGCTCCAGCAGAGGAGACCCCATCAAACTGCACCCTGACCATTGCCACCTGAAAGACTGTGAGTCATTCGGCTTTTGGGTCCCACAGAGGAAAGACATTTGGGGCGGGCTAACCCAGAGAAGGGGCTGGGTGAGCATCCCTCCTGCCTAGTCAAGGCCCTAAGGGGAGGGGCCCCTGGTGCTTCCTGGATACCCCCAAGAAGCCCCATTGGAAGGAGGACTATCTCTCGCCATGGGTCAGGAACTATATTAAGGGATAGATGTTATTAAGATTGTTCACATTTGCACCTCATATTTTGAAATTGAAATGTTGTATTGTGATGTTGTAAGTAGTGTTATTTAGGGTTTGACCTTGGTTATTGGTTAGTGCTCACTGTGTAACTATATGTATATGATATTTAGTTTTACGTTTATGTATATTATAACATAATAAATTGTATATAGTTAAGAACTTTGGGCTTGGGCTAACTCTGTAGAGGAAAGAGGGATCTGCTTGAAATTCTGGCATCCCTCACAGCACCCCTTCCTGTCATCCCATTCAATTAAGAGTAGGGAACACCCTTGGGTATACCTGAGTTATAATAAAATCCTTCTGAACTGAGCAAGCAACTACTTTCTGTTCACAGTTCTTAACTTCAGCGCTCAACACTTAGCAGAACACTCTATGCAGCATGTTCATCCTTCCAGCTCAGCCTGTTTATATCTCTTCAAATGAACAACCAACCAATCAACATCTTCAGCAGCAACCAGACAGCTAAATACAAAGAACTCCCAGAATAACATCAAATAGAAAATAATCCCATTCAGTACTGTTTCTTTATCATCATGGATGAGAGAAATTTTGCCAAAAAGCACTTCCAAGGAATTAAATTGAAATATTTTGCTAACCAAATTTAAAAGTATATTGAAATTTAAGATATCAGCAGATTTTCTTGTTAAGCACACAGCAGTTCAGATTATGTATTCCTGGACAGGAGGTGTAGGCTGGTTGCAGATGTTTAAAAAAAAACAAACAAGCCCCAAACCCACACTTTACTGGAAAAAGCAGCAAGTTATTTCAACTGGGCTCTGGAGTGTCTGTAAAGATCAGGTGCTTCAGTGGGGCTTTTTGGCACTCTTAGCTGAGGCTGATTCAATTAGCTATTAGATAAATGTGCCAAAAAAGCCCCACTAAAGCATCCAATCTTTACATATATTTCAGAGAGCCAGGGTGAAGTAACGTGTTTCCTCTTTGGGCATGTGTGGGGCTCAGCATGGAAACACACCACATTTAAAGTAACCCCTCTACCTTTTTTTTTGTTTTTTGGGGGTTTTTTTGTTTTTTTTAAGTCTGCAAGCACCCATTAAGTCTCTCAGGAGATGTCATCCAGTTTGGTAACCAGAGAGGAATAGTAAAAAATATTTTAATAGAATCTCATCACCACTCTGAGCCTTTCTATTAGGTCAGGATATTAAGTTTAATAAATAAATAACTAAATATTAAAATAATATAAAAAATTTAGGACTGGAAGGAACCTTGATTTCATCTACTCCAGCATCTACTCCTGGCAGGATCAATTCTATCTGAACCATTCTGTGCAAATGTATATCTAAACTATTCTTAAAACTGTGCAAACAGCCTTCTTGCACAATTATGAGGTACCGTGTCTCAGAACAACGACCATTTTAACCTGCCACAGGTAAATCAGGGGGACAAGGTCAATATCAATGTCATGCTGTTGCAAGGACAGTAGCAATGCATTAAAATATGCTTGACAGAATTTGTATTTTAATATTCTTCTTATTAATTTCTTGTTTCAAGGCAGGTCCTTGAGTGTATTCTTCTAAGTAATTCTACCAAGTGCACCCCTGAAACATGGAAGATGCTGAATTTCAGCTGATTCTGGATCTTAAATTCCATTGCAGAACAACAAGAATGTTTTTTTACCTCCCTGCCTTCCACCTGACACCTTCAGGGAAGGAATTCTACCTGATCAGCACATCAAAGAGCTACACAACACAGGTCACAAAGACACTCCCATGGATCCAGAGGGAGAGACTTACATCTTCAGCTCCCCCTGTGCAAAAATTAAGTTTATTTCCTACCTATGGGGACTTTTTACCATCTTGTACCAGAGCCTGATGAAGGGACTTTGATCCTGAAAGCTTGCAGAAAAGGACAGTTTTCTTGCCATTTTCCAGTTGGTCTAGTAAAAGGTATCATTTTGGAACTAAGAGTTCTAGTTTTTTGTATATCTTCTTCTAAGTAGTTCAGCTAAATATTTTTTGGTTTCACATGACCTGGATAAAAAATATTTTCCTTGCTCATTATACACTTCTTGGTCTTCCAAAGTAAATCCTAGAGGCTTCGCCCAAAACCTATTTGAAATTCCTTTGTCTATCACAAATAGTTTCTCTCTTCTATACTGTGGAAAAATATATAAAACTATTGCTCCCAAGGGTCTCCACTTTGACATGGTTGAGCAACTTGTGAGCTACCAATGACCTCAAGAGTGATGCCTTTTGGAGTTTTACATTCTTGGTAGGGTTACCCATGCCAGCAAGGCTGAGACAGAGGTTTCCAGACTAATAGCAATGCAAAAACAAAAATAAAAGTCCTCAGCAGTGGAGCAGGTAGATAAAGAAGGAATGCTTCAGAATGGCTACAAATATTATTGAAGGATGAAGCAGAACAGAAACTTCTGGTTAGCTAGGTTTCCTGTACCATCAGATTAAGTTTTCCTTCCTTAGGAAGAGTCATGTGCTTGCTGATGCACAATGACACTCTCATATTAAACAAAGACACTCTTAAGAATTTTCCATCAACAGTAAGTTCTACGATGAAGGGCGGGTGGTAACAGGGGCAGGTACTAGTGATTACAGAAAGCCCCTCTGTCATCCTTAGGAGTCTACTCAACTTGAGGAGGCAGCCAGCCAATTTCATGGGCAGAGTGAAGGGCAGGTGTTATTTTTGAGACCTGTGTGGCAAAGCTCCTGGAGGGGGCCACTGCCAAGAGGGAGAATGATTCACTAAGCTTAGCAGCCCAGAATGAGGACAAGTAGACTGCCTGAGAATGAGGCACCCGGTTGAGGTCCAAACACCAGGTGGGCAGAGAAGAAAGTCCATTGTGGGGCTGGAGACATATAGTGATGCCATCTGTGAGGCATGGGACGTGGTTTAAGGGGAGGTCCAGAACCATGTATTAAGCTTTGCGCAGTGGCAGTATCGTAGCCAATGAGGTTAATCCGAGGTGCGATTATTGTTAATTGAAAACTTTTCCCTTGGGATCAGGCAGTAAATGGGCAGCCTCCTGCCTTAGAAACAAATAATTAGATATAGCAAAGGCATGGTAGGTGAGGCAGGTGTGTGGACTGCCCTAGATAGGTGTGTGGGCCAATGATTTGACTGGTCACAAGACAGCCCCCTGTCACATGGAATCATTGGCATATAGTAAATTCCTTAATTCACATTGTTGGGCTTTACTTTTGGCCTTGAATCAGTGGAGGTTTACAAGTCTGTCATCAAATCATTTTGTTAGGGTGATACCCTTAGTGGTAGCATGTGTGGAAACTTCTAGCATGTTGTCATGGAACCAGCATATGAGGTTAATTAATTTGTCTGGGGAACCAATCTTTTCAAGGATGGAAGGCACCAGAGAGCAGAATGCTCAACAGCTGAACACCTTACTAAAGTTGACAAATGCAACATACAGGAGCACTTGTTTTTGGCATCTTTCTCCTGTGACTAAAGTAAGGTAAATATGTAAGCAGTGTTGTGTGATGAATGAAAACCACACTGGGAATCAGGAATTCATCATCTGCACTTACCTGGTGCCTTCTCAGCAAAAATTTACCAAGGGTCTTACCAATGATGGAGAGGAGTGAACTGCCACAATAGTTGCTGCAGTCATGTTGGCTTCCTTTGTGCTAGTAGATGTTACAATCGTGACGTTTTTGAAATCTTGGGGTAGAGCCTCGTTTTCCCGGCAGAAAGTAAATAGGTCTAGCAAGGTTTTGTGAAATGTAGAACCACCATATTTAAACACTTCATCTGGGATTTCATCATCTCCAGCTGCCTCTCCATTTGCCATTTCTATAAGTGTGTTCCTAGTCTCCTCTAAAGTTGTGGGATCTTCAAGTTCATATCAAACTAGTCTTTGGTCAGTTGAGTCTATTTGATGATTTGTGCTTGATTCATGATTGAGGAGGGTTGCAAAATATTCTTTCCATCTTTCTAATATCATATTGTGCTCAGTCAGGAGGGTGGTGCCATCAGTGATCAGATTGGACAGGTATTGGCTCTTCATTGTCTATAAATAGACTTTAACTCCTGGGGAAAAAAAAAAAAAAACAACCACAAACTTTGGGTATTATTAGCATCAGCAAGAGCTTGTAGTTCTGTTGCTTTGTTTCTCCACCAAGTGTTCTTTATATCCTACAGCTTCTTTCTGCACTTAAGGTTAGGTTTTTTGAGGGTTTATGTAGCTGCAGGAGAAGAGAAGTTACTCGGTTTAACTTGGTGCATGGCTAGACGGGCTGCAAGGAGTGTTTGGTTAGTGTTGTAATTTGTATCCAACTAGTCCACATTTCACTGAGTTGGGACATCAAGGACTTCTTTAGCTGTTGAAAAGCACCGCACCTTTCACTGACAGTTCCACTTGCTCTTGCACTGTCACAATTTGATAGTGCAGAATGAGTGGAAGTTGCTAACTGAAGTCTCCCCTCTTCCAAGTGAAGTTCTGAAACATTGACATGTTGGTTTCGTTTTGGAGCAACCTTCTGTCTTTGAGTATGAATCCTGATGTTCAATTTAGTATGGATAAGCTGGTAAGCCATATAGCATTCTGAACCTCACATAGCCTTGATTATATAAACATCCCTCAAGTCATTGTGATAAGTGATGACAGTTTAAAAGGTGTGCTGTTTTGACCGAAGGTGCTGCCAAGAGTAGAATCACTTTTCTGTCATGTTGAAAAAGCTTTTTGTAACAGCAAAGTCAAACTCTGCATATAGTGTTAGGAGTAATTCTCCATTTGAGTTTAGAGACCCATGTCCAAATTTACCCATGACTGTTTCAAGTAGTATTGTCATCTCCAATGCATACTCTGAAGTCACAGAGTAGTAGGATTTTATCATTGTTGGATATGTTTCTTAGCATGTGACTCAGCTGGCTGTAAAACTGAGTTTTCATTTCTTCAGGAACAAGTAGTGTTTGGGTGTAAGCATTTATTATTGCCAGAAAGTGATTGTGGGACAGTGGTATTCAGAGTGTCATTTGGCATTCAGATATAGGCAAAGGTTGCTGTGGTAGTTTATTAATGATGGAGGTTGCTATTGCAAGTCCTACTCCGTGTAGGCTGAAATTCTGATCTGTCTTGTAACCAGACCAGTCAAAAATGTATTCTTTTTCTGTAGGTAAGCAAGATTCTTCGGTTAAATGTGATATCTTTTTTTTTGATCAACTAAATAATTGGAAAATTGCACTTTGTGTAGCAAGAAACCCTTTTGTCTGCCCCCTGCCCCTCAAATGTCAAGCTCCTCCATATGGCAAAAGCCCCTCTTTTAGTATTTGGCCTTTTTTGGGGATGCTTTTTCTTTTCTACCTTTTCTTCCTTCCTCTCTCTTTTTCTTTTATTATATCACTATTATTTTTATATAACATGTATTTGTAGTGAAAATAGATCTTGTAGATGGTTTTACAAAAATACTTTCAGTTTAAAAATAAGTTGTCCCACATAACAATGTTAGCAAGAGCAGGAATCTCTGTATGTAGTAGGTCCCTGAATGAATCATGGATGATTTTGTAGGACAGTATCATAGTATCATAGTATCTAGGGTCAGAAGGGGCCTAGAGCAGGCCATCTAGTCTGACCACCCGCCAATGGCAGGAGTGCCTGGGTCACAGAACCCCAACCGAGTATCTATCCAATCTACTCTTAAAGACTCCCAAGGTAGGAGCAAGAACAACTTCCCTAGGAAGCCGGTTCCACACCCTAGCCACCCTAACTGGGAAGTAGTGCCTCCTAATGTCCAACCTAAATCTGCTCTCCAGTAACTTGTGACCATTGGTCCTAGTTACCCCTGGTGGTGCCCGGGAAAAAAGAGCCTG
>JAGPOW010003642.1:77967165-77995841 GCA_030014935.1 Caiman crocodilus
ATCAGCAAACTTGGATAGCTTGCTTTCGACCCCCTTGTCCAAGTCAGCGACGAAGATGTTGAACAGCGCAGGCCCAAGGACCGAGCCCTGGGGAACCCCACTACTAACATCTCTCCAGGTTGAGTATGACCCGTCCACCACCACTCTCTGGGAGTGCCCTCTCAGCCAGTTTCTGACCCACTCAACCGTGTAGGGGTCAATGCCACAGCTCCTGTATCTAGTCTGTATAAGCATGTAATAAGTGGCAACTAACACCTACAAAATCAGAGACCAAGGAGAAGAAAGAATCAATAAAAATCCAGAAATTCCTGGAAACTTCATTGTTAAAGGTACAGAAGCCCCTGTTTGAACTAATCAATGCTGGAAACAGACTGTTGGGGCTGAAATACCCCCTGATCAACCACTTCCAGAGCTCTATTCATCATGGAAGTGAATCAATCAAAATTCATCAACAGGCTCCTGGGACTGCAGGTAAGTGCAGATGTGATCCCTGGGGCTGACAGCTGCTATCCAGCAGCTATCTAGGTCAATGATGCCCTAGATTGGGTAATCCTGAGAAATGGGGAGTCACCAAAGTCTTCCAGAGAGGGATAAAAGGCAGTGAAGAATGACCCCTAATGGTGCCCTCTTTGACCTAACAAGCGCCTGTCTGTTCAGCCAGAAGGACCAGCTGGCAACCCCCTTCTGTAGCAACATAGCACTGAAAGAAGCCTTGACTGGCCATTGATGGTGAACTCCAGTGCTTGGGGATAGGTATATCTTTACACCAATGCTTAGTGTTCAGAGCTATCTACTGGGAGTGTGTGCATTACTGTGTGGGTTTGAAGGAATCGGCACCAAGGTTTATGGTCTGACTTTTGCATCGGTGCAATAAACTAGAATTTTATGATGATCCTGTTAGTTAGTCCTTTGTAGCCAACATTTGCAAGCTTTCATATACAAACACCCTTCTTCATTCACAGCGAGTGTCTGCTGTGGTTTTGTGTGTCAATATGCAAAATGTAGGTTTGTGAAAATGCAAATATATATCAGTGAGGATCAGAGGTAGGTGTGTGTGTGTGTGTGTGGGGAGGTGTCAGTAGGAAATGTTGACATGGTGATTGGATGTAGTTGGTAATATATAGAGAGGTTATCTAGGGTCAGATAGTAGGCAGGTTATAATGTGCCATAAATCCAATGTCTATATTTAGTCCATGATATTTTGTATCCAGTAGATTTATGATGTGAAGTTTGTAGGCTCATCCAGGAAAGGTAATTTGTAAATTACCTTTGAGGATTAGAACTGAGTGATTGTAAAGTGGTTGTCTTGTGAGAAGAGTTCACCCACATATAACTGGGTATTTTGTCTTTGATAGATTTTTGGTGTGCGTTCATAAGATCCAGGAATGGTGATGGTTCAGTTTGGGGATTTTTAGTTATTCTGGGTGTTATAGAGATATGTTGGCAAGTTTCACATTTTTGGTCCCGGGCCAAAGGAAGTTTGCTTCTTGTGATAAGATTGGTGAGGTTTGGTGCTTGTTTAAAGACTAGGATTAGTGATTCTGGGAAGATCTCTTTAACAATTGGGTCTTCTTCTGGTATGGGTTGCAAGTGTTTGAAAATTTTCTGCACCGGTTCCAGGGAAGGATGGCATGTCGTAACTAATGGCATGCAATTCATGGGGATTTTCTTTTTGTACTGCATCAGTTCTTCATGTTGTATCTGGATGGCTCTTTCAAAAGTGTGCTCTATCTCTACAGAGGAGTGTCCCTGTTGAGTAAAAGTCCTTTTGAGATTTGCAAGGTGATGACCATGGGTGTTCTCCTCAGTGCAAATTCAGTGGCATCAGGGGGGTTGACTGTATATTACAGATTTCTTGTTGTGTTTAGGGTGATTGGTCATTCTGTGCAGATACATATGTTGGTCCATGGGTTTCTTGTATATGGTAGCTTGCATTTTACCATTCCGGATATTGATCATAGTGTCTAAAAAGGAAGTGTTGGTGCTGGAGTATTTAAGATTTAATCTGATGGAGGGGTGATGATTATTGAATTTGTGATGGAAATCAATCAGAGATTGCAGGTTCACAACACCACTGTCTTTTGTCTAGTCTTGGATAAGACTATGGTAGCCTCTTTCACTACTTGGATAAGGCTATGGTAGCCTCTTTCACTACTAATGTTGTTCTTCTGCAATTTCTCCCACTTAAAAATGAGATCTCACTCATTGTGCCAAATCAGTCAGGAGCTGGTGAGAGGCAAGCCTTTTATACCCCAGCTTTCCTGGGGGTCTCCTTAGATTGAGGCAGGTGGGACCTCCCTAAATAGGGACACCTGGTTGCCTAGGTAGGACCTCATGTTTCCATCACTAAGCAAGAGTCACGTGATCATCACACCTAGGCTACTTATATGGAGATCATCAGCTTCTAGCTTCTCAGGCCTGTCAGTACTGTCTAGGAAACTCACCATGAATAGGGGGTGAGAGTTTGGTAAAGGTTTAGTGAATGATGATGCTGAAGTACTGGGAGAGTGGAAACTGTTAGTATCCATAGATGGTCCATGCAAAATAATTTAATGTGTGTTTAATTTAAAGTAAAGGTGGGGATTCCCCTACTCCTGTAACATAGAGAACCTAGGCATCCAACTCAGAAGTTTGGAATCCATTGAGGGGGGCGAAGATGCAAAACTTAAGCAGCCCACTACTCATCACTGAAGCATCTAAAGCGAGTTTCAACTGGGATGCCACTAGATCCTTTGGAAATGTTGTGAGGTGGGAGAAGATAAGCAGTTAAGCTATGCACATAAGCAAGTTTCAGGCTTGTCCCCTGACTGGACAGTTCCCCATCCCTACTGTCTATTCCCTGTGCAAGGAAGTAAGAATTGAAATATATTAATTTATTTTTTAAACTGAGTGCCACTCAATTAACAAAAGTTATGGATGAGTGCCTTGAGTCCAGTCAGGAGTGCTTCAAATCCAAATCCAAATCAAAAAAAAGTTTGAGTGCTTTTAAGGTACTTTTGGAGTTGTCACTCTGTTTTATGACAGATGTTTAAAATAAATCACAAATCCCATGAAAATGTTTTTTTTTTTAAACCAAACAGTGAACAAATATTGATTACACTGGGAAATATTTTCAACAAGTTTCGCAACAGTTTGTGAACCAAAATGGACAAAATTGTGACAAATATAATTTATAATTTACAATATGATCAACTTTCCATACTATATAAAGCAACACTCCATTTTTAGAGTATTAAAAAATCCACTTAGCTGTTCTAATAAGAGTAGTAATTACTGCTGTTCTTTCATACTACCTGCTAATTTTCTTTGCTGAACAATGTGCTAAAAACTTTAAAATTGGTGTATACAGTAATGTGAAGGAAGAGATCAGCCTGCATAACTCAGACCTTATTTCCACATCCAAATTACAGTTTTTCAGATGCTTAGAAATGTCTGCTCTGCTCAACAGGATTTTCATAACACCACTATGAGTTTTTGCTACTTAATCATTGCCAAAGCCATTAGTCAGTAACAATAATACTCTAAATACTAAGCAAACACTTGAAAAAAATACCCTTCAATATTGCAAGATCTGGCACTAGCACAATTCTGTCATAGTCTGGTTTCACAGTACTTATGAGTTAGTGAAATGTCCTCCATAGAAAAATCTACTGCAAACAAACCAGAGGGTTTTTGTTAATGCTGAACATTTATTTTCAGATCTCTTTGGGGAATTAACTTTAAACTCTGTCCCTAGATCCCTCCCCGCCTCAAAGCACACCCAGCTGGGATGATTGCTTTCCTATTCCCAGGGGCACTGTGGAGAGACACACTGTCCCCCATTCCTCTCCCCCAGCAAGGCTGTGGCTCTCAGCTGGCTGAAGGGAGTATGAGAGGTTATCACTGACAGCCCAGGATTGGGATCACCCAATGCTTGAGCAGGCAGAGGAGATAACTTCTGCCTGCCCAAGGCTAGAGCTCAGCAAAGATCCATAGGATGCAGGCAGAATTGTCTAAAAATAACCCTTACTGTGAACCTAGACACAGGTTCATTAAGGCGCTCTGCCCTAGAGTACCTTCATCTGATAGCTCATCAGTTGAAGGTTAAATTTTCCTATGATTGGCTATTTTACAAGCTGTCTGCATCAGTGAACATTTGTTATGCTATGGTTGTAGAGCACTTTTGGAGGCCTCATCACACAAAAAATGTAACCTCTGTATACACCCTTCAATCAATTCTGCCTTGGGTTTTTTGAATAGCTGCACCAAGTAATGCCATCTAGTTATTCCTATATGTTGTTCTAGTCTCTCTCTATGATGATACCTCTTAGTTTTGCATCATTGGCCTTTTCTTTAGTGAACTTCTATTTTTTTGTGCCAAAGTCTCTAATGAGATTATTAAATAATATCAGCCTCAAGACCTACTTTTGAACTATACTAGTCCCTCTCCTGCATCCTGATTATCCTCCCTTCAGCACAACCTACTGTATTCTCCCCTTTTGGTAGCTCCTAACTTTAAAATTCTTCTCATCACCATCATCTTTAGTTTAGCTGATAATTTTCCATTTGGCTTTTATTAAAATTTGTATTGAAGCCCAAAGAGAACATATTGCATTTCTCATGTATAAAAAAAAAAATTAAGAAAAATATCAGGAAAATAGCACAATTTACAATTAGTATTGCATGATTTAGTTTAGTAGGTTATTTCATTAAGAATGTTTGATGCTGAACATAGGAAGACAAAGTTTCTGCATAGATGTGATATCTTTTATTAGACCAACTAAATAGTTGGAAGAACTGTTCTTGCCAAGCAAGGGTGTTTTGCCTGAAAGCTTGCAAAGAACATTTTTTCCAATTATTTAGTTGGTCTAATAAAAGATATCATATCTACCCAAAGAACCTTGTCTGCCTATGTCCTTAGACCGACATGGCTGTAACCAACAACCCTGATGCTGAACACATGATTTTATGTGCTAATTCTTTCTAGACCCTAGCATAGGTATTAAACTTTGAATATTTTAATCTTTTGGGTTTTACTCCCGCTATAGTTTTGATCATTTTCAGTTGTATATATCCATTTTCATGAGAGATCTTGCTTTGCTCCAATGCTCTTTATTATCATCTGTACTGACAAAAATAAGGAATTTAGTTTGTGTTTTATTATATCTTTAATCTCAGTCTCGTTTTCACTTCATAGCGGCCCCATTTTTATATTTGCTTGTACTCTTGTTATGTATATGGTTAAATATGTGATTTGAGTCCTTAAGCTCTTCAGTCCAGTTAACTAATGTAGGAATTGTTCAGTCTACCCATTTGACATAGAAAATTTTTGTCCTGTTTTTGTTTATTCCTCTATTTAATTTAAATGGAACCAATTTGTGATCACTCAGTCTAAGGTTACTTTCTGTAAATAGCTTTTCCATAATGCCTTGGCTACTTAGCACAACCAATTATTTAGAATAGTACCTCAGTTATTGTGACTATATGGTGAAGAATCATTTTGGCTTTTACATTCAGGAGTATCTAGGGTTTGTATTATTAGTTATGCTTGGTTTGTTGGTTTGTTTATATACCAGTGAAAGTCTTCTATGATAACATGATTTCTTAAAATATTTATTATTGTATTACTAATACAGAAATCTTCGATATGCAAAGCTGTTACTAGAAGACTGAAGTGGACCCCTAACACTTTGCCAAGTGAACTTCCTTTAGAATCATTAGGCAAAATGATCCCGAGACAAGCCAGTTCTACTTTATCTGTGATATTCCTTGTCAATTTATTTATAGTCTACTGACTCACTGATATGACATTACCCCTTACCATCACTTTTATGTCTTTTCTGCACAGCACATTATTTTTAATACCCATGCTCCAGTTATGATTGTTATTCTATCATGGTTTTCCAAATATCTTCCTACTTCATTCCAAGGCATTTGGAAAGTGCTTTATATTTCCATTGTCTTATTCTTTGTTATTCTCTTACTTCACAGCTGCAGCTTCATTTCTTTGAATTATATCTATGGTCATACAAAACCTTTGGCTTCCTGGAGCCTCACCTCTATTCCAGAATTGTATTAGGAAGAGAATATTTGCTTGCAGGTATTTTCATCTGACTGATTTAAATGTGATACTATTTTGTGTTTTCAGTTCAACTGAAACAATCCCAATGTTTCTAAGAGGTGAGGCGGGCTTTTCTTCAGGTGTCTGGCCACCTTGACAAAATGATAGACATGAACACTTGTATACCTTTTTCCCTTTATCATTTATTCTTGAATTATTTTCTAGTTGTTGCCTTAAAAGTTGGAGATAACTGGCTTAGTTGGCACTTTCTTGATTTCTATATTTTCATTATGAGACTCTTATGTTCTTTTTCAGCTGCTGTACATCAGCCCTGAAAACTGCTCTGCATAATAAGTCAGCTATGTGTATGCAGTTCCTTTGTTGTATGCCTAAGTGGTAACATTGCAATTTCAGTACCAAATTGGAGACGAGGAGGCTCTCTAGTGATTTAAGGTGAATTTCTTTTTAACTGATTTCATGTCCTTGACCATAGCAGTTCAACTGTTGGCAAATGAAAGCTTTTGGAGGGAAGGTTCCTTGAACAGACGTGATATCTTTTATTAGATCAACTGAGTAGTTTGCAAAGAATCCCTTTTCATTTTGGACATACGTTTTTTTCTTATATTGGTGACAGTGATCATGCTGCATAAAAAACTACCAGCTGTCTTTTTTTGTAATAATGATACCCCAAGCCATTTCTCACCATCATGGCTGTTTTTGTTCCCATCATACTATTTTAGTATAGCATAACTTTTATTAGTTTCTTGGCTGTATTTCCAATTGCTGTATCAAGTCAGGGCAATCACATCCACATAGCATCTTTGTCTAGCAGTTGCCTTAGAAATTTATATACATTTGAGAAGTATGATTAGTTGTTTTAAAAGTCCCAAGAGTCTCTGAATGTATTTAGTATATTTAAAGATGGATATCTGCTGTACTGCTTTTACCTCTCCAATGTCTAGTTGTAGCTACTGAGATGTGAGCAAGTGTTTCTTGTATGATTCTCCAACCAATTGCACTTTTATCTTGATATCAGTTAATTTTAAATTTATTTTCTCTGACTGAGAGATAACTAAAGCTATGGTGATAATATGCCACAAAATCTGTTGTACGGTCAACATTGGAATGTCAACAGTTAGACTCTTCAGGCGCATCCACACAAGTGTGCACGTGTTTCTTGCAGCATCTCAAAGGGCTTTGAGATGCTGCAAGAGACATATGCAGGAATAAGAAAATGTTCCCTGAACTGCAGATTTGCAGTGCAGGGGCAAATTAGACCCCTAAATATCCAGAGGTCAAAAAAAACACAGCAGAAAAAAGTGGGGCAGGGAACAGTCTTGGATCATGCCCTGAGGAAACTAAAGGCTTGATCCTCTACAGAGATACTCTAGCAGCCTGCCAGAGTGTCTCTGTGGGTGGCCCTTTCCCCAGTGATGAAGCACACTGCCTGCTGTGACTGGGACCTGGGGTCTGTGCCAAGTAAGTAGGAGATAGGGAGAGCTGGAGCAGCAGGGGTTGGGACTACTGAGGGTATGGGGAGCTATGGGGGGTGTAGCTCAGGGAAAGTGGATCCGCAGGCCATCCCCCCTCATAGTTCCAGCTCCCCTGATCCCCTCATGGCTGGGTGCAGCCACCACTCACCTCCCTGCTCAGATACAGCCCCCAGCTGAGCCCAAACGTGGCTCTGGCTCCCCCGCTCAGCCCACAGGTGGGTGCAGTCCCCTGCTTGCCTCCCTGCTCAGTTATAGCCTCCTCACCTGGCTGCAGCTCCCGCGCATGTCCCTGCCTGGCTGCAGCCCCACTCCACCCCCGTTCCCAGCTCACCAGCAACAGTAGCTGCACTCTTGGCTTCATGGCGTAGTCCCCCCTGCATGGCATGGTTAAGGGCGGCTTGACCCCAGCCACCAGGTATCTGCACAGCCTCTGCCACCACATGCTGCTGTGGCCCAGCTCAACATGGCACGGAGCCATGTGCTTTTGGGCAGTTCCAGTCTGTCACCTGGGACTGCAAACTGCTCACGGGGGCCACCGGCCACATAGACCTGGGTCCTGCATGCATGAGCCCCACTGCATCCATTTGGGTCACATCTGTGCATGTAGGACCCAGGCTGGTGTGGCCAGCAGTCCCCATGTGTGGTGCACAGCCCCAGGTGAAAGCCCAGAACTTCCCAAAAGCACATGACCCCATGCCTTCTTAGCAGCCTCCACTTATAGCCTCCTCCATACCCACTCTCCTCCCACAATCCACCCACAAACCCCTCACCCACTTTCCTGGACCTGTGGGGCAGGAGTGAGGGAAATGGGGTTGGGGGGTAAGTTGGGGGTTCAGAGTGGGAGGCAAGGGCAGGGGTAGGGCAGTGGCATATCAGTGTTGCTCAATGAGGCACATCCTGGTGACCAAAGCAGGAAGGGACAGGTCTGATTTTTCTATGATAGAGAAGCCCAAAGTCAGTGCCAAACTGTATAGATAATTGGAATGTATTTTATTATGATGATGGAGGCACTGGTAGGTTTCCAATTTCCTTTATGATTGTAAGTATATCAACAAAACATTGCCCAACTGATCTCTCTCTCTCTCTCTCTCTCTCTCTCTCTCTTTCTCTCTCTCTCTCTCTCTCTGTATATGTGTGTGTGTGTGTGTGTGTGTGTAGTGGTCTTTTGTTTTATTTTTAGAGGAACATGGATTTTGGGGTATGTTAAAGAGTGAATTTGGGATTGTTGCTCATAGATTTTGCAGGTTTTAAATAGGGAATACTGGAATTACTTCTAGTGAGGCAAGTGGCAGGAGCCAGGCAGAAGAGCCGGCTCAGGGCTGGCGCCTAGGACCCAGCTGGGGGTGAATGACCATCTGGCCACTTGGGGCCAGGAGGACTTGCTTTGACAGTTCAAAGCAGGCCACTACATGGGAACATCTTCCAGGTGATGGCTGCCCAGATGTCTGGGCAGGGGGCACACATGGCAGTAGTGCCACACAGAGGACAACCCTGCAACCACAGTCCACTGGCAGCTGGCCTAGAGGGGCAGATGCCTCTATTGGCTGTGCAGTCCCCATCTGGGTCTTACAGATGTACAGTAGGTCACAGCTAGACAGCAGCTCTCACTGCCAAACTGCTGCCATAGGTAAAGGGTGCAGGGAACTCTCAGGGCTGCTTCAGCAATCTATCTGGCACAAGGGGTAGTGTCCCCAGGTACCAATTGGCTGGGCCCCAGAAGCTCCTGAGAGCTAGTAGCCCTGACATAATTGCCAAGGTGGCTTTTTATACTGCTAATGCCAGGACAGGACACATTTTTCTTAACTTAATTTCATAATTGTTAGGATTAGAAGGGACTTAAGCAGATCATCTAGTCCAGCCCCCTGTAATGGGCAGGAAAGGATGCTGGTGTCAAATGACCCCAGCTAGGTGGCTACCTAGCCTCCTTTTGAAGACCCCCAGGTAGGGGCAAGCACCACTTCCCTTAGAAGCTGGTTTCAGCTCCTAGATGCCCTCTCTATGAAATAGTGCCTCCTGGTGTCTAGCCTGAATCTACTGTCAGTCAACTTATGGCCGTTGTTCCTTGTTACTCCTGGTAGTGCTGGGGGGAACAGGGAATCTCCCATTGCCTGCTGGTCCCCCTTGGCACGTTTATAGGCTGCCACCAGATCCCCTCTCAGCCTTTCTTTTGTGGAAGCTGAACAGGTTCAGATCCTGTAGCCTCTCCTCATAGGGCCTCACCTGCTGCCCCCTGATCATGTGAGTGTCCCTCCTCTAGACCTTCTCGATCTATCCATATGCATCCTGAAGTGAAGCGCAATACTCCAACTGCAGCCTGACCAATGCCACATAGAGGGGGATAACTATTGGCAGAGGGGTCCTGCCACTGTCTTCCCTAGCAGGAATTCTGGTGTTCCCTTTTGGAAAACTGAAAAATCTCTGATTAAAAATAAATAAATAAATCCCAAAGTCACTCTGTAAAATACTCCCAATTTCATATTCCTTCATAAGTAAAACAAAAGACCACTATAAAGAGAGAGAGAGCGAGAGTGACACAGACACAGTGATCAGTTGGACAATGATTTATTGATGTATCTTACTGTGTTAAAGCAAGTCTCTTAGAATAATAAAGTGAGCTCTAAATACATATTTCATGAAATCATGAATACATATTTTGCTGCCCTCCCACAGGGTGATGACCCTCCCAACAGAGAGTTCAGCCTCCACACAAGGGGTTTGGCTCCTACACAAGGGGTTCACCCCCCTCAAAAGAGGGTTCCACAAAGGGTACACCTCCCCCAACAGGGGTTTGTCCTGCACACAAAGGGTTCACCCCCCCCCACAGGGGGTTTGGGCCCCCCACAAGGATTTTGGCCCCCCAATGGGAGTTCAGCCCTGCAACAGGGGATTTGGTCCCCACACAAAGGCTTTGCCCCCCCCAACAGGAGGTTCAGCCCCAACACAAGGGGTACAGCCCCCACATAAGGGGTATGGACCCCCAATGGGGGTCAAATGGCCCCTGCAGGGACTACCACCCCCTGCAAGGCCCACCTGTGCCACCCCAGACCCCTGATTGCTGCCCCACCTGGTTCCATTCCCCACCAGCTGTTGCAGCCCCCCCACCTGGCTGCCCCAGCAAGCCCCACCTCTGCTCCCCTAGACTCCCTCCAATGGCTGCCCCACCCAGCCTCATCCCCCAACTTGCACCCCCAGGCTACCCCTACAAGGCTACCCCTACAACCCCAGGTACCATCACTTAAAAAAACAAAATAAAACAGAAAAAGAACAGAAAAAATATGGGAAAAAAAGCCTCTGCTTACCTTAGAAGCAGAAGTGGTGGGGCTTCAGGGCCTCCTGGCAGAGAGGTGGTGGAACAGGTGGGCCCTGGTGCTGAAACATGTGGCCTGACTGGCCCTGCTTCACTTTTTTAAACTTCACATTTTTTAAACTCCTAATTTGCTCCTTGCACTGCAAACTTGCAGGGCTGGGAATATTTTTTCTGTTCTGTATGTGCCTGTTGCCCTGCCTCAAAGGGGTTTGAGGCAGGGCAAGAGGCACATGCATGCTCATCTAGACACACCCTATGAGTCGTGCTGATACGTCTTGATGGAAGCAATAATATTCTTTCACTCTATTTTAGTTCCCAAATGACATTTTCAGCTACCTGTATCCAACTGCATGTCCTATATATGTTGAATTCACTTCTTTCCTAATCCAAAAACGTTTATCTTGGAATATTTATCTTGGAATATCTTGGAAAATACTGAGGATATTTTGCCTTTGCTACATCAAGTAAAATTTCTTTGATTATGGGTATTTGGTAATGAGCTGTCTTCAGTACTTTAAGTTGCTTGAGCTTAAGAAGCTATCTGACCTTTGAATTCTGTGTTGCTCATCAGCAGTGTAACTGGGGGGGGCAAGTAAGGCACCAGCACTGGAGCTGATTTACAGTGAGTACCCAAATAGCAGTGCTCATCAGCATCAGCACCTCATGTTTGGGGAAGTAGTCCTCTCCAGTCCTCAACATCCTTTCCGTCCCTCTCCTAGTTATCCTTCTGTTGCTGATCTAACTTCTGAGCTTTGGGATTTTAGCATTTCTTTTCTTTTTATTTGCTTTACCGCTCCCACTATATATATTTCCTACTCCAACTGGTTTTCAGAGAGAGAGGTGCTGTACTATTTAAAACATTTATTTTATAAGTGTGTTATGCTTAGAAGACATCTAAGTCCCTGGAAAACCAAACCAAAACAAACTTGATAATACTTTATCAATTTTCCTGCAAGGAGCTATAGTATGCCATGTTCTCTGATTTTTTTTTCCTTGCATAACTATTTTCTGAATAAGTTTTCCCAGTTTTTGTGTCATTAGGGGTTCGTAAGTTTTCTGTGTTGTTTGTGCAATTTAAAATTTTAGCCTGCTTGTACTTCCCCTTAGTATTTTGTATTGTCTTAGTGTCCTTATAATTGTTCCATTGTATACTTTTAACTTTGCTTTGCTTAGTTGCAGTTTAGCATTTTTCTCTGTATAATACTTAGGAAGCCATAATGCTTTGTAGTCTAGCACATTCACTGATGCACCATTGTTTATTTGGCATTCAACTTCCTGTTTGTTTGTGTACTGCTTTTTCTTTGAAGCTGATGCTATCCTGAGCTTTGTAAACCATCTTTTTTGCTAATTTGCACTGCATTAATGTCATATTTGCAAAGCCTCATCCTCTGAGTCCCTGCTGATCATCCCACTCCCCCCCTTTGTTCTTGTCTTCTGCAAAATTTGACATAATGAGTTCTTCTTCCACAGATATTGCACAGGACCTCAATTGCTGGGTCTTTTCTATTACAGCATGTTTTCTTCAACTCATCTGTCTTTACATTAGTGCAATTGCTTGAGCAAAAACTGTCTGTCTTCATGACTTCCCTGTTTCACTTCATACATTTCATAGATTTCATAGACATTAGGGCTGGAAGGGACCCCAGAGAGTAATCAAATCCAGCCTCCTGCCCCAGGGGCAGGAAGTCAGCAGGGATAATAGGATTCCAGCAAGATAAGCATCCAAATGTGTCTTGAAGGCATTCAGTGTGGGTGCTCCACCAAAGTGGGTGAACCACCTCTGGCAGCAATATATTCCAAACCTTGGGGGCTTGAACAGTAAAGAAGTTCTTCCTTGTGTCCAACCTGAAATGGTCATGGAGGATTTTGTGACCATTCAATCTTGCCATCCCTTGGGGTGCTCTGGTGAACAGATGTTCCCCCAGATCCTGATGAGCATCCCTGATAAACTTATAGGTGGCCACCAGATCACCCCTGAGCCTGCACATTTCCAGGCTGAAAAGTCCCATGGCTCTCAGCTTCTCATCATAAGGTCTGTTTTCCTGACCTCTGATCATGAGTGTAGCTCTCCTCTGCACCCTCTCAAGCTTCTCCACATCTTCTTTGAATTGTGGAGCCCAAAACTGGATGCAGTACTCCAGCTGTAGCCTCACCAAGGCCGTGTACAATAGGAGAATAATGCCCCAGGATTTGCAAGCCAGCATTTTGCTCACTTTGCTTGCTAGCCACAGCATCACATTGAAGGCTCATGTTCATCTTATCATCAATCATGACCCCCAAGTCCTAATTATTTGTGTCTATTTCACTTATGATCTGCTTTTGGATGTAGGAGTGTTAACTAGCTTTGCACTTGCTTATAGCTCGTAGTGGGAGTAATATAGCTTTCAGAACAGTTTTATTCAACAGTAGCATAACTTAGAGACAGGGAACAGAGCAGCAGCCCTACACACCAACTCAGTGGGGGTGCCAGAATGGCAGTCTCCAAGGCAGTCCCTGCCATGGCAACAGCAGCAGGCCAGCAGTACTATTGCCTAGGTACACAGTGATACTGTAGCAGGAATAACCAGGGTGGACAGACGGCACTATGGCTGAAGCATTCAGGGACACTGAGTACCTAGAGCCAGTAAAACTCTCCCTACATTAGTCGGTGACACAACCTCCCGACTCAACCAGAGTTTTGCCCACAGTTAATTATGTCTTTATCATTCAAGCTTTTCTATCATTTATCTCTATTGCTAAAATGTCATAAATTCCATTTTATAATTTCATAATCCTGCAAGTTGGCCATTTTGTATAGTTTGACATTACACTGATCTATTGGTTCTTCAGATTCTTGGTTACAATTTTGAAAATATATGTTTAAAATGATTGTTTTTATTATTTGTTAATACTTTCATCTTTGAAAAAGTTTTTTTGTGATTTTAAATTTAAACTCACAGTCTCCAAGTAACAATTTTGATGCTATGGAAACATATGGCAACTTTTATCATTATTATTTGTATTGAGTCTTTTTTCTTGCATTCTTTCTTGTCCTATTGCTCTTCAATGGTTTTCCCATTTTCATCTAAAGAACATCTCATTCTAAGAACGTCCATCTGTTCAAGGACAGGATGCCCTAGTTTTTTCTCTTTGTGAATGCATGCTTATAATTTTCCTTTTTCCCCTTGTTTTCAAAATTTTAATTTTGACTTTAACTAACTGCAGTACCTTCTTATACCACGATCTGTCTGCAGACATACAGCATAGGAGACAAACCGTGCATCTACACAAGCATTTAGTCATGACTAGATTTATTGCACCGTAAGCTACTGCACAGTACTGTAGGTGATTTGGGCTAGGTGTCTACACATGCAGAGTCCTGGCAGCAAATTTGCAGTACTTGGCAGACATCTTTTAAACACAACCCTGTTCTGTGGTCTCTGGGCAGCCAGCTCCTATGGTCAGAGGAACAGTGTGGCATATGCAGAGGCAGTACATGGTGACTGTTTTCATCCTCCCTCTGTATCCTTGTGTTATGGCTGCCCCAGGACTTGGACCTGCCAGTGAGGAACAGGGTCCCCCGAGCTTGCTAGTTGCCTTGGTCACTGCACTGCTGGCCCGCTGCATTCATTGTTGCCTAGCCCATGGCTGTCTCACCCTGGTTGGCTCACCCCACACCCAGCAACCACCCACCTGCTCACTGCATGCCCTCTCAGAGTTCCTGCCTCTTTGTAGCTGCTGCCACCAGGGACACAAATGAGGGGCTCCAGGAGGCCACTATGAGGCCACCATTGCCTCCTGGGCTCCCAGGCCCACTGCCTTTGGGCCTGCCATGCCAGCCATCTCTGGTAGCAGCACCTGGTGCATCAGACCTGGGATAACAAGCAGTGGCTAAATGCCTTTGGGATAACCTGGACCATGTTTGTAGACCTGGTCCACCAGTTCCAGCTCCACCTGGAGTGCCAGGACACAGGCAATCACCCAACCCTCCCTGCCAACACCTGCCTGGCAATGCTCAAGCTGGCCATGCCCACCAGTCTGTGGTATGTGGGTCACTTGTTTGGTCTGGGCAAGGCCACTGCCAGGGAGGCCATCTTGGAAGTGTACAGTGGTCGCCAGGACATATTGGTAGCCACCATCCTCTATGTCCAGGACCCCCAGGCAGTGGTGGCAGAATTCCATGCACTGGGGTTTCCTTGGACAGCACACGCATACCCATGACCTGCCCATTCCATGGAAACTTCCCCTATTATAGCTGCAGGAGTTTCCACTCCATGGTCCTGCAAGCAGTCATAGACCACCAGTTAACATACATGAGTGCTGCCTGGCCAGGTAGCATGCATGACTCTCATGTGTTCCAAAACTCTGACTGTCCATGCTGGTTGAGAGCAGCACTTCACACCATGAATGGCAGACCTGCAGCTGGGCACTGTCCTACTTCTACCCCTGCTCACTGGGGACCCTTTGTACCTGTTCCTGCCCTGGCTTATGATGCCCTATGCCATATACCTGGATGCCCCCCCCCCCCCACCCACAGGCCCACTTTAATTGGATATGCACTTCCATGGGGCCAGCAGCCTACTGGGTGTTGGCTACAGTCAGCCTGCCTCTCCCTCCCTATTCCCAGGGTGGGACAGGCCAGATTCTTGGCAGTATCTGCTCCTGTGGCTCCAGACCACACTCTCCCTGCTCTGTCCCTTCAGGCCAACTGCTCTGCTGTGCTGCCAGCCATCCCATAGTGCCTGGTCTTGAGGTTTATGAGGCTCTCAGGTGACTGGAATGAGAAGCTGGTTGCATCACTGCCTTCCCTGTTGGGGGCATCTTTGGAGAGACACCCCAGGGCCAACTCCCTGGTGTGCCACCACTGTGCCCGGAGCATGCCCCTACTGCATTTGCCCTAGAAGGTGTGCAATGAGCTGTTTGTGAAGGCTCAGAGCTGCCCAACCCACTATGTCCTGTTACTTCTGATCCTTCTGGTGCCTCAGGTGCACCTGCATTCATGGTTTGAGGCCATGAGCTACCATCGCATGGGGGGCAAGCCCAGGCTGCCTCATAACCTTCATCACCACCTGAATAGCTACCTGTGGCAGCAGTACGTATCCCTGGCCCCTGCTACCGAAGAGTACATCACCACTGGCTTTGACACCTTTCTCAGGGTGTGGAAGGCCTGTACCCACCCACCTGAAGGGGCACGGGCTGCTCAATACATTTTTTAATTGTGCCCACCTCTCTGCATGCTGTGGGGGGAAGGACATGGGGCCAGGAAAGTGTGGGTGGGCTAGGAAGGTGGGGGAAAGCAAGGGCAGGGGCTGGGGCCAGGGGTAAGGGTGGGGACTGGGCCTGGGAGTGACCTCCACCCAATGTAGGGCTTACCAGTTGTCCAGGGGTGGTGCAGCTGGTGTCTCGGCATGGTCTTCACTGTCAGTGATGGCATCCAGCTGCACATGGTGTTCTCACCCCACAATGTATGCTGGAGAAGCACCCATCTGGGCTCTCTGCTGAGGAAGAGTTGGTGCTGCTGACTGCTGGCAGTGACATGACCATAGTGCCCACAAGGCATTGATCTTTATGTGGCAATGCCACTTCTACTGGGAGTGCCCTTACTCCTGCATCCTACCCAATATGGCCTCATAAATGTGGACATTCAAGGGTCCACCCCACTTGAATTGGTGCAGCACCTCTGCATTACCACAGAGCATCATGAGGTCACCATGCTTCTGCTGGAGCCGCAGGTGTACGGCACAAGTATGTGCATGTAGACGGTGGTGGGTCTGAATGGGAAGGATGAGGGGGGCACTGTGGGTCCTGTGCTGGTGCTCTGGTCTTACACACATCTGTCCTTGTGTTGCCAGACCTGGGCACCTTCCAGAAGTACCCAGCATAGGAGCAGGGGCATGTGTGTGCTTACTGAACAATAAATTAGGCAATCTAATTTCACAATCGTACAGTAATGTGTCTCATGTAGATGCACCCAAGATACTGTAACTTCCAGGCTGGAGAGTGGTCTTTCAAGCAGAAGATGAAGAAGGAAAAATGGTGGTGCTAATGATGGACAAATCCTTCTCTTCTGCAACTATTGTAGTGTGTTAGGTCCTTTGCAACTATTGGACTAGGTTGTTTGGATAAGGTGCAGGTATACAGAGGGACTGTATACAGGAAAAATCAGTAAAACTGCCTTCCCCGCTTCTCCACCATGTTTTCCACATTGAAGTTCTGATTCAAAAGAAACAAGTCTCTGCATATTCTGAAGTTTTAAGTTTAATTTTCACAAAGGGGGACACGAGTGTGAGTGTTGCTTATGCTTAGATGAGAAGAAATGTGAAGATAACACTTGTTTGATGATCAAGGAAAGCTTTGCCATTTGGAAATAGGTGTTTTCAGAATTGGATCAGCCCTGCCATCATCATTTTCTGCAGCTGTGATTGAGCAGCTGCCACAGATTCAATTTTAAAAACGTCTCCATGAAGAGCAAAACTACCTATTTAAAAAGAAATGATTCTGCTTACAGCCAAGTTTTGATGTAGACTGTAAGTTGAACAAAGCATGTTATATTTCTCCCGTCTTTTCTCTTCAAGTTGCCTGTTTCTATCTTCAGTGAAACCTCAGAATAATAAGCTGCGACCAATTCAAAGTGTTTCTCTGGACAGAAATCTAGTTTGGTCTAATCTGGCATCAGCTGCATTTTTTTAGGATTCCATGACCCCTGAAACTTTGTGTATTGTAATTATTTCTTTGTTGTTCTTTTTTGCATTTGAGAAGGTATGAAGGTGCTAGATTAATAGTTTGTCACCATGTTTTATCCATCTTTAATCCATTGAAACAAATATATTAAAACATAGTAAAAACACAACACAATGCATTAATTAAAAAAGAAAAAAATACTTTTATTTTTTGTTACATGAAATGAGTATATACAGGAGTCAATGTACAGGACAGGACATGTGATCCAGAAAACAGAAGACATCTGACTCCCAGGGCTGTATGTACTCCTGCTTGAAGACCATGCTCCCATGGCCTGCAGTTATTTTGAATGGTTACTATCTGGTAATCTTTCTGCTGCTTAAAGAACCCTGTCAGTACTCCTCCTATTTATTTATTAACTGGGGAGAGTTCAGAATTTGCAAAGCCATTTTATTTTTCATCAGAACAGCATGACAGGCTGCCAGAAAATATCAGTCAGATGATAGTTCAGAATGCTCTTCAAACATTGCCAGACTACTTCATTTCTAATTTCAAGAAATGCAAATATTGGCAGACTGTACTCAGTTTCCATTTTATGTATATAATAAGGTCGTCAACATTATTTTAACTTACTGGGTAGCTATTACTGTGTCCCAGTGCTGTTTAGGGAAGCAGATGTAACTGAAAATTATAATGTTAATCCATGTATTTTTAACTATATGGAAAATTTTAAATAACTAGCAAAAATTTTATTTTTTATATCTCTGTATATAAAGTAATATTTACTAATTTCCACCAAATATGTTGTTTTGTTTTTGTATGGTAGTTTGCACTATTGGCTTATTATTCTTTTACGCATGTTTCCTTGAGACCCACGGGTGGATTTCTTTGCACTTTTAGACAATGAAAGCAGTACATAGCTATTGCTGTAGCTGTAAAGGAAGTAGAATTTGCATTTTGCAAGAAATTCAATTCTTTCAATGTTTGTTTTTGTTCTTAATATGAATGAAAAGAAAGAATTTTAAATTCCATGTGAATCCAAACTTTGAAGAGGATAATTTTGTAGCAATTAATATGTATCATCTCAATTTTATTTTTTTTCTTAATTATGTTATAAAATACATTCCTATAAGAAAACTTGTGATCCTTCATTCTGATAAAAGTACTGCAAGAAGCTCTATTCTCTGACAATTTCTGGCTAATTCAGAATGGGGATGTATCAAAAAATAAAACAAGAAAATCTGTCATTCTGAAAATTTCTGTTAATGTCCAGATTTACAGTCCAGATACCTATCTATAGATCCCACTGTCTTAATATAATATTTAATCCCATATTCATTTTTAAACCAGTCAGAGTATACCATTACTATGCTGCATATTTTTAACACTTAAAGAGTATATAACATTGTAATGTAGAACATAATTATTAGCTGTTAAAAGCTACTACTACAATATCCCAAACTATTTTCTATATCCTTATTTAGTATATACTACTTTTGCTATATAAACTTCCTGTACTTACCAAAGAAATGGACAGCCAGCAAAGTGTATTCTTGCAAACTATTAGAGTCACTTTAGCTGCTAGTTGTTATTAAATTCAAGTAACAATTTAAATTGCAATCAGTCTTAATTGTTTTTATGTATAAACAAGAACAAACAACAAGGCATCCAGCTTGATTTAATTGCATGGAAGTAAAGAGGTAATGGTGAATTATTCAATTACCTGCTGGTCAAATTAATATATTCATTGGGTATTGCAGGAGCGAAACTTTTTTGAAAGCATATCTCCCTCAGCATGTATATATATAAATATATTTTCATTTGTTTGATTGTTTGCTTGTGGGGGGAGGAGGAATAAGGGCTATTGTTCTGAAAGCAACCAGAATGATGGTTTGTTTCGTTCGTGTCCCTGAATTTTTATTGTTTTTTTATTGACACTATGAAGCAGTAGTGTAACTGAGATGGGAAAGGAGGAAATAATGGTAACTGGGACACCAGCCCCAGATGCCACCTTTCTGCAGAATAATCCAAAAATAGCCTTAGCTGCAGGTGGCAGCCAGCTGTGTTGCCACCATTGATAGCACAGTAGCCAATGTTGCCCCATACATTACTACTTTCCGGAGCACACAACAGTTAGTTTATACCTCTGCTATGATAGTGAGCATCTCATGAGTGCGCCTGAATCTTACTAAAGCAACTAAACTGTGATATTTGTAATAAAAATCACAAATCCTTCAGAGTTGCAGAGTAGAGGATCATTTTAAATGAGAATCTTGTCAACGAGTTTGCACTGGTGGCTTCAGAGTTATAGAGACCTAAATATGGTCTCCTGTTTCCTGAGCTATTGGATCCTAGGATGCAGTAACAGCCATGGATCATTTCTGCTGCCTCTGCATAGCCTATAGAACTTTCCATATGCACAATTTCCATAGAGTATTCAAACTATATATTGGAATAAGATTTGCCCATAGGAAAAATAAATAACTACATACAATCATAAATATATACAAACTAAAATAAATAGAAAGTAAAGACTTCAGCATTCTTATGCTTTCTACTCCCCTTTTCATCCCTTATACCCTCCACCACCACCTTTTTTTTGTTTCTATCTAGTTTTCGTGTTATTTTTGTAATATTTGTATTTGAATCCTGTTCTTTCAAACTTGAATTGCTCCCATGCTGTCACCTTTCAGTGTAAAACTAGCACTTTTTTAAAATGAATTGTTTAAAAATATGTCTGTGCAAATGAGAAGATTAACAGAATATGTGGCAAGATGCAAAGATAAAAATAAAGCTACCAGTTGTGGAAGTTTGGAGCATACATTGTGTCACTTGTCAAATGACCCCTGAGGCAATCTTGTTTCATGTGTGAAGAACCTAGAAAGTAGGGTTATGTGAAGCTTCAGTCCCTGATTTGATTCGGCAGAGATTCAGCCTGATTTGGTGGCCTCCAAACTCGAATCGAATCAGAGGACCCTTTAATCTCTCCACATCAAATTGGAACCCTTCAAATCGATTTGGAGAGATTTGTAAAGATTCAATATTTCAGAAATAGCCACAGCTTTAAATGTTTTTTCTACATACCTCTAGGTAGCAGGTGGCTCATGAATGCTGTGATGCTGGGGTGCATAGAGTGTCCCACAGAAGCACAGGGGCTCCCCAGCATGTTCGGCGGCAGACTCAGCATTGGACCAGAAGCACTTCTGGGCCACTTCTTGATCCTCTGGGGAGTGTGCCACCTGGCTCCTGCTCCTCCTCCCCCTTCCTTTCCCCTTCCCACCATGCCCCCCTGGCTCAGAGACTGGTGCCTCCTGGGTCTGGGGGGAGGTACCCAGGGTCCCTCCATGGCTGATCACTGAGCTGGGGGGGCGGTGACCCCCCCTTGCACTCCCTATTGGACCGGGAATTGGACTGATGTTACATGTAGGGTCCCCCAGCACTCCTGTGGGATGCTCCATGCATCTCAGCATCTCAGCATTCACTAGCAGCACTGGTACCTCGAGGTATGTAGGAAAAACTTTTAAAGCTGTGTCTATGTCCGAATCGCTGATTATCTGAATCAGCATTGAATCTTCAGATTTGGAATTGGCTGAATCAAATCAGGGACAGTGATCCAAATCAACTAATTGAATTAGTGTCCTTGATTCAGGCCAAATCTGAATTGAATAAGGCCTACTTCACACATTCCTACTAGGAAGTTCATTTTCTGAGAAGTAGTTGACATGACTGTAGATCTTCTGGCCAAAGAAAACTTCAGGAATTTCCACATAACAAATTGTCTTTTCCTCCTTGATGAAAACAAAGAGAAAGAGATTTGTGTTTTTTTCTGTCTTGAATGGGTGGATAGGAAGATTTTTTTTTCTCTTCAAGACCTTCCCTAGTAGTAAGTACAGTAGTTTTCCATTAATCTGGGAAGTAAAAGGAAGCATGAAGAAATTGATTTTACCAGAGATTTCCCAAATTCAGCAACAGATCCAGAGAGTTATTTACAATATGAGGTTCAGATTGCAGTTGCTCATGTAATTGTCTTTTCATTCAAATGATTGCTTAAAGCCCCGTCAATTTTCTGGTTGAGAGTCACAAAGGAACAGAGAAATGAGGCTCAGAAACTGAAAAGCAAGGTCACTAAGAAGTCCATTTTCTCAGTAAAATAAAAGTGATGGGTTTCATTTATCTGGCTTGGTAAAGAACGTCGATGCACTGTTGAAAACCATTTCATTAGACAAAGATATTGTTATTGTTGCTAACAATAATACTTTTCTTTCACTGATCACTAAATACATTACAGAACACTGAGCAGACAGGACTGACATACAAAACACCCTTCTAAGAGCAATAATAACATTTCCCAAATATTAAGAAGACTATGGGTGCATTCAGATGAGCATGTACATACCTATTGTGGCATCTCAAAGCAGTTTGAAACACTACAAGAGGCAAGCTAGGAACAAAAAAATGTTCCCTTCACTGCATATTTGCAGCTATGACTCTAATTCTAACACCAGGAAATCCTAGTATCAACCTTCCCCCCACAAAACAAATCCATCCTGAAAAAAAAGTGTCACAGAACACATTTCCAGAGTGTAACCTGAAGCAACCAGAGGCTGAGTGCTCCAGAGAGACTATCTGGCATTCGTCCACAGCTTCTCTATGGCTGCCTCATGCCCCAGCATGTTGTCTCAGAGTGCTGGAGCAAGTAGGAGCGGGGCAAGGCAGGAGCGGTAGATCAACCCAGGCTCTGCCCCAGGTAAGCAAAGACTGGGGGTGGAGGGGACTGTGGATGCAGGGGGCTGTGTGGGGGGTGAGAGATATTATGTGTGTTAGGGTAGGGGGGACTGCTCAGGAGGGGTGGACCTCTCGCCTACCCCCTGCTTGGTGGAACCCCCCTTAGCAGCAGCAGCAGCAGCTGTCAGGGCCACTGGCAGAGCCCCAATCTGCATCACCTATGTGACATGGTGCTGCACCAGTCCGGCCCACCAAGAACTGGTCCACTCCTGCTGTCACCCAGAGTCCTGGCACTAGAGGCAGGACTCAGCCCACATGAGGGTGCCCGGACCCAGTGTGTGGTGCTGGGACCCCGGGTGACAGCCTGGTTCTAGTTGACGGTGCGTGTGAGTGGGCTGGGCCAGCATAGCATCCTGCTGCACAGGCAGCACAGGTTGGGGCTCTACCAGTAGGCTTGACAGACACTGCTGCTGCTGCTGTGGGATGAGCTGTGCAGCATGCAGGGGGGGAGACAAGGGACCTACCCCTCCTGTGCAGTCTCTCTCACCCCCACCCTCCAAATCCTCCCCACCCCCACTGTTCCCTCCACCCACAATTCCCCCACCCCACACACAATCCCCCCAACCCCCAGATAGTCCCCCCACACCTACAACCCCACTACTATCTACCCACAAACCCCACAACTGCAAACCAACCCCACAAACCTCCCACCCACAAACCCCACCCTGAACCCTTGCACAAGCCTCATACCTCCCCACAAATCTCACCCCACAAACCCTATGCAGCCCCAGACTAGAGGTGGGCTCCTGGTCCCAGGAAGCACTTGAGTGTGTAATGAACTAAGGGTAGGGTAGAGGCAACAGCAGTAGTGTCTCTTCCTGTGTACAAGCTAGTAAGGGAAAGTGCAATGCACAGTATTGTTACAACTTGAATATATTTCAACCAGAAATATTACAACAAAACCAATCTGTTGAGCAGTGTGTACTGAACCTATGCTATCTGAAAGGTACCAGATTTTTCAGAAGGTGGGTGTTTAATACTGACAGCATATCAGCACTCTGTTAGGTATCATTAACTAGGCAGCAGAAATAGATATACCCTAAATCACTGTCATTTTAAAAAATGTAAAAGGCAATGCTAATGTGGAATTTGATAAATTATAAAAATATTAGTCAATGCAAAAAATAAATTGTGAAAATCATAATTCCCGTTTAAGAAGACATTACAATTTCTCAGTCTCCTAGTTGTGGCATTTTCATCCCACACATTTTTCCATGTGTTGCCATTCCATTTCTGCAGTATGCTTTATCAGGGCCAGACTATGGACAACCAATATAACAATCTCTGTCTAGCTGTCCTTGACTTGTCAACTCTGCTCCTTTATTTGGGTGTTAATGCTTTGTGCTTCTTCTCACATCTAGCTTGTTCATCTCCAGCAGGGCAAAATAGGTTAATGTGGGTGCCATGAAGATAGTCAGAAAGACCCTGGTGGGATTTCATAAGTGGCAGCTCTGTGGAGGGGCACATTCTTGCTCTCACATGGCTGGAAGTGTTTCATTACTTCTACCCTCCCATTTTCTGTTTCACTTTTTTGCTCTAGTTGAATTTTTTGTTCTTTATTTGTAATACAGCCTTCTTGTTCCTTTCAGACTCTCACCCACATGTACTGGATGGCAACAATATTAATAATGAGGTCTGGGAAGAAATACACATTTTTTCAAGTGTTTGGAGTAGTGCATGGCTGTATTCAACTTGTTTAGCAGTGTTGTTGGTGTTGATTTGATTTTAAGTTGGCTCATAACCTACAGGAAACATTCAGAGTATGTGTGTTCATACTTTGAAAGAAATAATGGGAAAACAGACTCTCTCTCAATGGAAAATTGTAAATACTGGGCTAATGAAGAAAAAAACATTTGGCTCTTCTCTAACACCTTAAAGAATGTCCTATACTCTCTAAATATATTTGCTTCAGTAGCATAAAGAATAAAGGCCAAAATCAAATATAATTTCCTGTTTCTAAATTTTTAGTTTACAATTTTATATTGCTTCATTTTATTTATTTTTGTATCATTTTATATTACATTACCTTTAACTTGGTAGATGTATAATCTTATTGTATGCATTTATCAGTAACCATGAATTATATTGCATTATTATTATTACTACTATTATTATAATATAATTTTACTATCAATTGTATTGGTTTTGTGAAAGAAATGAATAAGCTACTGCTATATTTATAGTATTACCAAGCTGGAATAGTAAACAGTGATACATGGAGCAAAGGCAATATAGTAATGTCAGGGCATGAAGTTTCTTTCACAAGAAAAGGCCAAGCGGAGGCATAAAATGAGGATCTGCCTTTTGTTAGGTTGGAGTTCATGACGATGCTTGGTAGGGGACATAGGAAAGAACAGGAATGGTAACAGCAATGACAGCAAAAGATGAATAAAATTTAAACTAAAGGCATTTATTTCACTAGTTTATGTTACTTACATTTATTCCAGGGAAATGAAGCCCTCATGAGCCTTAAGAGATATTGTTTAATGATAGTACGTGATGATCTACACTAAATTTACCATTACCAACAGTGACACATTCTAACATGTTGGACTGCTTCTTGAGAGCTGCGAACTAAATGATAAACAGTAGACTCCTGTCCATCTGTCACAGGCAGTTTAATTTGCTTAGGCAGGCTACTTGGCAGTTTTTAGACTCATTGGCTATGTCCACACACAGTGTGGATGTTTGGTTCCTTGGGGACAATTAGCAGTGGTGCACCTTGCACTAAAACAATGCCCATACCCAACATGCTCTGGTGCATAAATTACCCCAGGGGCAGTTCATGATGGTGCTTGGCACTGGTCTGGCCCCAGCAGCCTTACTTGGAGTCCTGGGCCTGCCTGGCTGCTGCAGCACAGAATTGGGCATCCTGGCTTTGTTTTGAGTCGTGCATGCAGCCCATGAGTATGCTGCTCCACCTTTTTTCTCTGTGGATTTTTTGACCCCCTGGGTATCCAGGAATCAGAAAACACCTCCATGCTGCTCCCTTGCAGCACAGCAAACTGAACCTGCAGTATGTGGTGCCACAGACATGACTGTGGCACTGCATGGCTGCGCACATTTGGACATAGACATTGGTCATGTCCACACATGCAGGCACATGCACTTGGAGCAGCTCAAATAGCAGTGGCCTAGATCGGTAAAAGAGAATTGTGCCTGAGCACATGTGCCTGAACATACACAATGGTGAGGGGCAAATTGTGCCACTTGGGGAAAACTAACTCTGCCCAGCTCCTCCCAGATCTGAAGCCAGTGGGAGCTAGAGACTGGGGCCAGAACCTGTGCTGGCCCCAGCAGTATAAAAAGCAGCCCTGATGAGCAGCTCAAGGATACATGCCCTCAGGAGCTCTGAGGCTTGGCCAGTTGATAAATGGGTCACCAGTCTCCTGTGCCAGCTGGAATGCTGCAGAAGCCTTGACCGAGAGTTGTCCCTGCACCCTCTACCCACTTCAGCAGTCTGGCACCAGGGGCTGCTGCCTGGCTGTGGCCTGGTTCCACTGGCAACAGCATCTGGCCCCCAGGACCTGCATCCTGCTGTCTGCATACCTGCCAGACCTGGATGGGGACTGTACAACCACTTGGGCTGTGGTACAGACACTGCAGAAGAGCCATCTGCATCTCTGGGCTAGCTTCCAGTGAGCTGTGGCTGCACAGTTGGCCTTTGCGTGGCACTGCTATCATGTGTCCCCCGCTCCCCTCCATTTGTGCAGCTATCACCTAGAAGATGTTTTAAGTTGTTAGAGAACAGGCACATTGTTTTTTCTTCATTAGCCCAGTATTTACAATTTTCACTGAGAGAGAGAGATCTAATTTCCTTTTATTTCTTCAAAGAATAAACAAATGTATTCTGAATTTATCCTGTAGGTTATGAGCCAGCGTAAAACCAAAACAACCCCCAAAACTGCTAAGATGTTCCATTGTAGTGGCCCACTATGCAATGGTGAAGCATATCCTCCTGGTCCCAAATGGAGCCATCCAGAGGAGGTCAGCCACCTCCTCTGCTCTCCAGCTGGGTCCCCAGTGTCAGCCCTAAGCAGGCTTCTCTGCATGCCCCACAACCTGCCTCACTAGCAGGAATCCTCATTTTCCCTGTTTTAAAATGGCAAATTCTCTGCTAAAAAATCCCAAAATACACTCATTAAAATACCGCAAAATCCATTTTCTTCCATGATTAAATGACATGCTACTATATATAGAAAGAGAGAGATCAAGATCAGTTGGGCAATGTTTTCTTGATATATTTACAATTTTATACCAATCCAGAAGCCTTTGCTTTTGTTCTTTTTAATCATATGAAAACACAGCTGTCACTACCCCCTTCACTCACCAGGATGTGGGGTACTGAACAGCACTGGGCTACCAGTGCCCTGTCCCTGCCCATGCTCCTAACTTCCAAACCACAGCCCCCACAGTGATCTTCACTCCTGACTTGCAGCCCCTGACTGCCCCCCACGAGCTCTCTCCAGCAGCAGCTTTGTCACAGCACAAGGATATGGGTCTAGGTGCAGCTATCCCAACTGCTACTTTGTGGCTCTGAGCAGTGCCAGCCCTTATTGTTCTGCTCCCTGCGCCTGTGCCCAGGACCCAGCAATGCCCATGCTGTTCCTGGGAAGCCCTCAAATGGGGCTCAAGGACTGGGCTGAGTAAGCTCCTTCCCCTGCACAGGTTGCTCTAGGGAGGAATGGGGGCGCCAAGCCAAGCACTGATGGCTGCTTTTACCTTGAGTGCTCCTCGATACCTGACCCCCATCTCTCTGTCTGTCACACACACCCCTGCTGCCATCCCTGGTCCATCACATACACCCATAGACTCTGCTGTCATTTCAATCCCCCAATGCCTATCATTCAATCCCATTGCACCTCCACCACTCCTTCCATCCTATCACACCTCAGGCTGGGGCTGCATGTCTCAGCACTGGTGTGGGCATGGGTCAGGTCTGCAGTTTTGTAGTTGCCTCTGAAACTATAACTCGTGCCAGCAGGCCCCATCCCACCTGGTGTCCACGCATATTGGGTGTGAGATTTGTAGGGGGAAATATGGGAAAGTGTAGATATAGGCCTTCTCGGGTGGTGTGGAGAGGTGCATGGTATTTATGGGTGGATTGTGGGGAGGGTTGTGGGTGAGAGGGCTCTGAGGGTGGTCGGTGAGTTTGAGGTTTGTGGCGGAATGTGGGGTTTGTGGGTGGATTGTGGGTGGATATGGGGGATGTGGTTGTGGGGTTTGGGGGGGCACATTTGAACTAGACTGGGGCAGCTCCTGCCACTACCCAGAACTACAAGCAGGAGCTGCATGCCCTTGGGTGGGGCCAACTCCTGCCTCCAAGTGATGGTGGGCACATGGAGACAGCAGCCAGCCTGGCCTGATAGTATGCAGGGCACATGGGGGCAGGCACTGGCCCAGCCCAATGACATATGGCTTCTGTCTGTAGTGCCAGGAGCCCCGGGTAGTGGAAGTAGTCAGCTCAAAACTAATTAGCTCTGAAGTCCCAGAAGTAAGGAAAATCTTGGGGATAGCTCTATCAAGTCTTCAGTCGGTACAGATGAAGTTAGGGATCATCTGGAAGGGCTAGACATTTTCAAATCTGCAGGTCCAGATGCCCTCCACCCAAGGGTGTTGAGGGAGCTGGCAGAGGTCACCGTGAAGCCCTTGGCTCAGCTGTATGAGCATTTGTAGTTATCTGGCCAGGTGCCGGGGGATTGGAAACTGGCTAATGTGGTCCCAATTTTCAAGAAAGGGAGAAAGGAGAACCCAAGTAATTATAGGCCCGTAAGCCTCACCTCGGAGCTCAGGAAGCTCTTGGAGAGAATCATCAAGGAGCATATCTGTGGGGAGCCTGGAGGGGAGATCATGCTCAGGGGCAATCAGCATGGCTTCACCAAAGGCAGGTCCTGCCTGACCAACCTGATTGCCTTTTACAACCAAGTAACTAAATCCTTGGATGATGGTATCACTGTGGACATAGTCTTTCTAGACTTTAAGAAGGCCTTTGACACTGCCTCTCACCCCATCCTCATCAATAAATTAAGTGACTGCTCATTAATGCCTGCACAGTTGGATGGGTAAAAAAATGGCTGATGGGGCACACCCAGAGAGTAGTGGTGGACAGGTTGTTCACTACCTGGTGATATGTGAGCAGTGGGGTACTCCATGGTCCTTGGGCCCGCACTGTTTAACATCGTCATCAGCGACTTGGACAAGGGGGTGGAAAGCACGCTGTCCAAGTTTGCTGATGACACTAAGATGTGGGGCGAGGTTGACACACTTCAAGGGAAAGAGAGGCTGCAACTATATTTAGACAGACTACAAAAGTGGGCAGATGAGAATAGGATGGGGTTCAACGTAGACAAATGCAGGGTGCTGCACCTTGGGAGAAGGAATCCACAGCATA
>JAGPOW010003642.1:78002518-78016452 GCA_030014935.1 Caiman crocodilus
GAGGTCTGAACAGTGTTTGAGGCTTCCAAAGCATAAGAATCCGTATTTGCTTCTACCTGTATTAGCATGGTCTCAGAAAACATGCGGCCTGCTTGGAGGGTTTTCCTAACAGGATTTAGACAAGAGGCAGGTCAGGGACTGCCAGCCTAGGTCCCACCCCCACCCTCCTATACTTGCCCCCTATTGGCTCAGTGGCATCCTCGGGTTGGAGGCTTTTCCTGGTTAAGGAGCAACTTTTCTGATGTCAGTGAGCATGTGTTGGGGACAGAGTGTTCTGGGACATAACATGGCGGCCAAGATGTCTACCACCATGGCTGCCTGGGGTTTGGGCCTGGTGAGGTCACAGGCCATGTGTTGGGAACAGGGTGTTCTAGGATGCAACATGGTGGCCAAGATGGCCACCAAGATGGCTGCCTGGGGGGTTGGGTCTGTTGAGGTCACAGTCCATGTAATGGGAACAGGGTGTTCTGGGATGCAACATGGTGGCCAATATGGCTGCCAACATGGCTGCCTGGGGATTAGGTCTGGTGAGGTCACAGTCCATGTGATGGGAACAGGGTGTTCTGGGATGTAAGATAGCGGCCAATATTGCTACCAACATGGCTGCCAAGAGGGGTCAGGGATGGAGTTTCCAGCAGCAAAGGTCAGGGGTTAATGGCAGGAGTTCTGTTTGCAAGATGGCGGCCAAGATGGCGGCCAGGAGGGGGCGTGTCTAGGGGCAGGGTCAAGGGGGCAGGGCACCTGTCAGTGGGCAGGGCTGATCAATTTTTACAGTTTGACAAGATGTGTCCCCTATATACTACTGTCCTTCTTCAGATATGTGGGAAAGTAAAAAAAAAAGAATAAAGATAGTACTGGGACCCTGTGGGATTGAATGGAGCAGCTGACATCCAATACCCAAGAAAAGGCCAATCTCCTAAATGACTTTTTGGCATTGGTTTTTCACCCATCCAAGGGATCACACTGTCAGAAAGTACACAAACGAGCCTGGGAGTGAGTGTTGGGTCCAAAATTGATGTGGATCAGGTAAAAGAACGTGTTGAGAATCTGGACATTCACTAATTGGTCAACTGTGATAGAATGCACTCGAGAGTCTTGAAGGAGCTGGCAGACATCATTGCACCCCACTTGACAAAGGTATCTTAAAATTCATGGCAGTTGGGCAAGGTCCCAAAAGACTGGAAAAGAGCCAACATGTTCCCTATCTTCAAGAAAAGTAGGAGGGATGACCCACAGAATTATAGACCAATCAGTCTGACATCTACCCATGGAAAAATCATTGAGAAAATTGTCAAGGGTTCCATCAACACCAGACTAACAGAAGGCAATCTTCTAAAGGCCAGCCAACATGGCTTTTTAGCTGACAGATCTTGCCTGACCAACCTCATCTCCTTCTATGTCAGGTGACATGAGCCCTGGACAAGGAGGTTGATGTGGATATCATATATCTAGATTTCAAGAAAGCCTTTGACCTAGTTCCCCACAATATCCTCATGGCTAAGCTGGGGAACTGTGGACTTGATCATTTTACAGTTTGATGGCTAGGTAAATGGCTATGTGGTTGGACCCAAAGAGTACTAGTTGAGGGAAACAAATCAATGTGGCACAGGGTGATGAGTGGAGTCGCTTAGGGCTCAGTACTTGGGTCGGTACTTTTTAACATCTTAATTAATGATCTGGAGTTGGGAGTCAGATGGCAACCGGAAAAGTTTGCAGATGACACCAAGTTATGGGGGAGGGCAGTCACACTGCAGGACAGTCTGGTCATATAGGCCAACTTGGACATGCTTTCAAGGTAGACTGACCAAAACTGGATGACCTTCAATGTTGAGAAGTGTAAGGTGCTGCACCTCAGTAGGAAGAAACCTCAACACACTTACAAGCTCAGCAGTGTTATGATTGCTAGCACCATGACCAAAAGAGACTTGGGGGTTCTGATTAACCACAAGATGAATATGAGTCACCAGTGTGATGCTGTGCCTGGCAAAGCAAACTGAACTCTGGTGTGCATCTACTGATGCATCTCAAGCAAAACCAGGGATGTTATCCTTCTGCTTTACCCAGCGTTGGTGAGGCCACAACTGGAGTATGGTGTCCAGTTTTGGGTTGTCCACTTCAGGAAGGATGTGGAAAAGCTTGAGAGAATCCAGCAGAAACCCACTCATATGATCCAAGGCTTGGAGGGCAGGCCATACAAGGAGAGGCTGTGGGATTTGGGAATTTTCCGTCTGGAAAAGAGAAGGCTTAGGAGGGGACTTGGTAGCAGCCTACAATTATATAAGAGGGGTACATCAGGACCTGGGAGAATAGCTGTTCACCAGAGCTCCCCAAGGAATAACAAGGTCTAATGGCCATAAACTCCAGGAAAGCCAATTTACACTAGATACGAGAAAAAAGTTCTTTATGTTGTGAGTGTCTAGGGTCTGCAACAGACTCCCTCAAAATGTGGTGCAAGCACATATTCTGAACTCTTTTTAAAAAATCTGGATATTTTTCTTGCTGGAATCACTTGATCTCAGCTGATTTCCTGCCTATGGTGGGTAGGGGGGGGGGAGGGTCTGGACTCCATGATCTCATGAGGTCCCTTCCAGCCACTAATGTCTATGAATCTATGAATCTATAAACCAGAGATGCATAACATGAGGTTTCTTAGCAGTGGCTTACTTCATCAGATGCTGTGAAGAGACTTCAAGGAACAGAGAAACCAGTGATTAGAATACAAAGGGTATGGAAGGGAAAGGAAAAAGAAGAGGATACTGCTAGAAGAGGCAAGGCAGTTAACCTATTGAGAGACATAAGGGTTATAAACCCTTTCTGTCTCCTTGAAAATGTTAGCCAGGGGAGCTATCAGACCATTTAGTCAAAGATTGTTTCCATGGTGTCATGGAAAAACAGAGGAAGGTAAACATAATTGCCCGCCCCACCCCCACTCCTCCCAAGCCGTGTAAAAGTACAGAGACATTTGAGGGCAATAACACTCTTTTCTCTATGCAGGATAGTATTTGGTGCTGTATCTCTCATATCCCAAGAGTTCTTTCTGATGCATCTATCTTGAGAATCACTCATTTTATTGTCTGAACTGTTCTTTCAGTCATTCTTTTATACTATGATAGTGGTTCTCAAACTTTTTAGACTCAAGACATCCCTTGTTAGACTCAGAGCATCCCTCCATAATTTTTGTGAACTGAACAGAAACTCATTAAACAAAGTAATGTATTTGTTTCAGTGCTTACCTCCTTGCAGAGGGGACAGGCAGGGGAGAGGGGGGCAGGGAGCAGCTAGGTAGAGACAGCCCTTATTTGCTTAGCTTTTCACACTTGCCTCCGCACACCTGAGCCTGCCTTTGATTGCCTATCTCCTCACACATCCTCAGACCCTTGAAAGGATCTTGCAACCCTAAGACACTGTTTGAAAATCACTGTGTTATGTGTACTGAGGACCTGGTGGTTACATTTCTTTCACCTAAACCTTCAAAGTTATCCATGTCCCTGTTCGAACATGGTCACTTACTATTTAGGTATAGTAGTCTGGAAATATATCTTTCAGTTTAGCAATGGAAGAATGTTCTGACTTGCCTGGCTGCACAGATACTAAAAATTTGGAAAGTAGACCAATGTGAGTACATATGAGCATCTGTTGAAGTAAAAACTATCCTGTGGCATAGAAGCTATCCTGTGGCATAGAAACTCAAGATTTTAATGAAAAAAGAATGCTTCTTTTGTTCACAGTCTCTTTCTCTGATGGTTTCTACATCTTCTTTGAATTGTACTGTTAAGTTTTAGCTAGCTAATACATTATTTGTCTGGCTTGAGCTTTTGTGATTTGATTACCCTGATTTGACTGGTGTAGACATTTAAACATTTTCTGCCTTGTACGTTTAGGAAGTATCAAAATGCTCCAAATTCTTGGTTGCTACATTGCTACAAATTCTTGGTTGCTACAAAGTCCAGTTTTCCTGTGGTAATTATTCTGACACCTCTTGCTTAAAACTCAAACACCTAATAAGGAAAAAATGACCTATCTTTCGGCAGTGTAAACCTATCTCATGACTAGTATTAATGCACAAATAACTTAATACTTGCTTAACTGTGCTTCATGATCATAGTCCTTTAACAGAAAACTTATTAAAGGACTAAGAGAAAACATTATTTATAGCAAATATAGTAATTGTATTTTTAAAATGACAAACAAGCAATATGCCATATACAGGTTCATTAATCAGATGTCTTCAATGTTTTCTGAAAGAAAGAATAGAGACATGAATGTAAACCAAACATGGAGAAAACACCAGATGGATTTACCACAGGTAAGTCAATACCATATTAATTATATAGTTTTCTTGAAAAATATAACTAATGTTGTAGACAAAATAAATTTAGAAGAGCTTATCTATTTTTACCTCCATTAAACATTACATTAGGAAGATGGAAATATTAGAAAAACTTGTAAGGTAGGATTTAATTGAGGAATTTTAATTGAAGATCTTCAAAGATTGGTCTTGAAACAGATGATTAGGGACCTCATAAATTCATGTCAGAAGTGGGCTGTACTTCAGCTCCTTGATTCTTGCAGATTCCCCTGCGCACCCTCCCCTGCCAATTGGTGTAGGGGCCCCACCACTCACTCCTGATTGGCAATTTTAAATATGGCACAGTTTTTGATACCTAGCTGGTCAGCAGCAAGCAGAAGGGCCAGCAGAACCTCTCAGCCGATCAGCAAGGTAGGAGTATATGGGAGAACCTGCAACAATAAAGGAGCTTCTGTGCAACCCACTTCCACCATGAATTCAGTAGGTCCCTACTGATGATTTTTCATATTATCATTACTGAGCTTGTGACCAAAAAAATATGAGTGCAATGAATAAATTTGCAGATGGGACAAAGATAGGAGACATTATCAGCATTGAAGAAGATTGGGAAAACATACATAAGGAACTGGATGGCCTTGAGTTCTAGATTTTTGGAAAAGAAGCATAGAAAATGCATTAAATTAAATAGGGTAAGCTGCAAGGTTATGAATTTGGGAACTAATAATAATGTTTGCTTTAATCTGGGAGTTTGTGAATTAGGAACAACTGAAGAGTGAGGACCTGTATGTAATAGTTGATTACACAGTAGTCATGTAGCAGGATGAGGTTGGGCATTGTATTAGAACCCTTCTCTTGTCTTCTACTCATACCTCTCTAGTCCCTGGGCCCTTCTCCCTCACTCACCTGCTATGCTTTTGCCATTTCTAAAAAAAATGTTGGAAAGCTGCCCAGGACCCCAGGTCACTGGTCTATATCCTACCACTTCTGTCTTCTTACCTGGACACTCAATGCCTTAAAGATTATGTATGTGGTTTCCCAAGAACCTCTACAGCCATGCCAATGCCTTTCAAGTGTCAATAATCAGTCATTAGAATGGGCTTTCAGCCCCAAATCCAATCTCTTGTTTCTTCATTCCCTTATATCCCCAGGTCCTGTCCCTCCTGGGCTCTGGGACCTGACCTTATCTCCGATACTCTCAAGTGCTGGGTTGCTGTCCCTGGTTCCTGCCTTCTCTGGCGATTTCTACAGCTTGGGCCTGCTCTGGCAATATCATTCCTCTCCATGCCTCTTTGGTGCTACTGGGACCTCCAAACCTCTTCTTGCTAGTCCCTTTGTGGTCCTCTGGTGAGAAAACAAACTGAAAACCCAGGTTATGCCTTAACACAATGTGTCCTTCTTCAGGATGTAAAGGAAAAAAGGGTGCCCTGTCTCTTTAACTCGTACAGCCCGGAATCAGCTCTACAAGTGCCAGTAAAACTAGCCAGTCTAGTAGAGCAAATGAAGTCCACCCTAGGTAACCTACCCCGGGCTTCTCACTGCCTGGATCCCAAAAGTCCAATCCCCTACCGGGTTCCTCAGCACTCTTTTCCCCTCCTTGTGAAAGTGTCTCCCCCACTTCTGAAAAAGCTCTTATCTCGATCTTCCCATTATTACCAGGAGACAATTAGATCCTGGCCCCCAGGTGTTGTTTTTTTTCTGACTATTGTGCAATCAGTGGCTCCTTTCTTCCTCCCTGCAATGATCTTTGGTAGCATTTCTTATCTTGCCTGCTTGTTTTCTAGCTCAGTGGCCATTGTAATTAATCTGATCCCATTTTGTAATGGTACCCTCCTGATTTCTCTTACAAGCTGATTGCATAAGCCACTAATGTTAGGTAGCCATAAAAAAAAAAAATCCAGGATGTCACCTGAAGAATTTCAAACTGAGATCAGGAAGTATTAACATCATTGTACACAGATTTCCTTTTCATCAGCTCAATCTACAGTATAACTTAGGTTAGGTAGGTAAGGTATCTACAGTTAACATATTATACTGGGGTTAACATCACAATTCTGCAACTAGAATAACCCTACAAGTGCTTTACTGAGAATTTTAAATAATATTAGTTTGGGTGATCAGATCATGCTTCACACTGTACTCTTTATACATATCTCTGTATTTATGCAATTATCAGCAGCTACTTCCAAATTTGGACATGTTTGTTCTGCTTATATCAAAAGTCATGCTGCATATCCCTTTGTTTTGTAGTAGGCAAACTCCTAAACTCATTTTGGATGCATCTGCTTTAATGGTGACTCACTCAAGGATCTGAGTACTAACACCTTATGGAGAGGTGTTCTTGTTTATTTTGGTACCTTATCATGTTCCAGTGTCGACTTATTATCATACAGAAGTCATCTCCATGGAGCAATATAAAGTGCTTCAGCTGAGAATTAACATAAATAAAATCAACTCATCTACATCACTGGTCCTTCATGAAAACTTTTTTTTTTTCCCCAGTGGGGATCTTATATTGAACATGGCTTCAACTTTGCTATCATTTTTCTTGACTCCTTTTAATGGAAGTACAAGTCCCATGTGCTTTAATTCTTTTACCATAAACTTTATATTTTCTGGATGTAACATGATGTTTCCTGTTTGTGCCCTTGCCACAGCTATCTTCAGGGTCTGATCACATCCTGTCTGAGTTAATACTACTATTATCTTATCATTAGCTGTTAAATGGTCAGAAGCAATCCTTCTAAAAAGTTTAATTATTCTTTTGTTCAAGCCTTTAACTCGTTTCAACACTTCACCTCTTTCACAATGTATACAGGAAAACTTGTATTTCCCTGAAGACTGTATCTTAGAAGTACATAGTTCAGCTGATTCTTCATGTCATATGACTTCCTAGTATTCAATTTTCTTACCTACAACCATACATATGTTTTTATTAGTTAGCTTTTTCTAAATATCTGGTGGTATAGGACTATACAACTTCTGCCTAAGGGTATCATAAGAATCCATACTGATCCTAACTGAAATCCATACTAATCCTAAATCTGCCTTTTCTATTTTATTTTTTATTATGACCAAGATGGCAACCTGTGGAATGAATGCAGTTGTTGTGACCTCTTCTATTTCAGTGAATCTATGGCTCTGGCACTTCAAAGGTGTATTTCTACCTCCGTTTCTGATGTGGATAGCTGACAGATCAGTGTGTCTGTGGTGCTTCCCAAGGGGCCCTTCTAGCCCCTGGAGAGATTCTGAATTTTTTTTAATTACCTCTTCTTAGTACTAGTAGTCTCGGTGTGGAACATAACTATTCTGCAGCTTAGGTTTAGTTATGTACAGATTTTTCTGCATAATTGTGGATGGTTTATGGAGAAATAACTGAAAACTAGCATTCTTAGCCATTGCCATTGTTAGGTAAGTTCATATTCAGAGACTATTCTGGACTGCTATGTGTTACAAGCACAATCTCAGATTAATTTATTTAGAGGTGATCTGTTTCTAAAGGTGAACTGGTAGAACATTAGCTTTGATCCCCAATATCATGCTTGAGTTATTATATAACCACATTCCTCATATGAAACTTCTTCTACAAGAAGAGATCTGTCACATTCACATTCACATGCCAGGCTATGTCCAGGTATTTTTCACTTCATTTTTTTAAATTATTCACAATTGTTCCATATGCAAAGTTAGACTTTTCCACGTGTGTATATTATTCCAAAGAAGGGGGCACATCCAGATAAGCATGCACATGTGTTTCCCCAGGGACAACTAGCAGTGAAACATATTTTTGCCACTGCTAGATATTCTTGGGGAACACCTCTGCACACGTGTCTTGTGTGGGGCAAATACCCCTGGTGGTATAGGGGAAGTTGAGGCCAGTACCTAAGCTGGCCCCAGCAGCCTTACCTGGGGTCCTGTGGTGGCCTTCTGGGGCTGCAGGAGTGGCAATATGGGCATGTGGAGCCTGGTCGGCAGTGGGAATGTGGGTTCTGGCTGGCCAGGCTCTGGTTTGGGGAGTGCACAGTGTTGCCACATATGCCACACTGCTTTTTTTTCAGCACGTTTTGGATACCAGGATTTCCTGGCACCTACATTTTAATATATGCTTCAAATATGCTGCACGAAGAATCAAATCATGTGCTCAGAGCATGGTTTGTGGTGCAACCTATCTTCAGCAGCACAAGCTGCATGTCACATATGCATACGTTCACCGCAATGAGGAGCCAAATTTGGCAGAGCCAAAGTGCACCAGAAAAAAGTGGGGTGGTCCGCATGGTGGCAGCATGTGCTGCCCAAAACTGAAGCCTGGACTGCCAGAGCCACACTCTGGCTTTGCGCACCCAGATTACCTCCAATTCTTCCCCAAGAGGCCCCAGGACCTCAGGTAAGGCTGCTGGAGCCAGCAGAGGTGCTGGTCCCAGTCTCCCACACCCATCCATGGCATGCTAATCACATGTGCATGTACCAGGGCAAAAAGCCGTACCATAAATTTGTGCCATTGCTTCTTTCTCTATGGCAACCTCACACCCCTGTTCATGGGGACATTGCCAGGGTAGCTGTGTCCTACCACATTACATACATTTGGTCATATACTCTTTTTTTTTTTTTTTTTTTTTACCTCTTGCTACTTCTGCTCTGTTCTAACATTCAGGTAGTTAGGTTTCCACACTCCTCTGAGCACTTCCTCCCTCCCCCCCACTTTTTAATGCAACTGTCAGCATTATCCAGGTGTGATCTCTAAGTTTTATAATTTGCCTATTACTTTTTACAAGGCTATATTTGAGTCCTCAACTACTTTTCATTTAGTCTTTTTTCAATTATACTGAACACCAGTTTATCTCTGAGCGAATGGATTTCAGGGCTTCCAAGACTTCAGATTTGTACTTTTTGCCTCAGCTTTCATATAAACTTGACTATTTGTTCTTCCCCTAGGTTTGGGATCAAATATAAATCTTTTTTTGGGGGTTTATAGTACTTCCTTAGCAAAAGCTAAGGATGGCTAAGACCTCATCCAAAGTGGGAGCATTCTCAGCTGGGTGCTGTGATAATGTGCTATAAACTTCCAGAGACTTCTTTCTCACTGTTTGTAGTAAAATGACTGCTTTTATGTCCTATTCTTTTTTATTTGTTCCTGAGGGTTTCACATAGTTGAAGAAATGCTGTTCCTATTTCCTTCAGTTCTCCACAGGGTTGCCAAGTAACGATAAGGGTTGGAAATGCTCACAGCCTCAATTTCCTGGCTAGATTTTTAAATAGTTTTCTAGTTTTCCTACTTTAATTTCATTTTCACATATACATGTAAAGGTTATGTCTCGGCCAAAAGAACCATTACGTGCTTCAACCAGATATGGTCATTTGCAACACCATGTTATGCCGTCTAGTTGCTATACCTTGAATTCACCAGGAACTCAAAAGTGAGGCCAAGGATATAAATTCTGAATCGAAATACTCTCTTTAGCTAGCAGACCCTTCTGCCCAAACAGAGTGCTTCTGAACCTCTAGTTTTAGAGACAGGTGGATAAAATACTACTAAACTAAAAATGCTCAGGTCAGCTTTACATTGTTGTGGTACCTTCAGATGATTTTTGCAGATCTAAGAGGTTCCAATAGATTGACTAAGAAATGTAACTTTCTGTGCCAAACTGAGCCTAACTTCCAAGCCCAAGGTTTTTCTGATTCATCCAGGACGATATCACTTTATAGCTTAGGATCAATATTTTTCACAATCCTAATGACACCATATTCAAGAGCTGTTCACTTTTTTATTGTTTATTTTTAATGTGATATACATTAAAAAACTTATGGATTAATTTTCCTAGCAGTGCAGTATGATGACTGGTAAACACTTACTTTTCCTCTGATTGAGTAATTCTTGGTATGATAGTATGATCTTTTCTCTCTCAGTGCTGCTAAGCTGGTTGAAGTGTGTGTGTGCGTGCGTGCGTGCGTGTGTGTTAAGATTTTTGCCCTTTTAACATTAATGAAAACTAACTGGACTGTAACTAATCTGTCAGGCACCTTTGAAAAGCAGCAACATTTCTAAAATGTGTCTATATGTTATATCCTTTTAGAGGTTACAAAAATTCAGTATCACCCAGATGTTAAAGCAGGTGACTGAAACATCAAGAGTACCTATACACATGCTGGACGTTTGCTCTGATATGTACTAATTAGCAAGAATCAACCCTGAGTCTGCTGGAGCATGTTAAGTAGAATGCCCCAGCAGTATTCAGCACCTCTGCACTTCAAAATGGTGGTGGTGTTGGAGGGGAGGGGCTTTAAATACAGCTTTTGAACAAACTTTAGTTAAAGAGCCCCTACCACCTTTTTGAAGTGGTGTACATGTAAGAGGTCTAGTCAGGTACCTGATGAATGTGTTTGTGGCTGACTGACAAGCCCAATTCAAGACCAACACAGCTTTTTACAAGTTTCACAGATGCATTTGTTGTCTGAGTTGCAGTCCAAATTTACAGCATGCTTTTTCTTCTTTCTCACTTTGCTTTCATCTTCTGGATCACAGCTGTTTCATGTTGAGCTGCACACAGTGCCACATGTTTCCTTTAGATCGGATGAGATTCTGTGTGCTCTTCTCAGTTTTCTGTGTTCATGTTGAACAACTTCATATAATTTTTGAATGCATCATTGCACTGCAATAGAGGGTGAGTCCAATTTCTAGAGCCATCTCAAATCTCTCTTTTCAAAATATTCTTGGGGATATTCTCCTCCCATTTTCCTGACATGTCCAATCCATCACAACCTCCAATTCTGGATAATGGTTTCTAAATGTGTTGGTCCTGTGCATTCCAATACCTCTGTGTTTGGTAGTCTGTCTTTCCACTTTATTTTCAGGATCTTATGCAGATATCTTGTCTGGAAGCTGTTCAGTCTCTTGATGTGCTTAGTATATGTAGTTCACATTTCTGAACCATAAAGCAGGGATGAAAGCACAAGTCTCATAGGTTTGCATCCTTGAATCATAGAAAATTAGAGTTTGAAGGAACATCAGGAGGACATTTAGTCCACGTCCTTGCTCAAAGCAGGATGATCCCCAGCTAGATCATTCCAGCCAGGACTTTGTCCAAAGATGGAGGTTCTTATGAAGAGTAAATATTCACCTTAGCTGATAACTTGCTGTTAGTCCATATACGTTTCTCTAACAGTCCAAAATTCTTAGCTTTTCTGATTCTGTTAGTCATTTCAGTTTGAAGGTCAAGATTCATTCTGATCATAGAACCCAAGTAGCAAAAACTGTCAATGACACAAAGAGATTTATCCTCCAGATTGACGCCAGGTATCTGGTTATTCCATTCCTTGGTACATAATCATAGGGGTGGGTGGGGTTAGACCAATTGCTATCCTGAAGCTCTTGCATGACTCAGAAAAAATTCCCAAGTGATTTTTTAGGGAAGATTCACTGTGGGCAACCAAGGCTGAATCATCCACAGACGGGAAGTCTCAGTACCCAGTTTTTCACCTTGGTTTTCACTCTAAACCTTGCAATATTGAACAAGTCTCCATCTAGTATGGTTTGAAGATAATATTCTTCCTTGAATGCATGAAGAAGCAAGAATGAAAAGTAGATGTTAAAAAGTACAGGGGCTAAGACACACTCCTATTTCGTCCTGTTTATTGATGTCAAAGGCATTTGATTCTTAGTTTTCATACACTATACTTCATACTTCGATGTAATGAACAGATGATGCTCAGCATTTTGGGGGGATGACTTAGTTTCTTCAGAACAGTAAAAAGTCTCTGTATGTTGGCCTTTGTTATATTGATGAAAGCTATTATGTTTGTATTCATTTTTCTCTACATTCTTCTTGTAGTTGCTTGACTGAAAATATTGTATCAGTGGTGGATTGACCTGAGGAAAAACTGCATTGACTTTCAGGATAGATTCTTTCACCTAAAGATTGCATCCTAGGGCATATGATTTGAATGGCAATTTTTCCAAAAAATGTTCAACGAGAGATAAATACCTCTATAGTTGTCACAGACACCTCTATCCCCTTTCTATTCCCTGATCCTTGGTATGACTATAAACTGCATCCAACCGGAGGGCTTGATGTCAATATGGTGAAGCAATGCATGGTGGGGCAGCTCCTATAAAATACCACAATGTTGTAACCTCCAGAGTAAGGTCAATTTAGTGTGCCTCAAAACCTTAGCCCCCACTGCCTTGTGGGTATTCCTTGGTTGGAAAAAGACTAAGGAACATCACCATGACAAACACACCCTTGCTAAGGTGTTAGATTGTCAGCAGCAACTTTAATTTATTGCACTGTAGCAGAAACTACACCCATCAAGGCACTGAACGTTTGGAATTGGTCTGGTTTTCAGACTCTGTTTCAGTGTTGAAGAGGGAAGATGAGGTTTAGGGCAGCCTCCACTCCTCCATACTTTTGTCTAAGTATATGCACTGAAGGTCTTGGTATGATTTCAGAGATGGTGGAGTAGTAGATACACTGGAAGGTAGGGCTTGGATTCAGACAAATTGTAAGATTGTTCCAAAAGAACTCTTATGAGGTTCAGCAAGGATAAGGACAAAGTCCTGTGTCACAGGGGGAGAAGCCCTGGGGGCACTCCGAAGCTCCCCAAAGGAGCCGCGGAGGCAGACACGAGCAGCAGAAGGAAAGGAAAATGGCAGTTACTCACCATAGAATCACTGAAGAGCCCCACACACGGTGGGAACAACGGCCTGAAACACCTGTGGTCGGCGGGTGACGTCAGCCCAAGGCACCGGGCGGAGAGGATAAAAGAAGAAGCCGCAGCCAGGAGAGGGGGGAGCACGTGGCTGCTGGGCAGAGGCCACTGCAGAAGCAGCTGGAGTGGCGGAGCGGGTGGAGCAGGTTCCGAACGGGAGAGCGCTGGAGCCGGCTGCCAATGCATGCTCCAGGCGAGGGAGCAAGCCCGGAGGACGCTGGACACCATTGCCGGCTGCCAACATGTGCGCCGACTGGGAGAGAGAGCCCAGAGGATGCCGAGCAGCAGGACCAGCAACCGATGAGCCATCCAGAGGCCGCGGGTGTTCCCAAGGGAGACAGAGGCCGGAGAGCAGTATACCCAGGATGGGTGAGCCAGGGAAAAGCGGGGAGTGAGCCACAGGCATGTGGAGAGACCCGTGAATCAGAGAAGGCCCAGAGGGAGGACTGCATCCCAAAACAGACCTAGGTAGGAGAGAGGAACATCGGGGCCACCCAGAGAGAGAACAGCCAGACAGGGGGGAGCCGGGAAAGGGGATCTACGACAGGCAGAGCATGGAGAGGGGGTCTCTCCCAGGGGAATAAGATAAGGAGCAGTGGGTAGCTGGCCAGGGAGGCAAGGGCAGGCAAGTGGAGTTGCGGGTAGCGGCTCAATGTAGGGGGCTAAGACCCCGTTAGGGGAATAGTAGCGTTTAAGTTGTTAGAGTGTTCCTTTATTTGTGTTTTCCCAGATACGAAGGGGCTGCGGTGTGGGAGTAGATGGGGAGGAAAGCCATTCCCCATTGGTGGTGGCCGGAGAAAGCAGCAGCAAGAACATCTGAAACTGTTGGGCAGGGTAAGGGCGAGGTGAAAGGGGTGGAGGAGCCTCGCAGAAGATCTCGACTACAGGTAGCCAAAGGGGACATCCGCCCAGAGGGAAGCTCCAC
>JAGPOW010003642.1:78018235-78071974 GCA_030014935.1 Caiman crocodilus
CAAAGCTAGTTTAAAGCCCGCCGCATGAGATCAGCCAACCTGGAAGAAAAGAAACGCTTACCCTTAGGCGATAGGTGAAGTCCATCCTCCGCCAGCATGATCCGTGTAGAGAAATGTGGGCTGTGATCAAAGAATCCAAAGCCCACATCATAGCACCACCCCCGAAGGCGCTGGTTTACAGCCTCGATACACGCGTTGTGTTGCCTTCCCCATTGACTCACCAGCAGAATGGAAGAAAACTAGCAATGAAGACAAGAACATTTTCTACTAACTAAGAGGAGGCTGAGAAAACTCACATAAATGAGACCATTATAATACTTGGTGACTTCAATGCAAGAGTTTTATGTAGTTTTAAAAATTGGGCTGGCAATCTGGGCAAACACTGAATTGGTAATATCAATGAAAATGACCAGTGAATGTCAAAACTTTGTACAAGTCAAAATCTGTGTTATCAACACCTGCTTCACTGGGAAAATCACACAAAAGACATTGAAGAAATCTCTAAGATCAGGGCACTGGCATCAGTTGGATCTGCTACTGACCAGGCATAATCATCTGAAAGAAATCTTGCATACAAGATCTTACTGCAGTGCTGGCTGTGGCATTGACCATGTATCAGTCTGCTGAAAAGTCAGAATCAATGTAAAAAAGATCCACCACAGCAGGATTACCAGTCATCCTCAGATAGACATCAGCCAACTAAAGATACAGAAAAATGCAGATTATTCAATGAAGAAGTTGTAAAGGCAAGTTTACCTAACAACTCAGCTACTGATGTTTGGGAAAGCTTGAAAACTAACACGTATAATGCTGCTGCAACAGTGTTTGACAAAAAATGCATGAAAAATAAAGGCTAGTTTGAAGAAAACTCTGAAATCCTTGTACCACTGGTTGAGAAAAAAAGAACAGTGCTAATGAAGTATAAGAAATCGCCAAACACTAATGAAGGTGATACCTACAGAATGTATGAAGGCATCAAATGAGTAGTTGGTCCCTTCAAGAAGAAAACAGCTCCACTGAAGGAAATAAATGGAAATGCTATTACTGATAAACAAAAACAACTTGAGCATTGAATTGAACACGATGGAATTCTGTACTCCAATGAGACTGAAATCAAAGACAAAAAACTTGAAGGACTACCACCGTTTGAAGTTTTGAAGGACTTGGAAAATAAGTGCACCTTAGAAAACTTGCAGAAAGCCATTAAATTGATTCCTAGGAACAAGGCATCTGGCAATGACTGTTTGCCTGCTGAAATCCACAAATGTGCCAATGACAAATTTCTTTGAAAGCTTCATGATGTTATACTGTTCTGTTGCAAAGAGGAAGTGGTATTGCAAGATTTCACAGATGCTTCGTTTGTACAATTATAAAAAACAACAACAAAGGGGATAGAGGAAATCTAAAACTGGGAAAATATAATAAGTAGATATGTTCAAGAATTGTTCTTCAATCCAATCTCATTTAATATTTTCATTAATAACATTCAGGCATGAGCTAATGAAATTTATTGAAGAGAAAGATTAGACTATATGGCCGACTGAATGTATGGAGTAGCAAAATGGGATACAATGTGATAAGAGTATACCCGTAGGACAGAATTCTGTTTGCCTTTGTGCCTCAGCTTTCTAACCATTTTGAACATTTTCATGAGTGCCCTAACTGGTCAGGTCTTGGAGCTAAAACACAGGACAATTCTTGTACTCCCATTAAGGCTTATTTCCAAATGTGTGCTCAGGTAAAGGCGTGAACAGGTTTTTGCAGAACTTGGCTCAGGTTTAGGTAACTGAAAGGCCACCTAACTCTGATTTGGGACCCTGTATGTACAAGCTTTCATCACTTACCCAGCAGATGTCCGGGTAATTGAAATCCCCCATGACAATGACATCCCTCGTCCTAGCCGCCTCCTTAAGCTGGCCAGCTTAAGGAGGAGGTGAGGGTAGCCAGAGGTAAGCCATTCATGGTGGGAGGAGCTGGTGGGATTGTGGGGACCTGATAAATCCACAGGGTAAGGCTGGTGGTTCCAGGGAGTAGAGAGGTCAGTAGATCCAGGGGGAGACTGGTAGATCCACAGGGGCTTCCTGGTCTAGGGGGTACTGGTTGGGGAAGAGAAAATAGCCCAGTCAAGGTCAGAGAATTTAAAATAGAACATCACCAGGGCTTTGGTAAGCGGGTGGGGTTTCCTGGGTTGGTTCTGTGAATGCATGCAAGCATTCACTGGGTCAAGTTAACTCTTGCTAGAGTAGATTAAACCCAGGCTGATCTAAAGTTAGCTCACAGCTAAAGTGAACCAGCTTTAGATTGGGTGCACTGGTTTTAAAATGACTTTCATACCGGGGCATTAAGTTACTCTAACTTTAGGGCAATTTAAATATAAATTTAAATTTAATTTAATATTTTATAAATAATTATAATTATTTTATAATAAAATTTAATATTTAAATATAAATATAAATTTTAATTGCCCTAACTAAAGTTAGAGTTATTTAAATGTATCATAAATGGAGAGATAGATTGTCAGTGTGTGGGTTTAATGCACATGCTCGATGTATGTGCATACACTTACATATTTACAGTATAGAGGCAGAATCTAAAACAACAAGGCTAGGAATTGTTGTTCTATTCAAGGGAATAGAATTTCATGCTTAGGGACCAAAAATAAGAATTCCAGATATGAAGGAGAAAAACTGGGGTATGTTACTTGATCTCAGGATGATTATGAGCCAAACATTTAATGCACTATTTAAAAAAATCAAATACAGTCTTATGATAGATTATGTGAGGTATTTGCAGTAGAGAGCGGGAGTATAATGCTAATTAACGATATGCTGTTGAGACCTTATTTGGAACACTGTGTGCAGCTCTGTTCACCCATGATCAAGAAACATGAATGCAAACATACTCAGCTGCAGTGAAAGATTGCTAACATAGTTGGGAGAATGGGAAGTCTATCTTACAAAAGGCTAAAAAAGCTTGTTTATTCTAGTAAAGTAAGAATGAAAGGGCGTATGAGTCTCCTCTATAAATACATCAGGGAGAAGAGATTTTGAAGTTAAAGGACAATTTTGGCAAAGGAGAAAGTGGGAATAAATGTTCTGTGACTAAATTTATGCCAGAAATTAGCAGGTTACTAGCTGTCAAAACAGTGCAAGTCTGGATCAGGTCTCCAAAAGAACAAAAGAACAGCAGAGACAAAGTAAAGAAACCAGGAGGCCTTTTTCACGTTTTGTTTCTGCCTCTCTTCTCCTTTCCTGCATTATTCTTTGTGAGAGATGGCAAGCAAAGATTTTTTTTTAATGAGAAAACCTATTTGATGACAAATGTTAAAATGAAGCCTTACCAAAAGACAGATGGAAAAGGGAGCTAAATATATCCAGGAGATTAGAAAACTGACAGTCAGTTGTTTCAGAAATATCTCAATTAATATCAAATTCAAATGATATATTGATTTTTTTTCATAACCTGCATGTTATCCCTACAGTCCAGAGCAGACAAGGGAAAATAAGATCCTTCCTCCCTCTGGTTTATTTACACTGTATCAGATAATGCTATCATATTATCTCAAGCATGGTAAAAATATACTAGAGGTAGCTACATAATATTTTATCTCATTTGGGAACCTGCAGTGGAAAAGTGCAGTGGACCATTTACTTTGGGCTGCAGCTGTCTTTCTTCTCTTTGTGTCAATATTAGTCAAGCACCTTTAAAGGAGACACAGATCTCCTGCTTAATCAAAGACTTATGGCTAATTGTGGAATTAATGAAAGATAAAATAGGCTAAAATTCATCCATTGCTTTATGTCATAGAAGTAGATGCACCTCCTGCTAAGATTGCTTGATGCCTTCCTGTATAGGATTATGCCTTCCTTTTTTAGATCTTCGCTAACATTTAACTGTTTGTACTCAAGTATTCCACAGCATGAGTCTGCTGAGTTTTTCTGTATCATATCATCTTAAATAACTTGGGAATTTCCAGAAATGAGATCGGGATGAGAAAGTTTATATTGCCCATGGTAAAACAGTGCTTGCATCCATTTTCTTGAGAGGCTAAAGCACTTGCATTCTTTTGAGCATTTGTCAGGGATGAGCCTTGTGCCAGGGGAATATCTTTTTGTCTGACAATATATACACACCTGCTAAACTATGGCAAAGTTCCAAGAGCGATTTCACCCATAATTAAAAGAGATTTATTAAAGTTTAGTTGCCAATTTCTCTGGAGATTTTGTAAGCATTGAGCAAGCATCATGTCTGCAATATGACTTAGGGAGCTCCAGTCTATGGCTGCAGGAGTCAACAGGATATTACTAGCAATTGCTTCTTACAAGAAAATAATGGGGTACCAGACACAAGAATTGAGCAAAAGGGACACTTACTCCTGTGCTGTCAATGACTCTCTTGCTGGTATTTAGGCAGTGTGGAGAAGGAGAAAACAGGCTAACTGAAATTCATAGGAATGGGAGTTAGATACGAACAGTAGCGAGAAATGGAGGAGGCCAGGATTGCAACAGCTGAGTGGAGGGTTTTTTTATTGATCTAGGTTATTGTGGATGTATAGGACAGAGGCAGAAGCGGGATGGAGAAGGGTAGTAGATTGGTAGGAAACAGAAGCTTATATGGAAAGGGATAAAGTGCAAGAATGGAGTGTGGGATGGAAGTGAGGAAGAGGTGTAAAGAGGAGTAAGACACAAAGTAGCAGGAACTGAACATGACAGGATATGGCAGACAGGGGTGAAGAGAGAGACAGAAGCAGAGATAGCCAGAGGGCGCTGGAGCAGTATGCTCTGCTGCCAAATCTGGATTTGAAACTATCCTTTTCAAATTTCTACATTCCTTGGTTACCAGCAGAATGATGATTAACCCACTGGCATCCCCTAACATTCCTCATCTTTGGAAAGCCAGCTACTTCTATTGGGGATCCCCTTATATTCAGTGTGAGAAGTTTGCTGTTGATCTAATGGTCTGAATCCAGCTGATAAACTCTTAAATCAAAGGTATTCCAGAAGATATCACACAGTCCATTGAAAGATATAATGTAGTCATTGAAATACCGCCTCTATAATCCTTGGATACGTAAAGGTGCCAAAGGGTTTCCTCAGAGCTTGCAAGCTTTCTTGGGACAAGGATCTGCAGCAGGCTGTGCTCACAGAATGCATGCGCGTGATTGGACAGCTGAAACTCCAGGGCAGGAAGCCTTGGAAAAAACAGGGGAGACTAGCTGGGGAGAGGGGAGCTGAAGCTGTGTGGAGAAGAGCTAAGGGAGCTGCTACCAGGACAACTGTTTCTGGGAGAATGACTGGCAGAAGAATTGTGTTTGGGTGAGCTGCTACTGAGGGCTGAGGAGCCACCAGCTACTTAGTACCCAGGATTACCTGTTATCTTCTACTGAAGGAGCAGTAGTTATGTAAATGTGTTTACTTTTAAGATCCTTGGGTGCAGGGAGTCACTGGAGGGAATCAGGGACAGGGATTGCTAGAGGAGGTTTCCTGGAAGACCTTGAGAAAGCAGCAGGGAATTGTGCCTGTCTGGGACCTCCAGCAGAGAGCTCAATAAAGTGCTGCTGAGAAGGTGCCAAACACAGAGAAGCTGCCTTGGGAAGTGTCTGGGGAATGGCATATTAATTGCAGGCATCCAGGATAGACTGAAAAAGGGAAGAAACCCTGGTCTCTGGAGCAGCCTTGAAGTTAAAGGTGGTTACTTATACCCAGCTCCTTATTCCTGGTTCCCGGTTCCTTTTACAATGGTAATCTAGACCCAATAAAAACTTGCTATTAATGAATTACACATCATAAAGAGAGAGAATTTCATTACCTATGCATACATACTCATTAATATGCAAAATAATATTCCACATCAAGTACACAGCCCTAAATGAAGGTCAGATTAAGATGGGATTATGGGGCAAAATACTTCTTAGGCCACCCCAAATTTCCTGTCGGTGCCACTGGAGGACTGTCCCAAAAAACAATGGCACAGTCCCGCCCCACCCAAAGCACAGTTTGGCTGTGCCAAGCTGCCAACTGACAGCCCCCATGCCTACTATGCTAAGTCTAATGGCTTGAATAAGTAACTGGCTTTTGAGCTGTGATTATGGCTAGAAATTCTGCTTGGACCACCCATCAGAATACCTCTGTACCACTGGAGGATTCTACTGGACACATTTCACCAGAGCCTTGCCTGGCCCAAAATGCGGTTTGACCATGCTAGGCTGCCAACTGACACCACCCTTGCCACTGTGCTAAGTATATGGACCCAAATAAGGAACTGAAATTTGGTCTGGGATTATAGCTAGAAATCCTTCTCGGGCCACCCCATGCTGTACCTTTGTGGCACTGGAGGACTCTCCTGGACATCTGCAGACCAGTACCCCATGGTAGTCATCAGGGCAACCCTGACCACATTATGAAGGACTTCGAGGCTCTGTGGGCCAAATTTAGGGAGATGAAGGCACAAGTGATATTCTCCTCTCTTCTTTCGGTGAGTAGGTGGGAACGGCAACACAAGGCCTGCATTGGCGAGGTCAACTGGTGCTTATAGAGTTGGTGCCACCAGGCGGGCCTTGGTAATAATGACCCATGCTTTCGGGCAGGGGACTTGCTGGGGTGGGATGGGCTTCACCTCTGTCCTAAAGGCAAGTGTGTCTTCTCTTCCAGGTTGGCTGATCTCGTATGGCAAGCTTTAAACTAGCCTCACCGGGGGAGGGAGCCACAGGAAGACATGGAGACACCACCTGAGCAAGACAGGTGACACATGAAAGGAGTGCCCAGGAAAGAAACAGGGTTCCAGATAGTCTTCCTAATCGGGGAGTGGCACGCACACCTATGCAAGGCCTTAAATGCCTAGTCCTGTGTACTATACCAATGCTTGTAGTATGGGGAACAAACAGGAGGAACTCACCCTCAGAATAGCCAGTTCAAACCCCGACATAGTAGGGCTTACAGAAATGTGGTGGGATTCATCCCACAACTGGGCAGTTAGCATTAGGGGCTATAGGCTCTACAGGCAGGATAGAGAAGAAAGGAAGGGAGGGGGTGTGGCACTGTATGTCAAAGAGCAATACACATCCTCTGCCATCAAAATGGGGTCAGAGGAGGGGCAAGATGAAGTGCTCTGGGTCAAGATGCAAGGGGGTTGTGGGGAGAGAGATTTAACGGTGGGGGTCTACTACAGACCTCCCAACCAAGGGGAGGAGCTGGACCAGGAATTTTTGGGCCAGCTTGCAGAGGCACTTAAGGCAAGGGATGTAGTTGTTATGGGTGATCTAAATTACCCAGACATCTGCTGGGAGAAGCAATCAGCCAGGTCGGACCATTCCAGGAGGTTCCTGGCCGAGAAACAGGACCTCCACTTAACACAGGAGGTGCACAGTCTCACCAGAGGAAATGCCCTGTTGGACCTTGTCGTGGCCACAGGCAATGATCTGGTAAGGGGGATCCAGGTCCTTGACCTCCTGGGTGATAGTGACCATCGCTTGCTGGAATTCATCATCCAGCACAGGGTGTCAAGGGCCTACAGCAAGGCAGTAGCCCTAGACTTCAAGAGGGCCAATTTCAATGAGTTGAGGAGATTAGTGGGAGAGGCACTGGGGTTCTTGAGGGCAAGGGAACTCAGTGCCCAGGATGAGTGGTCATTCCTAAAGGAGACAATACTTAGGGCCCAAGGGGTGAGGATCCCAACAAGAAGCAAGGGGGGCAAGAGTGCCCCAAAGTCCCCCTGGCTCACCAAGGACATCTGGGAATGCTAAAAGGTGGTGTACACCTGGTAGAAGGGGGGAGCTATCTCCAAAGAGGAGTATACCTCCACTGCTCGCGTCTGTAGGGGGGGCCGTTACGAAAGCTAAGGCAGACATAGAGTTAGGACTAGCATCCAAGATCAAAGATAATAAAAAGTCCTTTTTCAAATATATAAGGAGGATGAAGTAGGCACTGGGAAACGTGGGGCCCCTGCAAGATACTCTGGGCAATCTGGTGGTTGTGCCAGAGGAGAAAGCAGACCTCTTTAACAAAATTCTTCACCTCCATTTTCTTGTGCAGGGACCGGGACTTCTCCATCGTGATTCAAGAAGGACTAGAGGGGAATGCCTCCAGACTTAAGGAGATGTCCAGGAGAGGAACTGGGAATAAGCAACCAACTTCACCCTCATGGTGCAGCCACACCTGAGGTCCTGACAGGCACCCCCATCTTCTGTCCAGATGATGGCATCACCTCCCCGCTTCAGAAGCAGAGTGAGCACCACTCCTCGGGGCTCCACTGCAGCCATTCTACAGTGGGCTACTTTGCTGCAGGCAGAGAGATTTTATGGAGACCTGGATGATTAAGTGTCTGAAAGTTAAAGTTGATAACATAATTACTGTTGTTATATGATAAGTATTTGCTTTATCTACTGGTATAGATTATTATTGAGTTCATTGAAAATATGTTGTTTGTTATTTATGGGATATCAAATTTGTCAATCTCTCAGTTATTATTGTAAATAATAAATTATTGTAAATAGTTATTTAGTGTGTGGTCTGGTGTGGGGAGAACCATGGGAGAACACTCCAATGAGTGGTGCTCCCAGCCTATAGACAGAGTAGAAGTAGACTGAGACCTATCGGTACCTCAGGATCCCAAAAATTTGGACTTGGCTGCGGTTAACATTGCTGCCAGGGTTACAGATATAACACTGTAGATTTTACATAGGATAAAATAAATCAATATGCTGCTTCCTGCAGCCTTAAAAATGTCCTCTTCATCACAGTGGACAGGACAACAGATACATCTCTCTCCCCATAGAAAGAATGAGGGCCCAGACAGATGGTATTTTTACCCTGATATAATAATGCTAAAAAGATAGATAATATAAACCCAGCTAGGGCAAATTTGCATAATATTTAGATATGAGCAGTGGAGAAGAATGAAGGATTGCAGTGGCTAAGCAGAGGGTTTGGGTTTGAGCTGTAGCATTGTGGATAGGAGCAGAGTGGGAGAACAGATAGGGTTATTGACTGGTAGGGCACAGAAATCTGAGAGAGCCTAAGAGGACAAGGGATGGATAGGGTAAATTAGTCTAATAAAGAATTATCACTGAAGGAATCATTGTGGTGCAGGGTAGTCTCCTGAAGGTGTCATGTGCTTAAAGCTTATCTTAAAATAGCTGTTTGTTCAAGGCAAATGGGTTATTACCTGCACCCCTTCATCCCCAATGAAGGGCTGGCACTTAATGTCTGCGGGTACTCTGAGATAGCTACACATCCATTCTCTCCAGATTCTTGTGTAATTTCTATTTGTGTACAAAACTGACATCAATACTGCTGTAAATGTGCCCTGTCTTGAGGGCCTCAAGCAGGTAAAAATAATGTATGACTTAGGAGACTGGGCAATGCCATCTTCGGTGATAGGAACATCGGTTAGGGTAGATGTATTCTTGAAGGTTCAAAGAAGATAGACTCAATGGGCACATCTACATGAGATGCCACATCACTGTACCAATGAACTATGGCAATGTAACCCATCACTATGGCAATGTAGCATCAGAAGACACTAACCATGATAGCACTACTATTGCAAGTAGAATCAAAAACGACCCATACACTGCTGGGACTGCGCAGTACCGATGGGTACTGTATAGTCAGGGGCATGTTTAGACATGCCCAATGTGTAGGTATGTAACTGTAAAATGGTCATGTGACCCACATGACCCTGCAGTCTGTTTTGATAACAAAAAATAACTATGGTTTCAGAAACCATATTGTAAAAAGGTTGCTGGATTGGGCTATACTTTTATTTAATCTATGTTTAACACCAGCTCAGTGGAAATCATTTCAGTTGTTTATGATCAGAAATGAGGAACCTTCCTAGAGTAGACCAAGAGATGGAGGGGTGGGGAGTGGGGAAGAGAGTTTTGCTTTGTTCCCCAAAGGAGGCCATAAGTGACAAGAATTGTAATTTTTTTTTCTTTTGTACAAACTATTTCAGCACGTAGGTTATGTGAGCAGATGCAATTTGCATTTGTTTCAGTGGGTAAAGGGTTAAGACCTCTGCCTTTATCATCTCAATATTGTGAATTCTCCAGAAGAAAAAAATAAGCAAATCTTAAAAACACTTGATAGTTCCCACCTCCACCTCATTTTCATCATCTTAGTGCAGCAACAAAATGCCATACGTGGGTGGATTCTTCTTTCACTTTGTTTCCCTCATTAATTTTATTCTCAGTAATTTTTTCAAGATTTGATGAGTGTGTATTACTGGATTTTTTTTTTCCTTTACTGATGCTTTGCTATTGTGTATTTCCTGGTTCAGATCTCCAGCCCTGAACCAGGCTGTCATCTGTCAATATCTGATATAAGAATGACGCATTAAAGAAGCATGGAAACATTAGACAATTTAACTTTAGGTAAGTAATATATTCTTAAAAGTCACCTTTGCTGGAAGAAAATTTTCAAACCTTCCATCAGGAGCCTGTATAAAATTGTTCAAAGGACCTTTAGCCCACTGATAGGACTTTCACTTCAAGATTTTATACTGTGAATGGTTGCCAACATTTCAATCCAAATTCTCAGCATTGTCTAGCTCTGAACATGTCAAAGCTGAAAGATGGGACAAAAGGCTGCATCTGAGAGACACAAGAAAAATAATAATGCAAGACCCTTAAACTGATGTGACATGCATTTCTTTTACTTGAACAACATTTGCTCTAACCTCATTTCATCATTCAGAATGCTTGATTTGTAAGCTCTCTTGTCCATGCTTTCTTTAATGGGATCTGTACTCTGTATAGTATCTGAAAACAACAGGGATCACCATTGAGTTTGAAATCAACCAGAGTTTGGACCATTGCTATAATAGTTCTTTGGTTGATACTCATGCTCCCTTATATCTATTGCAAGTGTTCTTGCTTTTTTCACCCCTTCCAAACTGTATGTTACTTTGTTGAATGTACATGTTAATTCATAGATAGGGATGGTAACATTATTCATAGTTTATAAAGGACAGAACACTTAAGCAATTTTTCCATTCTGGATTTGGATAATGATGAACTCAGACTACATGAGGATGAGAGTGTGTCCTAGATGTTTGGTAGGTGGGAAGGAGGTAATGCAACATTTACTTAGATAAATATTATCAGGTCTTGTTAACATGGCCAGCAAAGTACTAAAAGGGACAGCTGATGATATTTCAAGCCTGGGAAATGGATTATGTAGGAAAATGCATAAAATCAATTGTGCAAGTATTCAAGAACGTCAAGTAGGGTTACCTGAATAGACAAACAATGCTTTTTAGGCTGATATCAACAGAGGCATAACAAGAAGGTTCTGCACCCCAGCTGACAGCAGCAGTAAGGACAGAAGAAACCGCTGGGATTGTGGTGGCAGCTTCAGTGGCTGGGCTGGTAACAGTGGTCACTCCATTCTTGCTCCCCTTTTAGTCAGCACCTGGGGCTTGTGCCTTGGTCCTTGTTAATGCTTAGTAAAGCAAAACCATGCAAAAATTAATAAAAAGAAAAGGAAGGGTAGGAATATAGTTAATCCCACCCAACATATTTTTTTTTATGGAATACAGGTCTTGTCAAACAGGCCTAATTTGTTTTTTTCTAAGATTACAAGTTTGGCTGAAAAAGTAATTGCATTGATGTAATTTACTTAGATTTTTGTAAGGCCTTTTACTAAGTACAGCATGATATTTTGATTTTTAAAATGAATGTAATTCCATGTCAACAAGGTGCATGTTAAGTGGATAAGAACTGGCAAACTGACAAAATACTTGTCAATGGGAAATGATCTCAGAATGGAAGGGGTGGTTGGTGTGGGGAGGGGAGGTTGTGTCTAGTGGAGTTCCAGAGGGATTGGTATTTAATCTGATGTGATTCATAATTTTCATCCATGATCCAAAACAAATATAAAATCACTGTTGACATGATCTTTGGTTGATACCAAGATTGGAAGACTAGTAAATAACAATGAAGACAGAATAGTCATACAGAGCAGTTTGGATAGCCAACTAATCTGACTCAATTCCAGGCTTTTTTTTTTTTAATACAAGTGCATGCAAGATTATAGAGGAGAGAAACAAAGTATGTAAGTTAGACATATGAGAGAAAAAATTGTGACCTGCAATGAATGATTCTGAAAAGAATTGAGGTGTCATAGCTGACAACCAACTGAACTTCAACACATAAATAAAAAGCACTAAAATGATCCTCAGATCTATAATTGCTGGAGTAGTAAGTAGTAGTAGGAAAGTGATTTTATCTCTGTATCATATCTTTGATATGACTGATATTACATTCATTTCTGGTGTCCACATTTAAAAAAAATAGAGATTTTGAGAGTCTTTAAATTGGAGATGATAAAGAACCACCAAAAGGATTTACTGGCTGGAGAAAAAAGCTTACAGTGAGTTAAGGATCTAAACCAATTTTATTTTTCACAAAGAAGACTGAGAGGTGATTTGTTTGCAGTGTTTATGCACCTCAACATGCAGAAAATTCTGGTTACTAGAGATTTCCATTTAATCTAGTGATGCAAGGTATAACAAGGGGTGAGAGCAAGAGGATATTGTTTTCTATCAAGGTTTGTTGAGGTAAAGAATGAGTAATTCAAATCTTTTCCTAGTGCAAAAGTATCATTCTGTTCCTAGCCAACATGGGAAGGGTAACAGATCATTTCCTTCCATATGGACTAGAATTTCAATAGGAATGCAAGAGTACAGTTGTGGCTGGCAGGGGTTTTGAGGAATACCTCTCTTTGTATATTTTAAGAGATCCTTATGCAAATAATGATATGCTGGAAACTGGAAGCTGTGGAAAATTTGAAGGAGTAGGAAGAATTGATTTTGAAGGTGAGGAAGGCAGTGCTGTAGGGCTGTTTATGCTGTTACTGTTGTTGCCCCGGCAAAATATAGTGGCAAGGTACTTCATAGGGGAGCTTTTACTATATCATAATATGCAGCTTCAGCATACAGAAAAACAAGTTATAGAGAGCTTCTCTTATATTATACCACATACAGGGAACATCAACATGAGACATTTACTGTTCTTTCTTATATCTAGCCAGTATTTACCCTTTATTAGCTTATTCCCATTGCTTCTTATCCTCCCTTGAAATGGCTTCCTGAAGAGTTGCTTCCTTGGACCTTGATGCTGACCCCTGACATTCTTGTAAGTGGCTATCAAGTCACCTTTCAGCTTTCTCTTTCTCAGACTGAACAGGCCCAGTTCCTGGAGTCTCTCCCAATAGGGCTTATCCTCCATACCCTTGACCATATGGGTGACCCTTCTTTGCACCCTCTCAAGCTTATTGATGTTCTTCTTGAAGTGTGGTGCCCAGAACTGGACACAGTACTCCAGCTGAGACCTCACCAGCACTGAATAGAGAGGGAGGAGCACTTCCCTGGATCTATTGGTCACACATCAGCTGATGCACACCAGAGTTTTATTTGCCTTTCTGGCAACCTCATCACACTGTTGGCTTATGTTCATCTTCAGGTTGATCTTGACCCCCCACATCTCGTTCAGATGCTGTGCCAGCCAGTGGACCACCACCCGTCATGTATTTAGGGTGAGGCTTCTTCCTACTCGAATGAAGGACTTTGCAATTCTCCCTGTTAAAACTCATCTAATTCTGTTGTGCCCATGAATCCGGCTTGTCAAGGTCATTCAGGATCTTTACCCTATCCTCTGATGTGCCCACATTTCCCCACAGCTTGGTATTGCCTGTGAACTTAATCACTGAGCTGTCCACCCCCTCGCCCAAGTCATTATTAATATATATTAAAGAGCACGGGTCCAAGCACCAGTCCCTGGGAAACACCATTGGAGGTGGCCCTCCAGGATGAGACCATCCCATTAATTACCACCCTCTGGAAGCAGCCTCTAATTCAGTTGTCTACACACCTCACTGTAGACTGTCTAGCCTACTACCCCCTGGTTTGTTTGAGAGGACCCCATGGGAAACAGAATTAAAGGCTTTACTGAAGTCTAAGTAAATCACATGAACCTTGTGTCCTTTGTCCAGATGGCTAGTTACCTGGTTGTAGAAGGACCCAAGGCTTGTTAAGCATGATCTACCCTCAGCAAAGCCAAGCTGGTTGTTTCTTAACACCCTGTCAGTTATCAGATAGTGATTGATGGCTTCCTTAGCAAATTTTTTTTAAAAAATGCTTCCAATCAGGGGCTGTTTTTAGCCTTTTCACCTCACCCACCCCCAGATGAACAACAACCCCCAGCAAACCAATTCCCCCTGAGTCGGTAGCCTGGTAAAACTTGCACTAGAAATGGCTTTCAGGATCTAGGAGTTTGGCTGGTTTGTCCACAGAGTGGGTTGTCCACCTAGGGGTGGAAAGAACAGCAAGCCCTGGAGCTGGAGCCATTGGCTGGGCTTTCTTTCCTAGCTTCAGGGCTGTGCTGGGAATATGTAAAAGTTCAGTTAGATAAGTATACCTATACCTGATCTATCTTAGTGAACCTCAGAAGTACTAGAGTTAGATTGGGCCAGCCATTTTTTGATCAAACTAACCTTCCTGGGACTTCTGTGCAGTTCACACTTCAATTGCCCTAACTAGGGATCTGAGTGTACGGTTTGCATGTGGGAGAACTAAGTAAGATCAGACGGTCGTTTTTAATGCAATTTAACTTCCACCTATCCTCCCCAAATGTACCGTTAGTGGTTTTGGGGAGTATGTAATAGGGCACAAGAAATATTGTTGTATTTCACAGACTCAAAATGTCTCCCTAGTTTTTATCCTCCTTCTGAATGAACTGATTTCACACAAAAGCACTAAGTTGTCTGAATTCTGATTTGCCTTCTCATTTAATCTTCTGCATGCTTTATCCCTATAATACATTTCATTTAAAATACTCCTTTGTTGCTTCACTTCATTTATTTGGCATAATAGAAATAAAAGTTCTATTTAGTGTGTGTTACAATGGTGAAATGGCTCCCAGTCTTACAATAAAACCAGAGGTGTTTATTATATAATAGTAGCTTTTTGTATCACTGGAACATGTACTAAAAATGTCATTGGTTTAATATATTAGAATCTGATATAATCAGTCCTATATTACTTACCAACTGGAAACACTTTCAAAGCTTATTTCCATGGATTGTTTTCATTGTCTGGAATGTATGTTAGAATAATACATAATTGTTGTGAAGATAGATTTTATTTTTCTTTGGTTCCATATCACGTTTAGAATCCTGTGCCTTTTGCATGTAAACCTGGAGCTGCAAATATTCATATATTTATGAAGCTCAGTCCTGACTGTTCATCTCTATGAAGAGAAAAACTTTTTTTTTTTTAAAATTGCAAGTTGCATTTGCCAGTTTTGCAAAATGTTACTCATTGTTAATCAACATAAGTCAAGTGCTTTTGCAAACATTTATTCTTCTTCCCAGGCCCATTTATCAACTCAGCAGCAACAAAAGAGCCAAATACATTCTTGCCACACATTTTGTTTCTCTGATTTAATATTTGTCAAATGCTTTATCATAACTCCTTCACTTGCACCTAACATTCCAAAGTGGTCTCTCTTCCAAGAACCAACCAGACCAGGATTGCTGAGTTTCTAAGATTGGGTCTGTTCAGTCTGGCAGGAGATTGAAATGTAGATATTCTGATCTACATTTCACAGATGGAAAAAAAAATTGAGGGCAATATTAAATAGGGCTGTGTGAATCTTCAGTTACTGATTTAATTCAGTGGATATTTGGCCTGATTCAGTGGCTGAATCTCTGAATATAAATCAAATCAGGAAACCCTTTAATCTTGCTAAATCAAATCAGAACCCTCCAAATCAATTTGAAGAAATTTAGAAAGATTCGAAATTTAGACATAGAAAAAGCTTCACTTTTTTTTCTACATACCTCTAGGTAGCAGAGGCTCATGAGTTCTGTGATGTTGGGGTGTATGGAGTGTCCCACATAAGTGTGGGGGGCTCCTCAGTACGATCGGTAGCAGATCTGGATCTACTTTCAGGCAATTCTGGTCCAATTCCGGGTCCACCGGTCAGCATGCTGGGGGAGCCCCCCACACCCTCGTCTGGTTCAGCAACTGGTGCCTCCTGGTTCTGGGAGGGGCATACAGGGTCCCCGTGTGGCTGATCGCTGAGCAGGGAGAGGCACGGTGAGGGACGACTCCGGGAACTACTTTTGGTCGACTTCTCAGTTTGCTGCTAAGTACGTAGAGGGACCTCGCACCCCTCTGAGATGCTCCATCCACTCCAGTATTGCAGCAATCACAAGCAGTGCCTGCTACCTTAAGGTATGTAAAAAATTTTTAAAGCTGTATCTATGTCCGAATCACTGATTCTTTGAATCAGCATCAAATCTTCAGATTCAGATTCGGTCAAATCAGGGACAGGGACAGTAATCTGAATCAACAAATTGAATCAGTATCCCTGATTCAGGCTGAATCCAAATTGAATAGGGTCCACTTAGTTTCATAGCTGGTGGGGTTGGAAGGGACCTTTACAGGTCATCAAGTCCGACCCCCTCCCACAGCAGGAAAGAGCACTGGAGTTAAACGATCCCAGCAAGGTGTTCATCTAGCCTCCTCTTAAAGACTCCCAGGGTAGGAGCCAGCACCACTTCTCTTGGAAGTTGGTTCCAGATCCTAGCCGCCCTGACTATGAAGTAGCACCTCCTGATGTCTAGTCTGAATCTACCCTCTACCAGCTTGTGACCATTATTTCTAGTTACTCCTGGTAGTGCTCGGGGGAACAGGGACTCTCCCAATACCTGCTGGTCCCCTCTGACTAGTTTGTAGCAGGCCACTAGATCCCCCACTCAGCCTTCTGTTGTGGAGGCTGAACAGGTTCAGGTTCCTTAGCCTCTCCTCGTAGGGCCAGGCAAATAGGCTGATCTGGTCCCAGCTCAGGAAAATGGAGGAAAATAGATCATTAAATAGGTTAGCCTTTTCATCTGGTGTGACAACTGGATTTCCTAGCATGTGTTGCAGAGGCCACACATTACTGGGTACCTTCTTTTTGCCCTCTATGTATTTAAAAAAGGACTTCTTGTTGTCCTTAATCCAGGCAGCTAGACTAAGTTCCATCTCTGCCTTGGTCTTCCTGACTGCCCCCCTGCAGCCCCGAGCAACCAAGGTATAGTCCTCCCTGGTGATCACTCCTCCCTTCCATTGAGTATACACCTCCCTTTTAGCTAGGATACATTCCCGTATGCCTATGGTGAGCCATGGGAGCTTTTGTGCCCTCTTGCCCCCTTTGACTTTTGTTGGGATTACCTCCCTTTGGGCATGGAGGATTGTATCCTTAAGGAACAACCTCTCTTCTTGGACACCCAACTCCCCTCCCCTCCGGCACCTCAGTACTTCCCCAACTATTTTTCTTACCTCATTGAAATCCACCCACCTGAAGTCCAGGGCTGCTGCCTTGCTGGCTTTTGCCACCTTGTGCTGGATGGTGAATTTCAGCAGGTGATGATCACTGTTGCCCAGCTGGTCAAGCACCCACAGCCCCCTCATGAGGTCATCACATGTGACCAGCACCAGATCCAACAAGGCATCTCCCCTAGTGGGGCTGTGCACCTCCTGAGTTAGATGGTGGTCCTGTATCTCAGCTAGGAACCTACGTGAGCAGTCAGACCTGGCTGACTGCTCTTCCCAGTAGATATCTGGAAAATTCAGGTCACCCATGACCTAACTACCTCCGTGAGCTGACTTAAGAATTCCCGGTCTAGCTCTTCCCCTTGGTTGGCTGGCCTGTAGTAAACCACCACCGTTAAGTCCCTTTCACCTCATCTCCCTTGTATTCTAGCCCAGAGCACTTCAGTATGCCCCTCATCTGATCTTGTGCTACTAGATGAGGATGTGTATTCCTCCTTGATGTAGAATGCTACACCTCCACCTTTCCTCCCTGTCCTGTACCTCCTATACCTCTAGCCCTTGATACTCGCCGCCCAGTCATGTGTTGGGTCTCACCATGTTTCTGTGAGCCTCACTTTGTCTGGCTTGGTGTCAGCTAGCAGGAGGGTAAGTTCCTCCTGCTTGTTCCCCATACTATGAGCATTTGTGTAGAGGCATTTGAGGTCTCCTGAAGATGTGTGCACTGGCTCCCTAATCTCAGTACTAACAGGGCTCCTGTTGCTTACCTGGGTATTTGTTCTGCTTATCATCAGTCTAGGCTCGGCTGTTCTTGTGGGTTTCTCTTGGTTTTTTGGTTCAAGGCTTCCTCCACCCTCATCTTCCCTATCTCCCAACAAACCTAGTTTAAAGCCCGCCGGAGGAGATCCACCAACCTAGAAGAGAACACACTTCAAACACCCCTTATATTAAGTGACATCTTGAGTGACATACTGTGACTACATAGAGTGTATAAGTCCAGGTCCTCAAGCCACAAGACCATGCTGTTTGTTATAGTCTCTATAATATGAAATTGTGAATAGGTAATAAGGGCCTATTTACTTCAATGGGACTTGTATCAACAGGTGTATTATTGTCATAAAAACTGTTCAGATCAGTTTTATGTAAACAGCAGTTTTTACTGAAAGTGTAGGCAAGCTTAATTTGCTCAGGTTCAGCTCCTTGATGTAATAATAGAAATCTATGTTTCCCTAATTATATCTGGGTCTTTACACTACAAAGAAAATTCCCATTCTACCTGTTCAAACTACACTTTCATATGTCTGGTGAAGGCACATCCAAATAACTTCCCACTTACTCGACTTGAGTATCATTTGTACCAATCATTAGTTATTTAGGTACAACCAACAGAATATTGTGATTATTTAGGACACAACTGTACTGAAGAGTTGCCACAATAATATATGAGTCCAGATCATGTGCATTCACTGATAACTTAATTGGATGGATTACTAAGTCAAATGCCAGAATGAACTGCCATTAGTATTGGTGTATTGTCCCTTTGGGGGGGCCTCAGTGTAAGAATTAACTACCAAAAGTGTCTTATTCCATTTGAGAGGGAAGTCCAAAAAAAGTCATTATCTTTCTTGTTTCTGTTCTTACTTATTGAAATGCAGATTGGAGCTTAGATGCATGGTAGATACCAGTAAATCTTTATGTTCTTGCTGAGTAGCAAAACTCAAATAAAGTGCACTTAACACAAAGACTTTAAAGTTTTTATAATGATATCTTCAGCTATAATTACCTTTACAGTTTATCTTCCATTATAATTACCTTTATTGACAGAAGAATATTCTGGCAATTTTAGGCCAAAGAATCTTTAATTCAGGAATAGTACCATTTAAAATAATTGCTGTGCCGTGTTTAAGCATTCTGCTAACTCTCCTAAATGACAAAGGAAGGGGGGAGGGGGTGTGTGGAAACACCTGGTATAAGCAGAAAAGTATTTAGAGATGTATCCTCTATCATCTTGCAGTAATCACATTGTTTTCCTGTACTTAATTGTGTGGTCTTTTAAGATAGCATAGTGGTCTGCACTGTTGCATTCTACCCTTATAATCCAAGATCTATACTCAGAAGGGAATCTATACAAAAATACATAAAATCTGCTGTTCAGCCTTACCATAATAAGGAATTATGATTGTCTCAGTACCCTATAGAAAGTGAAGTGTGAGTCTACAGCAGTGATCACAATATAGAATTCTAGATCCTGAGAAAGGGAAAACAAAGTTAGCAAAATTAGGACACTAGATTCCAAAAAGGTGGATTTCATTCAACTCACGGAGTTAATAAGCAGGGTGTTATGGGAGAATACACTAAGGAATAAATCTGCCCAAGAGAGTGGGAGTTTCTAAGGGACACAGGATTGGAAGCTCAACAAAAAACTGTCCCAACATGACAGAAGCACAAAGAGAATTTCAAGATGCCAATGTGGCTGCATGAGGGGCTTCTAAAATGCCTCACATACAAAAGGAAAGCATACAGACAATGGAAAAATGGGCGGGTCACCAAGTTAGCATACCAGGAAATAGCGGGCATCAAGAAGAGGTTCTGTAAGTATGCTGACCAGAAAAGAAGGACCAAGGAAGCTGTGGGTCTTTTGTTAACAAACAAGGAGGTACTAAGAAGACAGATACAAAGACAGATATAACTAAAGATACAAAGAAGACAGAGCTACTTAAAAGCTACTTTGCCTTAGAATTCAGAAAAAAAATTTAAGCTGCAGCCAAACACATAATAAAATGCATTGCAAACTCCCCAACACTCTAAGCCCCAGTGCTGAGACACAGTGTCTTTCCTACAACTAGCAGGCATAAGGCTTCTCATTCTATTTGCAGCAACAGGAGAGGATCAGTGCCACTGTATGAGTCTGCATCCCTACCAATAGCACCAGCCATAATCCCATCATCACCACCATGACAACAAGCAGCACCAGCATGACAGTCTCCTTCACCCCCCATTTCATTTCCCAGCCTGAGCCTTCCAGTGCTAGAGGAAGAGATGGAGGAAAAGCTGGAGCTGGAGCTCAGTGCCATAGCAAAGGAAATTCTAAGGAAGAAGGGGGAATTATCTCAGATTATGCTACATACCCCTCAGGTTTCTCCCACAGCCTTCTCCTTCCCCATAAGGCACTTCAGAGGTAGAGGTTGTGGAGACAAGTGGCTCAGCTAAGTCCATTCCTCCTGTTGCTGTGCCTCTGCCTGCTGAGAAGGTGGAAAAGGCAGCATCTGTACATACACCTGCACCTCAGAAGTGAAGGGATAGTGCGGTCTGGGTTCATTTTGAGGTGGCAGATGATCCTACATATGCTACCTGCCTGCACTGCTAAGCTAAAACCAGCCAGAGCAAAGGTTCAAAATGCATGAGCACCATGGGGATGCTGATGCATCTCTGCGCGCACCACCCACTTGCTCTTGCTCCTCCTCCTCATCCTGTCACCAGTGGGAGCATGCCCAAAAAGAAGTCCCCCAAGGTAACTTGGTGACTAGTTTCCTATCTTAAAAGACCACACAATTAAGTATAGAAAAACAATGTGAGTACTGCAAGAGGATAGAGGATACATCTCTAAATACTTTTCTGCTTATACTAGGTGTTTCCCCCTACCCACTCCTTCCTTTGTCATTTAAGAGGGTTAGCAGAATTCTTAAACATGGCATAGCAATCATTTTAAATGGTACTATTCCTGAATTAAAGATTTTTCGGCCTATGATTGCCAGAATATTCTTCCATTTATAAAGGAAATTATAATGAAAGATAAACTGTAAAGGTAATTATAACAAATGATATCACTATAAAGACTTCAAAGGCTTTGTGTTAAGTACACTGTACTTGCTCGAAAGCCCCCATCACCCCAAGCAAAGGCAGGCCACCCTGGAACAGTGAGGAAAAGGTGGGCACACAGGGTAGTGCGTTCCCAAAGAAAGTGAGGTTACCCAGAGCATTGAGGAGGTGCTTACTCTGGATGGCCAGCCCTTCTCCTTTGTTGAGCAGACAGGGTTCAGGCAGCTCCTGGTGCTCATGGCTCCATAGTAAAAAGTGCCTGCACACACTAGCTTCAGCAGGATGCTCATGTGCTTCCTGTTTGAGGCATGCAGGGAGCACTTGAGTGAAGAGCTGCACAAAGCAGATCCACAGGTGGCCTTACACTTCACCTCAGACATCTGGAGCAGTCAGAGTGGAGATCATACCTACCTCTCCCCCATGGGGCACTGGTGAGACCAGTCAGGCTGAGGTGACAGATGAGTTCCACATGGCAAGAAAGATCATGGGGGCCATGAACCGATTAGTGCAGGGGCAGTTCGTTGGGCAGGGTGAGTTTATTCGTGGGTTCATGGTCAGGATCAATGGGCCAATATGTTCAAGGCTGTCTGTGATGCCAACTTTGTCAACATCCTCTGTGTGGCACACAAGTTGCACCTCATTGTCAGGGATGCCTTGGAGGGGACAGGCTACCAGTGAAGGTGCCAGCACCACCAGCAAGCTAATTTCTAAATGCAGGAAGGTGGCAGGCTACTTCCACCAGAGAATCAAGGGGTGGCAAGATGCTGTAGGACAAACAGGCAAAGCTGAGCATCCTACAGCAAAAAATCATGCAGGATTTAGACATGTGGTGGAATTCCATATACCTGATACCCAAGAGGCTGGTGGAGCAACAGAAGGCCATCCATAAGATGGCCTTGCTCAGGGAGGTTGCAATCACCAATAGAGTGGGATACCATTTCCCAGATCTTGATGGTCCTCAAGTCCTTACTTGAGACAACGGAAACCACCCAATTACCCCCAATCTCTCAGGCCTGAATCTCAAAGGGAATTTACAAACCACTTTTCACAGACAAGCTTATGAACTGCTCTTTATCAACCTCCTAGGTACAGAAACTCATAGACTCAATATAGACATTCTGACATACTACAACCTGCCAGACATCTGACTCCCCAGGTACCTTTCTACTTTCACCAGCTACATCCCTCTTCCCTCCCACCCCACCCCAGCCTGTCCCTCACCCCCTGCTGCCTCTATTTTCATTTTCACTGAATGGCTTTCTTGTCTGCATTGCATTACAGCCTCTGGCTTCTTTACTATTCCTTCCATCCAAGAAGACCACACATACAAACTGCAGGTGCTCCCTCAGCCTGATGAAGGGTTTTCAACCCAAAAGTTTGCTAAGATTTATTTATCCAACTATTTAGTTGGTCTACTAAAAGATATCAGATTGACTCAAAGAACTATGTCTGCCATGTCCTTAGACCAACATGGCTACATCCTACACCCTAGCTCCTGTCTCTGGTCAGCTGATTGGAAGGAGGTAGGGCCCTGGGCACATCTAAGCCCCAGAGCTGGGGCTGGCAGGGAAAGTTCTCTGGAAGATGCTGGAGAAGAAGCTCCTGCTGGAAAGAAAGGCTCTGTTCCAGTTTGGTTGCCTGAGATGCTAGTGTTACTGTGCTGCCTACCTGTTGTTATTTCAAGTGGTGGAATGATCTAAGATTGTAGGGGAGGAGGAGGCCTCATTGTCACGTAGATGCCCCAGCATCAGTGAGGGTGCAAAAAAAGGGACATAATGAGACCAGCAACAATAGAAGGTAGAATGAGACTGAGGCCTCATTACAGGGATGATATTAATATACTATCTGTGAGGCATGAGGCATGATAAGGGATGGTTGGAGCTATGCATCTAGCCCATAAGGCTTAGGGTGTCCCCTTGAGGCACAAACTTCGAGTGGGTCCCAGCAAGAAGTCCTAAAGCCTACAGGGGTTAGTGGGATTCATTAGGAACATGACTGAGCTGAAGCTTGAGGGTAGCCTCCCTATCTAATATCTAATATCAACAAGACATGGCAGCAGATGAGAAGAGAAGGCACCCACAGGGCAGAGCTGATATGGTCACAGGCGCCTAGGGGTATCACAGACATCTCTAGGGACCCTACTTCATGACAAAGTGCAGTTTCCCAGAAACCCGTGCACCTATCTCCTTGAAACTTGGAAGGCCTCATGGCCTCAGCAGGGACTCCCATGCCTGCTGTTTTCATCCCACTCCGCCTTAGCATACACACAAAGTCACACTTGTCATGAGTTTTGCTTGCCAACACCTTGAGGTACAGTTTCCCAGAAACCCCTGTACCTATCTCCTTTAAACTTGACAGGCTTTGTGGCCTAAGCAGGAACTACCATTTCCACTGTTTTCATTTGAATCAGGAAAGAAATGACAAAGTTATAGGAATTTTCGTGATTCTCCATTATAGCCTATGGGCAAAAAGTTGAAACGTGTTGAAACAGCAAAACAGTTTCAATGAAACAAAATGGAACAGTGCTTCAAAACAGTAAAATGAAACACTGTCCCATCAAAATGGTGAAACAGGAGTTGAAACAAAATGGCACTGTTTCATACATCACTCCTGGAGAACTACAGATAAATTAGTCTCAATTCTATACCTGGAAAGTCACTGGGGAGGCCATTTTAATCATCTAGAAGAGGAAAGGCTAATCAAAAGTAGACAGCATGGATTTACGAAGAATGGCTTGATCTTCTTCATGCATACCAGTAGTTAATTTGTCAAAGGAGATGCTATGGATATGGTATACCTGGTTCAGCAAGGCTTTTGACAAAAGTCCCACACAGCCTTCTTGTAAACAAATTGGAGCAATGTGGGCTGGACAAAACTAAAATAAGGTGGATACATAACTGACTCAATATCCTCAAGCAAAGTAGCAAATCTGTGATGAGCCTGCATCGGGGATGATGCTCAAGGGCAACCAGCATGGTTTCATTAGGGGCAGGTCATGTCAGATCAACCTGATTGTCTTTTATGATCAGGTCACAAAAGCACTGGATGCAGGTGTTGCCATGGATATAATCTTTCTGGACTTCAGCAAGGCCTTTGACACTGTTGACCACCCCATTCTCATTAAAAAACTAAGTGACTGTGGCATCATTGCCTACACAGTCAGATGGATTGCTAATTGGCTGAAGGGTCATACTCAGAGTGTGGTGGTGGACAAGTCATATTTGACCTGGGGGGAAGTGGACAGCAGAATCCCCCAGAGCTCAGTCCTTGGGCCTGCGCTGTTCAATTTCTTTATCAGTGATTAGGACAATGGGATGAAAAGCAACCTGTTTTAATTTGTTGATGATACCAAAATTTGGGGTGAGGTGGACATGTTAGCAGGGAGGGAAAGACTGCAGCAAGATCTGGATAGGTTGCAAGGATGGGCTAACAAAAACAGGATGTGTTTCAATACTGACAAGTGCAGGCTGCTGCACTTGGGCAGTAGTAACCACCAGCACACTTATAAGATGGGAAACTCCCTTCTTGAGAGCATGGAGGCAGAAAGGGATCTTGGAGTCATCATTGATTCCAAGATGAACATGAGCTAACAATGCAAGGTCATAGTCAGCAGGGTTAACCGGACCCTATTGTGCATCCACAAGTGCATCTCAAGTAGGGCCAAGAAGGTGATCCTCCCCCTCTATGCAACACTGTTCAGGCCACAGCTGGAGTACTGTGTCCAGTTCTGGGCACCCCACTTCAAGAGGGATGTGGACAACATAGAGAGGGTCCAGAGGAGGGCTACCCGCATGATCTGGTGACCGCAGAGCAGACCCTACAATAAGAGGCTACAGGACCTGAACCTGTTCAGCCTTCACAAGAGAAGGCTGAGGGGGCATCTGCTGACCATGTATAAACTCATTAGGTGGGGACCAGAAGGGTTTGGGGGAGACCTTGTTTCCCCTAGTGCCCCCCCAGGATAACAAGGAATAATGGCCACAAGTTGTTGGAGAATAGGTTTAGATTAAACATCCATAGGAAGTACTTTACAGTTAGAATGACTAGGATCTGGAACCAACTTCCAAGGGAAGTGGTGCTGGCTCCTACCCTGGGGGGTCTTTAAGAAGTGGCTTGATGCCTACCTGGCTGGGGTCATTTGAGCTCAGTGTTCTTCCTGTCCGGGCAGGTGGTCAGACCTGAAGATCTACAAGGTCCCTTCCAATCCTACTTCTATGATTCTGTGATTCTATGAAAGTGAATTAATGGGTCTATGTCAACATGAAAGGATGATTCAAGTAGAGTTTCACAGAGGTCTGTCCTTGGCCCACTACTGTTGAACATTTTTATTAATAATTTGGGTGGTAGCATAGAACGCTTTTTGATCACATTTGCAGATAACTTGAAATTGGGAAGGATTGCAAACATGTTAGAGGATGCAAGCATGATTCAGAAGGATATCAACAAACTGGAAAGTTAGGTTAGAGCTAACAGGATAAAGTTAGGTGTAAATAATGTGCTACACCTCAGAAGGAATAATCAAAAACACAGATTTAAAATGGGTGACACCTGGCTGGATGGCAGCCATGTGAAAAAGAACTTGCAAGCCTCAGTAGAAAAAAGAATCTGCAGTGTGATGCAGCCACACAAAAGAGGAATGCAGGTTTGGGATCATCAATAAAAGAAAGTGTTAGGTACAAGATACAGGAGGTGATAGTGCCTCTCTACTCAGAGCTGGTTAGGCCTCATCTGGACTACCGCATGCAGTTTTGGGCTCTACATTTTTAAAATGACATACAGACATTAGAGGGTTCCAGAGTTAGACAACAAAGATGTTCAAGGGCTTGGAAAATGAGTCATATGGAAAGGATGAAGTAGCTAGGCATATTAAACTTGCAAAAATGGTGCTTAAGAGGGGACATGATAAAAAACTTTAAATACTTGAAGGGCTGTCATAAAGATGAAAGAATTCACTTTTTCCCCTCTCTTTGCAGAGGAGGGTGTGGATCAATGGTCTGAAGTTTCAGCAAAGTAAGTTTAGATTGTATACCTGGAAAAACGTCTTCACTTTGAGAATCATGAGGCAGTGGAATAGACTACCTAGGGAAGTTGTGGACTCTTTGTCATTAGAGGTGTTCAGCAAGAGCTTGGAAAGCTATTAGTCATTGATGATCTAGATGTAACTATGTCTATATTCTACTATGGGCTTTCAGCTTTGCTGGTTACTCTTCACTTCCCCTCACCTCCTCCCTATCCTTTCTGCTGCATGTATCAGGGTGTTTTTAAGTCTTTCCAGAAGCATTGGGTGTTAGCTGCAGCCAAGACTGGGGACTTTGAATGAGGTATTCTACTGTTCCTTCTGGAACCAAAGCTGGAGTTTCTTGGCCAGAAAGTCTTGCCCCTCTGCTCAGAGTCAGACCAATTCCATATTTAGTCAGGAAGGAATTTTATCCTATGGTTAGATTGCTATGGACTGTTGAGGGGTTTGCCTTCCTCTGTAGTTGGGAGCATGGCCCTCTACCCAGGGTGTCTTCAGCATATATTGATGACATTTCATATAACCAGGACATTGGTTGTAGTGGTTACCCTCCTTTACCTGTGACAGGTTACTGTGTTAGGTCTGTGTCATGTCAAGTCTGGGTTGTGTCAGGCTTGATGGTAGTCTTATATAGATTATGGATCATGGATTGTATAGGATAATTTCATAGAATCGTAGAAAATAAGGGCTGGACAGGACCTCTGGAAGTAATCAAGTCCAAACCTCTGCTCAAAACAGGACTATATCCAACTAGATCATCCCAGCCAAAGATTTGTCTAGCCAGGTCTGGAAAACCCCCAAGGATGGAGCTTCCACTAGCTCTTTGGGTAACCTGTTCCAGTGTTTTACTTCCCTATTAGTGAGAAAATTCTTTCTAATATTTAACTTAAACTTCCCTTCCTGCAAATTGAAAGCAACCCTGTGCTCCTTGTTCTGTCATCTGCTATGACTGAGAACAGTCAGGCTGCACTGAATCTCCCTTCAGGTAGTCGAAGTCCACTATTAAATCTCCTCTCAGTCTTCTGTTCTCCAAATAAAATAAGTCCAGTTCCCTCAGCCTCTCCTCAGAAGTCATGTGCCCTGCCATCTCATCATTTTTTGCCCTCTGCTGGACTCTCTCCAATTTGTCCATATCCTTTCTGTAGTGGGGGGCCCAAAACTGAACATAGTAGATGTGACCAGATGTGACCTCACCAGTGACCAATAGAGGGGATGAATCACTTCCCTTGACATACTGGAAACAGTCCTACAATAAAATCCCAGTATGCTGTTAGCCTTCTTTGCAACAAGGGCTTATTATTGGCTTATATTCAGGTTAATGTACACTGTAACCCCCAGGTCCTTTTCCGCAGAGCTGCTGCCCAGCTAGTCAGCCCCCAGCCTATACTGGTACATAGGTTTGCTCATCCTCAGTGCAGGACTTTGCACTTGTCCTAGTTGAACTTCATTAGATTTCTTTTGGCCCAGTCCTCCAATGTGTCTAGCTCATTCTGAATCCTAGCCCTACCTTCCAGCATATTGTCTACTCCTCTCCCAGCTTGGTGTCCTCTGAAGACTTGTTGAGGGTGCACTCTACGCCATTCTCCAGGTTGTTGATGAAGACATCGAACAAAACTGTCCCCAGGACCAACCCCTGTGACACTCCTCTTGATAGCAGCTGCTGGCTAGACATTGAACCATTGATCACTACCCTCTGAACCTGATGCTCCAACCAGATTCCTATTCATCTTACAGTCCATTCATCCAGCCTGTACTTTCTTAGCTTGCTTGTGAAAATGTTGTGGGATACCATATCAAAAGCCTTGCTAAAATCAAGGTACACTACATCCACCAGTCTCCCCACATGGCTTACAGAGCTAGCCATTTCATCATAGAAGGCAATCAGATTGGTCAGGCAAGACTTTCTCCTGGTGAATCCATGCTAACTGCTCCTAATCACCTTCTTCTCCTCTAAGTGCTTAGAAATGGATTCCTTGAGGATTTGCTCCATGAACAGATTTGGATAGAAATAATCCTACCTTGGGCAGGGGGTTGGTCTAGATGACCTCTGGAGGTCCCTTCCAGCCCTACTTCTCTATGATTCTCAATGTTTTGCAGGAATGCCAGGGGGTGCCATGAAGTGTTAACACTCTTAGGTGTACAAGCATGAATCGCAAGATAAACTCAGAGATTTCAAATTGCAGCTCACAGTGTTAAAAATATTCTGACCTGTTATCGCCTCTCTGAGTTTTTCTCACTAGAAAAAAATGTTCTGTTATTTTTATGTAGTCCAAGCATAGTAAAAACTGAGAGCTGAGAGTAACTTGTGTTTAGCAAGATTGTGAACCTCTGATCTAAAGTCTGTGTCAACTCCTTGGGGAAGGAGAAGACACTATGGGAAGTGTCATGGGACCCTTCCATATCTGTGCAGTTTATTCAAATACATAATGTAAGTTGGACTCAGGGCTATTGTTACCCCAACACAATCCCAGCTCCCCTTTTATGCAGAGTTGTTTCTTGTTAGTCACACCTGAGCAAGGGATTTACAGTACTTTGGGTTGGTTACCTAAACAAAAATTGTTGTTTAGGCTCATGGCTTCTGTGAAATGGGCCTGGTTTCCCAAGAGTCCCCTGGGAACTGTAAAGTCTGGAACCCCTAAGAACTTTTCTGGAGGGAGAAATTCCTTGAAAAAAGAATAATATGGGTCAGAGAATGCAAAGGGATTTTACCAGAAGGGAAAATGTAGTCCAGCATTTTACTGAACTGCTGCTGTGTATGACTTTACATAGGAAGTCATATACCAGATATATATGACATGTTCCCAGCGTTGCAATTTCTTAGCTCTCAAATTCATATTCTTCCTGAGTTTAAAATACTATATTACAATGACAGCTACTAATTTCTTGTGAAAATTTTAGAAGTGTTACGTAATTTGGCACAACTTTACATCCTGCTTCTTCAAAATGTCAAGTCTCATGATCTCAATTAAAAAAAAAAATAGCATTTTTATTTGAATCTTCAAAAGTATTACTGTTTGATTGATTTTGAAAGCTGTATCTATGTCAAAAATAGGGCTAAGTGAGATAAAAAGGTACTACTAGAAAGCAGTAGAAGACATCAGGGAGGAAATGGTGAAGATCATATGGACTAGCAGAGACAGTTTAGGAGTGGGGACCCTAAAGTGAGCAATGACAAAGACAATGACAATAACAGTGGTGGAGCTGATGAAAGAGAAGAAGAAGATGATGGCAACAATTACAACTGAAAGAACTGGGAAAGAAACAGGTAGAGGAGAGCAGGAAGAGAAGGGCTAGGGGCAAAGTTGTGTCATTTTGATAGGCAAGGATGATGGTGATAGACATGCAGGTTGTGGACATATGGGCTTGCAGGTACATGGTGCAGATAATATGGCAGGAATATGTGCACTGTAGTAGCAATGATGTGCCTTGCACTGTCAAGTAAACCATAGCATCAATGGGACAGATTGGTAGAATTATTGTGGTATATACAGGATTGTGTGTACACACACACACAGAGTATATAGTTGCAAAAAAAGCAAATACACGTACACCCCTGTGTGTGTGTGTGAGTGTCTGCAAAAATGCAAATATACACAAATATACATATATATTTACAAAAAACACGTAAATATATATTTATTTGGGGTAGGGATTGTGGCGGGTTTATATATATATGTGTGTGTGTGTGTAATTCTTTTTAACCTCTTTTGTAAGCCTAAATATACAGCAGAATTGACAGGACTCTGTTCTCTGCTACTGAATGGAAAAAAATTGGAAATAAAAGTGAAAAAGCGTCTGAATACTAAAAATAATTAAAAATTGAGGCAGATTCCTGGTCAAAGAATCAGCAGGAGACTGTGTAGTTCATGCAGAATAAAAAACAAAATAAATAACACTGTGCTTGTTATTTGCTGATCCCTGAGGCTGACAAGCTTTGTGAATTCTTGGTTGTTTATTTCAGATGAGATGATAACTATATAAGACTAGAAACAGACACTCTCTGAATGCTGATCTCTAATAACCAACTCAGACTTTCTTTGTGATGTAACACAAATGATTTGGGGATACATTCTCAGAAGTGGTCTCCAAACATCATCCAACAGTTGTAGCATCCAAAATTAGATATTACTTCAAGTTGGTAATGGTTGGGTTTTGGGGTTTTGCTTGTTTACATGTTTGGGGGGGTAGGGGTTTAATCATTTTAATGTGATAACACTTTTTTTTGGTTTTTCCTGACAAATGCTGTTTTGGGAAAATGTTAACTGCTCATAGGAAAGGGTCAATTTCAGCAAATCTTGTGATACAAAACAATTTTCAGGAAAAAAGTTGAAATTGTTGAAATATCCCATTTTGCTATTTTGAAAATGAAATTTTATTTTTCTAATATGGTTCTACTATATCTTTATCAGGTTTAGTTAATATTAAAAAGATGAAAAAAATGAAAAATGTCAACATTGATACAAAAGGCTTCAAAATTATTTAAATAAATTATTGTGTAAGGCCAGATATGATCACTGTTTTGGTGATTGTGATATTCAAGTGCTTGACTTTTTTCTTTGCTTGGCATAGAAAATCATAAAAATCTCCTATGAAACAAGAAATGATGAATTTTAGTCCCACTTTTGGAAACATCAGCTTTATTTACACTCCCTCAGTTTTTTCATCTGTAAAATGGGAATAATATAATTTGCCTACCAGTAGAAATATGAAGGCAAACTAATATCTATAAAGTGTTTTGATGATTTTATGGTAAGTGCTTAATATCATTAGGTTTGCATAATTTTCATAACTCTAGGTTGCCTTAAACAATGATTTACATTTTTATGGATTAAAAATATCATCCACCAATATTTAGCAAATATTCATTTTTTCTTCCTTTAATCATGAAGATAGGTGTTATCTAAGGATCTAGAGACTCAATATCCAAATATTCAGTATTATCAGTTCTTGTGCATTTGTTGATAACTTTTCAATAGCTGCTCTACAAGCTGTGTTTTGTTTTGTTTTTATGTCATTGCCAAAATGCAGTTGAAGGTGTGATAATGCAGTAAAGGAGCCCCAAAGTTATCTCACATATAATATAATAGGAAATCTAATGTAGAATGCCAAATAATGAAACAATTTTGTGGCTTGTTTGTATCCAATCTTAATTTTAATGGGTGGCTGGAACCTGTTAAAACCTTGTGTGTTACCCTGATATAGATAGACTATGGCCAGATGGCTTGCACATGAGTTTTGACAGGTTCCAGTGAATGGGAAGCACAGTATTGGGCTGCTGCAGTCCATAGCCAAGCTCCCCATACATAGGGAGGCATAAAAATTCCAAGTGCCACCAAATTGGGTCTCACACATGGCTGTTAGAGCACAGTGCTGGTATCCCCAGGGGCTGAGCTGATTGCCAGCTGAGGCCAGGAACAAGTTTGATTCCTACCTCCAGTCCACAATCAGCTGATTGATTTTATCCTGCTGGTGCAGGGGCAATCTGGGGAATAGTGGCAGGGGGAGAACCAGTAAGTAAAGCATGGTTGGGATCTAATTCCAATCCCAAATTGCATGAACTGCCATGCATGTGTGGCATGGCACCATTTGTAATTGTTGGGATTGAGGATTTGATCTCATCATATCTTAAAATGACTGTCTGTCAGGGGTTCGAGATAATAGGAATGGCATGATGGCATCCATCTGCCAACCAAACAGTGAAGCATGAGATCTGAAAGTATCAATTGACATCAACTTGGAAGAGGTATATACTGAATTCAAGAAGTGTATGGATATAAAAATGATAATATAATCTTTTTCCTAGCAAAAATAATCAATTTGAAGATGTGTTTTGAAACCTCCATAATGATACATATGTGTGTGTATATACATATATATATATATGTATACTATATCATTGTATAGATTGTATTCTATACCATTTCAGATAGATGCATATCTTTCTTAAATATCTTGAGCCATAGGGATAGCACTTATTTCCTATTTAACATATTCCAGTGCTGAAATGATCTTCTTAAAAAGTTTCTCTTAATATCTAACCTAACTTAATCTCTCCTACTGTAGGTTAAAACAATTGCTGCTTCCCTACTCTCCGTGGACATGGAGAGCAATTTATCACTGTTCTCTTTATAACAATCTTTTACATATTTGAATACTGTTATCAAGTCCCTCCTCCACCTCCTCCATCTTTTCCTTTCTAGACTTGTCTTTCAACCTTTCTTTACAGGTTATATGAAGTATAGAATACATCATTCTTGTTGCTGTCTGTTGGAGTTTCAATCTACCTGTATCTATTTTGAGCTACTGCACCTACTACTCCAGCTGTGCCATCCCCTCTAACCCCAAGTATTGAGTAGAGCAAAATACATGTCTGACTCACAATATTCCTATTGTTATGTCTCAGAATAACATTTCCTGACTTATGCTCAGTTTGAAATCTGTTATAATCCGGTTTCTTTTATGCGTTGCCTCCATATAGCTATGTATTCTGTATTTTCTAATAGTGCATTAAATTAGCATTTAGCAGTTAGAACAATTGAATTCCATTTTGTTTATAAAAATATAATTTCTCCTACTATTCAAACTCATTTTGAATTAAAATACTGTCTTCTAAAGTGTGTGTAACACTGAAAATCTGGGCCATTTTTAGATTTTATGAGCATGTGCTGTATTCCACCTTGCAGGATATCAGTACAAATATAGAAGAGTGGGGACCTAAGATGGATACCTTACAGAATTCCACTTGATATGTTTTTTCCAACTGATGGCCAACCATTGATACCTATTACTTAAATATGATATTCAGCCAGTTGTATACGCATCCACTTATAGTAACTGTGCCTAGACCATGTTTTCTTAGTTTGCTAGAAAGATAGTTTGGTTATAGGGATGTCATGTGGAACTGTGTTGAGAGCTTTCCTAATGTAAAGAGTAATTGCATCTAATATTTCTCCTCATTCAGTAAGCCATTTAACCCATCATGCTGGATTGGTTAAGCATTTGTTTTTGATGGGCAACAGGCACATGCAGGAATGAAAAAATGTTCCCCACGCTGCAAGTTTGCATTGTAGGGAGAAAATTAGACCCCTGGCTATCCAGGGGTCTAAAAAAATGAAGTATAAAAAAGTGGGGCAGGAGGCTGAGTCTTCCAAAGAGATGCTCTGGCTGCCAAAGCATCTCTATGGTTATCCCTAGTCCTGGGTGCTGAAACATGTACCAGGGCTCCGGTGCCGGTGAATAAGAGGTTGGGGGGGGAGGAGGGGGAAGAGACTGTGAGGGGGACTCCCAATGGCCCTACCCACTTCCCCACCCCCTGATCCCCACCAGCCCCGCCAGCCCTACCAGGGCTGGGCCCAACACTTGCCAGGCCCCCCCGAACCCCCAAGCCCTGCCGGGAATGGTCCCTCCCCCTGCCAGCCCACCTGAGCCACCGGACCACTGCCCTGTATGGCCCCATCCCCCCAAGACCTCATCCCTGCCCCCCCCACCCCATACTTTAAAAAACAAATAAACCCAGCACTTACGGGCAGTTGAAGCTCCAGCTGCTGTGTGTCTGACTGGGGCCCCACCCACACAGTGCGGGGCAGACAGCCCCAGCAGCCCCAGGCTGAGCCCTGCTGCCGCAGGGGGCTCTGCCAGGAGGCCCCAAAGCCCCCCCCCCACTTCTCAGGTAAGCAGAGGCTTTTTTTGCTGTTTTTTTAATGTTTTTTTCTAAGTGATGATGCTTGGGGTTGTGGGAGTAGCCTTAGGAGCATGGGGGTGCAAGCTGGGTGGGTGGGGAAGCCATTTGGGGACTGCAGAAGCTGGTGGGGGATGGGGCCAGGTGGGGCAGCAAATGGGGGCTGGGGTGGGGCATGTGAGTCTTTCGGGGGGGTGGTAGCCCCTGTGGGGGGCATTTGTCTCCCACTGGGGGGTCATACCCCTTCTGTAGAGAATGAACCCCCTGTTGGGTGTCTGTACCCCTTGTGAGAGTGCCTATCCCCTTGTTGGGGGTCTGAACCCCTTTTGGGGGGCTAAATAGTTTGTGTGGGAGATGAACCCCCTTTTGGGGGGCTGAATCCCGTGTTGGAGTGGTATAGCCCTTGTGTGGGGCTGAACCCCTTGTGTGGGGGCTTAAACCTACGTTAAGGGGCCATAGCTCTTGTGTGGGGTCATCGCCCTGTGGGAGGGCAGCAAAATATGTATTCATGAATTCATGAAACCTGTATTTAGAGTTCACTTTATTACTATTATAAGAGACTTGCTTTAACTCTGTAAGATATCTCAGTAGAACGTTGTCCAACTGATCACTGTGTCTGTCTCACTCTGTGTCTCTCTTGATAGTGGTCTTTTGTTTTACTTGTGGAGGAACATGAATTTGGGGGTATTTTAGAAAGTGATTTGGGGAATTATTATTTTTTTTTTATCAGGGATTTCTTAGTTTTCCAATAGGGAACACCAGAATTCCTGCTTGGGAGGCCAGTGGCAGGAACCTGTCTGCTCAGAAATGGCACCTTGGACCCAGCTGGCTGTCGCTTACCTCCTGGCCAAATGGGGCCAGGAGGACATGCTTTGACAGTTCAAAGCAGGCCACCACGCCTGTAACATCTTCCAGGTGATAGCTGCCCAGATAGCCAGGCAGGGGGTGCATGGCAGTAGTGCCGCACAAAGGTCAACCCTGCAACCACAGCCCACTGGCAGCTGGTCCGGAGGTGTAGATGCCTCTACTGGCTGTGCAGTCCCCATCCAGGTCTGGCAGGTGCATAGCAGGTCACAGCCAGGCAGCAGCTCCCACTGCCAGACTGCTACAGTGGGTAAAGGGTGCAGGGAACTCTCAGGGCTGCTTCAGCAGTCCATCTGGCACAAGGGGTAGTGTTCACAGGTACCAATTGTCCAGGCCCCAGAAGCTCCTGAGAGCTAGTAGCCCTGAGATACTTGCCAGGGTGGCTTTTTATGCTTTTAATGTCAAGACAGGGCAGCTTTTTATACTGCTGGGGACAGCACAGTTGCTGGCCCTGGGCTCCAGCTCCCTCTGGCTGCAGATCTGGAAGGAGCCAGGCAGGGTTATTTTGCTCCAAGTAGTACAATTTGCTCCAATGTTCCAGCACATGCGCTGAAGCAACAAGCCCCGGCTCAAATTTGCACTGCTTCTATTTGAGCTGCTACAAGTGCATGTGCTTACAGGTGTGGACATGCCCAATGAGTCCATGTTGTGGATTTCTCTAGGCATTTACTTTCCAGGGCATTTGGAGTTAGACTTAATGGCTTATAATTGTCCAAGTCTTCCTTTTCCCACTTTTTAAACTAGGTACTAGATTTACTTTTCCTTAGCCCTCTAGGACTTCTCTGACTTCTCTGATCTTCTGAGCTCAAAAAGATAATTGCTAATAGTTTAAGAGATTGTTTCATTTAATTCCTTAAGCAGCCTAAAGTAAAGTTGAATTGTCTTTGCCAACTTTAGTACATCTAATTTATCCAGTCTCCTTTAACCTATTATTTCATGATCTGGCCTCTTTATTTTTACCCCCTTTCTGTTAAAATTAATTATGGGCTTTTTTTTCCTACCTACAGCTCAATGAGAGTGACTTACAACAATACTGTGTGAAGGTGGCAAAGGCATGGATCATTGTGACTTAATCTTCATCTGATAGATTAAGAAACTCTGCCGTCTCCTTGTAAGCAAAGATGGAACAAATGAGTTTTTCACCTCCATTCTTCCTGGGCAGACACATTCAGCATAGAGTCCAATGGAACCCCATGCTTCTACCATATTAATCACTGCTCTTTTTTAAGAAAACATAGCCTTGACTGAAAGGCAGGTCAGACTCTTGGCTACTTTCTTGACTTATCTCCCGTCACCATCGTTACATCATTCTAATTAGTTTGAACAATCACTTTAAGAACAGGCTATTAGTGCGTTTAGTTTGTTTCTTCAGTTGGTAGGGTTGTGGTTTGTTTGTTTGGTATTGTTTAGTCATGTGGGCTGCTTAGGACTACTATGGACTATGTCTAGTGAAAAAGAAATGCTAAGCTGGAACATATAGTAAAAAAAAAATGTCCTTACAAATTGTTTCAGAAATATACCCACAGCAATTGCCTCTAGTGTTAGGAACACCATTAACTTTACTAGTTTTTAATCTTTCTTAGCCAAAACAGGCAGGGAATGTGAGATGACTTTTGTTCTAAATTGTCACAAACCCATCCATTGCATAGATATGAAGTCCCAAGTTTCTCCCTGATGTGCCATTGCTTGTCCTAAGGAACACAATAAGATTTACCCTGGGATAATTTCTTGTCTCTGCAGGCCTCAAATCCACTGCCCCTACACCTGACAGTGTGGCTGGAGCCAGGGAATCTTTGCCAGCTCCAGGTAATCACCCCTTTGGAAAGAATTTTAGGTCTTCCCTTTTGTAGAAGAGGCTACCTAGGAATATTACTCACTCTGAGATTAAAATCTACCACAGGAAAACAGTAAGGTAACAAACAAGAAAAAGATTTATTCTATAGGAGAAACAAATAATACAAGAAAGACATAAGAGAAAGAAAAGAGTCTCACCTCACATGTGGCTACAAATAGTCCTTCTGAGAGTCTTGCCAGTATTTCTAGATACTAGGATTTCTGCTGATCCTACCAGCTGTGACAACATGAAACCTTATTTTAGCCCAAGGCCTGAGGACCTGATCACCGCCCAAGACTAAGCCAAATATAGTCAGGTAGCAGTTACAGGTATATCCTAAATACCTTCAAGCCAGCCCCATGCCTAGCATGTTCTCTTCTTTTAAAAAGTCTCAAGATCCTCTAGAAATCTCTTTCATTCTCAAGATCCTCTAGAAATCTCTTTCATTCTGGGGACATTTGGAATTCCCTTAATTACCCCTCTTCCTAAGGTGCCTTTAGGTGCTTGTACACGTGATGATGTCATGGTGTACACATGATGAAAATTTTCCTTTGTGTGGCTTAATAGTGTCACACACTACATGTACATGAGTTCTGGAGGTTTTTAATGAGTTTGCATTGTTGCAAACTAAACTACATCCCAATCACCTGTGGCCACCAAGACAATAATGTATATACAGTGACAGAAAAATAAAACCTACCTTTAACTTAAAAACTCACCATTTCAGTTTAGAGTGTAAAGACTGCAACCCTGAGGCCTAAAACCTTGTCACATGCACAAGTGTGGCTTTTGAATAAGACCAAATACAGGGTTACTCATATCAACTCTATACCCTCCCAAATCATTCTTTTTTTCTTGGGTGGGTTGTGATATGACTCACTTGTTATCAACCAAAATACTACCTAGGGTTTTGTTGTTGTTGTAGATTCTTTATTGCTGTTTGAAATGTATGAGTACAGTAAGATAGACAGATCCCAAATTGTCCTTATATTCATAGCAGTTTAGGAAAAAAGTAAAATAAGCACATTTGGAAGATACTGAGAATAAAAATAGCCAGTGAATTCCCTGAAATAAATATTTGGAAATAACATTTCATTGTATAATTTAAAACTTTAATTCAATGGTTTAGATAGCATTCTACAAATGCTGATTTTCCCTTCCTTTTTCCACCAGAACTCCTTATGTACATTCTAGATATACCAGGAATTAAAGACTGGACCAAAACATGAGTATGATTTAATGCCAAATGCCTATAATCATTGGATACTGTGCACTGATTTAGGAACACTGTCCATTTGGATTTTCAGTACTGTCATCTCCTTGTTCCCTGGCTTCTGAGGGTTTCATTCAGGCCCTTAAAGTTACTGATTTTTTTTAAAGTAAATGAATATTTATAGTCTTTAAAACAAAACATGATGAAATGAAAAATGCAAGTTAAAAGTGGCTCTTGAGTATCTTCAGTTGTACTTGAAGTTTTAGTCAGTATAACCCGAGAGAGCTGGGTTCTGCCAGAAACTTTCTTCTTAAAGGCTTTGAAACCACATAAAAAAATATAACAGGTTGAAAATACTGGTAAAATAGAGAAATCTACTTTTATTAAAGCACAGTGTGGCATTTCTGTATCTTAACTGATTTTCATTCTTTTTAACTTCTTATTCTTTAGTTAATTCCTCATGAGACAGGGACCACCAAAGGTCTCAAATCTAGCCTCCAGGATATAGAATTATAGTTCTTTGTCACCCGATAAATCTACTTTTACAGGCAGAGGTGAGAGTACATTTCACCCTGAAGATACCTGATACTTTCTACCTCTTATTATTTGTATAAGAAGAAAATAGTCATTCATATTCTCAGCTGAGGTAAAGTGGCAAAGCTCTATGAAGTTCAGGAGATGAACTGAGTTCTGGCCTAATGCAGAGCTGTGCAATTCATCTAGTGTCATGGGGCAGTTTGTAGGTCAGATCCAGAGTGCCAGGACAGTCCACAAACCAGATTCAGAGCATAGAGCAGTGTCAACTGGCCCATGGGTCTTGAACATGACAGTATCAGTTAATTAATGTGGCTTCCATTACTGTGGCATCCACCTCCTTCAGCCAAAAAATTTGGGCTCTTCCGGAAGTGATGTGAGCCAAATGATGTGGCTTTGCATTCTGAGTCTGGCCTATGGGACCAGAAGTGTGATGGTAGGACAAGTGACAACATCATTAATGGCTCTATGAGCTCTGCAATTAATGCTGCCACTGCTTGCCATGTTACCAAATGTCTGGACCTGCGAGTAGGCCCCATGACACTGCTCTGTGGACAGGGAGAGGTATTTTGGTCACCCCTGATATAACATACTGACCAGTTTTAGAAACAGATTTTCCTAAATCCCTCATTTGTATTGGAGTAAAGAAGAAAGAATGTAAGTGACCTTGGAAACTTCTCTTTCTCCTCACCCACATTTTCTATTGACTTGGCTATAGCGGACCAAACTTGTGATTCCAGTAATAAGCTATCATATTATTCCATGAATATATAGTCATTTTTAGCACCTTTCTAAAGCTCACATTGTGAGGCAATAAGTCACAGTATATTTTTTTTACTAATCTTGCTACACTTACTTTTTAAATTACTCCAGGATGAGCTCCAAAGAGATTTTAAGAGGGAGGTATTAAAACTGAAAAGTTGTTAGCACGTAGGCTAATAAACTCAGACACATTCAGTCCTGCAGTCCCAGTGAGTAGTTAACACGAGGACACTGGACATTAATGAGCTATTTTGTAGACTTATAAAAGTCATTTCATTTGTGCAAGGTCTCAACCTGAGAACTAGACACACATGCCATTACAGATTCATGTCCTGCTTCTCATTTCTACATCGTGATGCAGTTATCTTACATTTTCCATATTTTTAATCTTAATGAATGGTTGTGATAAAGCACAGTTCTATGTCGTGTATGTGCATGTGTGTATGTGTGGGAAGCTTCAATGGGGAAAAAAAGAAAGTAGATGCCTTGTACAATTCTGTATGGTTCAGCTAATCTGTTTAATGCCATAGATCATAAATAATTACTTGAACAAGTTAGGGTATGTTCTTTTTCTTCCATACAATAAAGTGACAATATTGGTCCCAGTTTTACACATAAAGATCAACCTAATTATTCATGTTATAGACTAACTTCTTAATCAATGTAGATTATTACTAAATTATTAACCACTTGGCTACAGCCAGTGCTTTTGAAAATCATTAATTTGGAGTAAATACTTCTGAGGGGTTATCGCCTTATCAGACAACATGAGAATATTTTTAATTTAATATTATTAATACAGTGTCCAACTGCAGCTATCTTATTGGCTGCGGGGGTGGGGGTAAGGTCATTAAATCACATTTAATGGAGTTAACTGTATAATGTGCTAGAGAGATACGGCATTGATGACACTTTCATTAATTGAAGGTTGCCATAACAACTCCATTGAAGGCCTGCATTGAACACCCCTGAGTTACAAAGAAAACGAGTTGTCCCTTATCACCTTTATAATAATTTTTAACACTTGCACATTCACAGCATACTTAAGCAAGAATAACTGATGTTAAGACCATATGGACATGAAAGGAATATGTGAAAAATCAAAATACTAGCAACAGACAAGAAATGCCTATCTATTCTTTAAAAGGTTGATGGGATTTCTACTTGTACAAAGTTGGTACTTCAGTAATGGACTAACTTGAATAAAAAGTCATTTTTTTCCTTGATGTCAATACAGAAGAGTAATATGGAGGACGATACATGTTTTGACACCGTGCCAAAGTGGTGGCAAAGTGTCGTGAAGTATCAACATGTATATCATTATTATAAATATTATAAAGAGTTGGTTTTGTCTTGAAGACAGACTTGTCTCTACTGTAGCTGGGTACATTCATAAAAGAATCTGTGTAAATTTTCCAGAGTGGAACAAGATACGATTATTGTTTGTATTTTGTTTTTGTTCTTTAACAAAACATTATGGACATACCAAATGAGCGAGGACATGCCTATTGCAGTGTCTCAAATCAGTTTGAGATGCCGCAAGAGGCACGCTAAGAATGTATTTTTTTTTTCCCCTGCACTGACTCTAAGTTTGACTCCAGGATACCCCGGAATAAAAAAGAAAAAAAAAAAACCCATGCTGAAAATAGGGGCACAGAGAATGCTTCTTGAGCATTCCCTGAAGCAATCAGAGACTGGGTCCTCTAGAGAGATGCTTTAGCACCCAGCCTGAAAATCTTTATGTCTGCCACATGCTCCTGCTGCTGTGTGCCATCAGGCCAGAACAGCTCCTGCCTCCATAGAGCTGGTCTAACCCAATGGCACATGAAGGCAGAAGCCAGCCCAGCTTGATGGCATACAGCTCCTTCCTGCAGTGTTGGGAGCCTCAGGTCATTGCAGGAGCCAGTCTGGTCCTGCCCAAAGGTGCATGTCAGCAGGCCAGGGTCGCTCCATGTACCACATGGAGCCCCTGTGTCTCAGGTGGCATCCTGAACTGCTAGGGGACTCTGCCTGCAGCACACCATGAGCACCCTGATGACCCACTGCTGTCTGCAGCAGTTGGGGCAACAGGGGCTGTATGCCATGGGGTTGACAGGGGACCCACCTCTCTCACACAGTCCCTCCACACCCACAAACCCCTGCACAATTCATCCACAAACCCCATTCCTCCACCCAAAAAACCCCACACCCACAAACCACTCCCACAAATCCTTACCTACATAACCACCCACAAACCACACACCCACAAACTTCCCACAATCTACACACAAATCCCACAGCCCCCAAAATACTGCACAAGCCCCACAACCCTTCACAAACCTTAGCTCCACAAACCCTATATCCAACTCTATACATACCCACAGTCCCCTTAATCCCCTCACAGACCCCACATGCTTCCACCCACAAACCCAAGACTTACTCCCTATATCCCTTCCCCCCAAAACCCCACATCCTCCTCACAAATCTCACATGCTGCATGCCTAGCTTCCGGACAGAATGGGCCTTTTCTGGTGAGAGCAGCCCTGTCCCAGGCCAATATCAGCACTGGGACTTGTGACCCCAGCCTGGGGGTGGGGCTTCTGGTCCTAGGAACCACTTGGGGGATGTGATGGGCTGGGGGGAGGGTTTGAAGTGGCAGCTGGGAGGTGTGTGTGAGAGGGAGAGATGGGGGTCAGAGATGGGGGAGTGCTCTGGGTAGGAGAAGCTATCCGAGCTAGGTTAGCCCCCTGCCCACCTAAAGCAGCCTGTGCTGGGGGAGACTGGTTTGAAAGGGCCGAGTCCCAGAGCCCCAGTTGAGGGCTTCCTGGGAACAACATGGGGATTGCTATAGCCTGGGCACAGGTGCAGGGAGCAAAACTGCAAGGGTTGGCACCATGGGTGACTGGTGCCACCTTGGTCAGGGGGCACATGACCTCCCCCACAGCAACCAGTAAGTAACTGGGGTGAACAACAGACCTGGTCCACTTCCAGGTCTGTTGCTGAGCACGCAAGGGGCTTCCCACACTCCCATGAAATGCTCCATCTACCCCACCATCACAGCATTAGCTACCCACACCTGGTACCTCAAGGTATGTATAAAAAACATTTAAAGTTGTGTCTATGGCTGAATCACTAATTTTCTGAATCAGCATCGAATCTTCAGAATTGGATTCAGCCAAATCAAATTGGGACACTGATCTAAATCAATGAATCAAATCACTGCCCACAATTGCGCTGAATCCTAACCCAAATTGAATACAGCCCATTTTGCACACCCCTAGAAGCCATGGATTGTCCATTGGATGCAGGCAGGAGGTGGTGTGGGGAAGGGGGTGGCAGCTCCTGCTTCTGAGCACTGCTTGTCCAGGTGCTGCTGAGCCAGCAGCTCATCTGGTGCTCACCCGCTGAACATTTTCCTAGTATCCTCCACTTATTTACTTTTTTCTTTCCCCTATTTCCTCTTAAAACCTTGGTGAATGGGCTGCTTGAGCAATCACTTTTTACTTTGCACCATCTGTAGAAGAGCCATCCTTTATCCAGGGAACCACAAATATGAACCTTTTCCTACTTATAAGGTTTGTGACCACTCTTTTAAAATACAGAATGGGAATCTGCTTATATCTAATATAATCAGGTACCGTACAGTCTCATTTAACCAGGATTTCAACCTTCTTTTGAGTCAAATCTTGCAAATTATTCTCATTTTCAACTTTTCTTGAAAATTTATGAATGTCATTGGTGTTTTCCACCTCTTCCTCATTTCCTAAACCTTTTCTCTGTACCTTATTGTGTGTGTGTGTGTGTGTGTATATATATGTATGTGTATATATATATATTACCCATCCTCTTTATTCCTTTTATCATTCCCTGATTGTACCATAGCTACATGATCTTGGTCTTACATTTTCTTCCTTCCATATACTATAAGGTGTCTGACCCTGATAAAATTACATATTCTCAGGTCTTGTCTGTCCCATTCAGGGGAATATGTGACCCTCATTAGTAGAGTTGTATTTGTTCCAGGGCTAACATCTCATAGTTGAATTCCTGTCATTTAAATTGTACTTAATCGTTCTCATAGATTCATAGCTCTTAAATATTTGACAGCATCTTCAAATTTATAGAAGCTACTTTTAATCGGGGAGCTTCAAGAGCTATAGCTCCTGTATATTTTAAATAAAGTATTTTATTTAATTTCAGAATCTTTAACCTCTCCCTCATATAGAAAAGTTGAAGAACAAAATGGTCTTTGTAAATAATTTGCAGCATTTTCAAGTCATATATTTAAATGACACATTTTAATGCTTGGGTTATTTAACATTTATGTGGATTTCAGTCATTTTACTTAGAAAACAATTTAATGCCTTTAATCAAAAAACCTTCATACAGACCTTTCCCCATTAATCCTGTATTTCTGTTGTACTGCTGAAAGATAGCTCCATGGAAAATTGCTCTGCTGTTTCAAAATTTGGAATGTAGCTATCTCTTCAGAAAGGAACTGACACTTTACAATTACCTCTACCTTTCCTTAAAATCTTTACAGATAAATGAAGAAATATGTATGTCACAGGGGGAGAAGTCCTGGGGACACGCCAAAGTGCCCCAAAGGAGCCGTGGAGGCAGAGGCGAACGGCGGAGACCAAGAGGAAAGAAAAGGAAAATGGCAGTTACTTACCTTAGGATCACTGGAGAACCCCGCATGTGGCTGGAACGATGGCGTGGAACACCTGCGGACGGCGGGTGACTTCAGCCCGAGGCACTGGCAGGAATGTATAAAGGAAGAGGCCATGGCCAGGACGAGGAGGAGAATGTGGCTGCCGGGCGGAGGCTGTGGCAGAAGCGGCTGGAGTTGCGGAGCACTGGATCCGGCAGGTGGAGCAGGCTCCGAGTGGGAGAGTGAGCCTGGGAGGCACGGCTTGCCAGAGCCGGCTGCTGACGTGTGCTCCAGGCTAAAGAGCCAGCTTGGAGGGTGCAGGACGCCGAAGCCGACCGCCAGCACGTGCTGTGAACAGGAGAGAGAGCCCGGGAGGTGCGGAACACCGGGGCCAACTGTCGGCACGTGCCTTGAATGGGGGAGAGAGCCCAGAGGACGTGGAATGCTGGGAAGAACGGCCAGCATGCCCTACGGAGAAGAAGAGCCCAGAGAGAGATGGACACCGGAGGATGGCAAGTCTTTAACCGGTGAGCTGAGGAAGAGTGGGGAGCAAGCCGCGGATGTGCGGAGGGACCCACGGCCCCCAGAAGTCCCAGAAAGAGGACTGCAGCCAGAGGCAGACCCAGGTGGGAGAGGGAAGCCCTGGGGTGACCCAGAGAGGGGACGTCCAGACCAGGTGGACCCAGAGAGAGGGCTCTACAGTGGGGAGAACTCAGAGAGGGTGTCACTCCCGGGGGAGCAAGGCAAGAGTGGTGAGTAGCCAGACCGGAGAGTGAGGGCTACCAGGCAGAGTCGCGGGTAGCAACTTGATCTAGGGGCCAAGACCCGGTAGGGGACTAGCGGTATTTAAGTTTAGTAGAATTCTTTTGTTTGGTTGTGTTACCCCGGGTTAGAAGGGGTTGTGGCACGGGGGCAGATAGAGGGAGGAAAGCTCATCCGTAGGTGGAGGGCCAGGGAGAATAGCAACGAGAATGCCAAGAACTGCTGGGCAGGGTAAGGGTGAGGTGGAAGGGGTGAAGGAGCCTCGCAGAAGATCCCGACTGCAGGTAGCCAGAGGGGACAGCCGCCCGGAGGGAAGCCCCACCCACTGGAAGATCAAAGTCGTGGCAGGCAAGAAGGGGCGGACCCTGGAGCGGAACGAGACCTGCCCCAAGGCTTCCTGCGACGGCCAGCCGGATATCTACGAAACCTCGGAGCAAAGAGGCCCGAGGTAAGATGTTCGACGCCTGGCAGCTACAGTATAAAATATTGGTTTATTTTGGCCAATATAGATAGGAAAAATTGCTTTTCCATTTGCTAGAATCACTTGCAGTATATTAGCACTGTTAATTGGATAACTTAGCAAATATAGTTAAGCTATGCATTAGCCTATCAAACTCTGCCCCACATTCTGATGCTTAATGTTCTTTGTCCTTTAGTTTCAGCTTGTGTGGGGGTTTTTTTTAATATTATTTTGGTTTTCAGTGAGAATCTTTACAGAATGTTACAATTAATGTCTGATTTGTGATCCAGAAGAGATGACCATATCTTGTTAAAACCTTCAATATATGAGATGTTGTTAAAATATGGACAAGGCTGGAATTTCTAGGCCAGCAATCATTGACAATAAAGTATGTTTGTTTGCATACCAGGGACCTAATTAGGTCTAATTATGTAATCCCAGTGACGTCAGAAGGGGAGTACCTCACTTTGATTTACCAACACATCATCAAGTCATGGCAGGAGAGAATCAGGTAACTCTGAGGCATGACTAGATCAATTGCACTCTCACCCCAATGGCCCAGTCCAGTCAGGCACAAGGCCGGTACATCACCGACACAGAACCCGTGCCATGAGATCCCCTCAACTGCTTGCTTGCTGGGGTTTTGGGGTGAGAGGCAGGACAGGCCCATGAGGTAAGGGCCTTCCCTCCCTTCTCACCTCAGACTCCAGACAACTGCAACCAGAAGATGCAGCACAGTCATGCCCAAGCAGCAAAGAGTTTCTGTTCCCCCTGCCCATCTGTCTGCACAGGCAAGAAACAAAGCATTTTCTGTCTCCCCTCTGTGACAACTAGCGGGACTTGGGCTGGTCCGGTGCTTACCCAAAGCAGGTGAGCACCAGCAAAGGCTAGCAAGCTGTCTAGCCAGAGCCCCCGGGGATGGCAGCAGAATGCAACCTACTTTGAAGCCTGATATAGGTGGTATAAATGTTCAAAAAACCACTCTAACATAAAGCTCTTTAGCCTAATATCACATCATCAAGGGTTAACTTAGAGAGGGATCCACCATTTTTAAAGTGCTTAATGTATGCTCTGTTACGGCTTCAAAACACTTTCTGCATGCTTAGCATGTGTTAAGTGTAACATCTGTACCCAGCCTATAGGTCTCCAAAGGTGCATCTCTATAAATACATTACAATGTCCTCTAAGAAAATGGGAGAACTATGAATCTCCCTGGGTGGAATACGAATACGATTCCATTCCTGAAGTGAGAAACAAACTTGGGGTTAGCAGCCGCTGACACTGAGGTAGATGCAGAACAGGATCTGAGCCACAATCACCAACAGATCACCACAAAACCAAATGTTAAAAACTGAAATATTTAGTTAAAAATAAAAAATATTGAAATAGGAGAATAGGAACATGTGAAAAGTTTTATATACCTTGCTAGGATATTTGAATGAATAGGTTTTGGAGTACGAACATTTGGATTTAGACCAAAAAAAACCCCTCACCCCTTGTTTCCCTTAGAAACTTCCAAGATTTTTCCAGCATTTAAAAAAAATATATCTACACACACACACACATATATATACACACACACACTCACATGTACCATATATATACATACACACACACTTAATACACCCTAATCATATCTATCTGTGTGGACACATACACATACTTATCTGTACCATATATATACATACACATACATAATACACACTCATTTTATGTATAAACACATATAATATCAGTGTGCATTACATGTGTGTTTATGTGTATATATGGTACATACAACTATCTAGATGTATCTATATGTGTGGATAGATAGATGGATAGATACATAGATAGATAGATATGTTCCAAAATTTCCATCAGGAGATTTTCAAGACAAGCAAATATATGTTTATATAAGCAAACATATATATGCCAGTCCTATATATTTTTGTTGGTTTGTTTGTTTGTTTTTGCTCTGAAAACATTCTGATGGAAAATGGTCAACCAGCGCTATCTGTAAAGCTAACTTGTCATTTATCATATCAGCATATAATCCTTTGCTTATGAGTGTAGACATTAGTAAACAATTCCTCATGAAATAATATGATGATAACATTCTTAGTATAATACTCAATTGGCATAGGTTAATGTAGAGAATAAAACAATATTGTGATAGTTAAAGAGATATCCAGATCAAAAAAACAGTAAGGCTGTAATTCAGCTATACAGCTAGGAAGTGTGTAAGAAAAGTAAAACAGAAACTTGCTACAGTGTACTAGTCTACTTTCAGTGTTAGTAATTCATTTTCAAGAGCCCCAGATACCTTCAACAGTCTTCACAAACAATAATGGGTCAATTACATATTATTTCTTGGAATGCCAAGGATTCTGCTGTAGTTTCATTTTTAAATAAAGAATTTTCCTTGCTATGAAACCTGCAGGCCAGATAGCAAATGTCACCTCAACAAATCTTTTTTAGTTTAATTGAAATGCTTATCATCTTTTTTTCAAGTTTTGTACCCTCTCCTGGGTCTTCAATTTTTCTAAGCTAAATTGGAGCATTAACAGATGAATGTCCTTTCTTCTGTTATAAAATGTGCTGTCAGAAAAAAAAAAAAAACTCCAAGAAAAAGCACCTTGTTATTCAACTTATCTGATACTTATGAGTCTTTGAGTTATATCTGCTTATTTTACTGACAAAAGCAAAGTAGCACTAGTAGCAGTGTACCATAATTCAATGCGCAACTTGAATCCTTTATGTAATACTGCATAGTGTATCAATTTAATAAAGAAAAGTTTAAATTGAATAAAGCTGCTGCTCCTTAAAACTAACTTTTTAAAAAGGACAATGTCAGGGTATTTTTAATACTTTTCACATACAGTTTTTTGCTGCCTTTTTAGTCTAACTCCTAGAAATTTAAAGCAGAACCTAGTTCCTTACTGACTTTTTTTCTCAATTGCTTCTAATTAAATGCTGAACTTCCTGCTACTTTTTTTCTCTAGAACATAAAAATAAATATGAAGAATGACATGAATTTAACAGATACAACAAGAGAAGATATGTCAAGTTTGGTCTTAGTTATTAACACAGACAATCTCTCTGTCTCCACATTTTTCAGGATAATACATTTTTCCTTTAATTTTTAAGTCTAGCTATCCCACCATGCACAGTTGTCTATTAAACTGTATAATGCAGCCTCCTGGAATATTGAAGACATCACTCACTTTTCCAGGTAAGACAAAGGTCTGCCATGGAAAAGAGAAAGCAGATGTAATAGATTTCCATCTCCTATGTTAAAATATATTTATTTTAATTATATCTAATAATATACACTTCATTTGGGTAACATTGTGATTTCATTGGTACATGAGAATGGTGAGCTATAGTAAGCTGAAATCAGAAAATATAGAAAAGTTTGTAGGCTCAGAGTTTCTTTAGAGACTGGAATTAACTAGCTCTAGGACGTAGAATTGTTTAGTAGTTCACACACACTTAGGCCAGATAGAGACATTATACTTTTACTAGTATACGTGATTGAAAACCAGTCTATTCCCATAAAAGAACAGAAGTTCAGCACACATATACTGATTTAAAAATGGCTGAACTCAGTCTAAAATTCTCTCCCCCTACTCCACCAAAGGACAAATAGGCACATCTACATGCCACTGTATGGCAATGCTGTTATAGCATTGCAGTAACAATGTCTACTGTGCCATGTGAGCAGCGCAGAATTAGATTTCCCCACTACGTCACCGTATTGGCATACTGTAACCAGAGAACACATCGCTACAGCAATGTAGCTGGTGATCACATATAGATCCACGTGAACTGCTATGTTACCACAGTGCACTATGTGGCGATGTTGCGGATCAGAAGGTTGCCATAGGGTAATGTGTAGATACTCTCAGTATATGCTATTCACTTCCAATCTAAACCATGCCATTTGCAGAAAAACACATAACCACATAACTTAGATTGATTCTACAATGGGCTTTTTGAATGCCTGTACCTAGCCTTGAAGAAGAGAGACAAAAATGACTGGAATTAGAAGCAACTGAAAACAACAACATAGTCCAATTAAAATAGCTTTAATGGGATCCCTCACTATTTGCCTATTAAAAAAACACTTTGAAAAACATATTAAAAATATTGAGTGAAAAGATTCTTTCCAGGAAATGAAATCAAGGGATTATTAAAACTGAAAGGAAAAAGAACAAACACATTTTTCCACCTAAAACTGAAATAAAACTATAATGTCAGGAAGGAGCTAAAGTTTGAACACTGACAGGGAAAAATACAACTGTTCGTTCAGAGAATAGCAGAAAGCAGGGTGGCTACTTCTGAAAATATTTTGTAAACACAAGGATTTTTCTGCATAGTTCTACAGCTATTGTAATACACGAAAGTACTCATTAAGCAGAAAAATGTATGCATCCTTGCATTTCTTCTCAACTAAATAAAAACTGATATTTCACAAGACAGTTCTCTGTACCAAGTAACTTATTAAAAGTGCATAAGATACTCTAGGTTTACAGTTGTTCAGATATGTATACTTCCTAAAATGATAAAATTGTTTGTTTTGAAAAAACATAAAATAAATTATAAATACTTTTTTTCTGTTATGCTCTTGCCACTACTACAATAATTCCATTGCATAAGGAGTAGTTACGTATATATTCAAATGTTGATCTATGCAGAATTAAAGGTTTCATAAACAAAGGCATTCTTGGATGAACACATCATCCTACCCCTCTCCCTTCATATATCCTCTCACATCATATATAGATTTTGAATAATCCTCTTTAGAGACTTAGGCAGTCCAGCAAAAACCAACCCTAACAGGTGAAAAGACAGCTGTAAATTCAATGGCCTGTTATATGCAGGATCTCAAACAAAATGATGTAATTGTCTTTTTGTGGCCTTAAACTTCATGAATCTATGAACTGGCTGTGTGCTGGTCTACTGATCACTGACTACCCTTTTAACTATTGCAGCAGCAAGACTCCTTAACCATTTGAATCGCTGCCTTTGAGTTGTCTTTTACCTGGCACTATACAAAGCCAATTCTGATTCTGCAGACTTATGCCATTACATTCTCATGTCTTAGTTTATATCAATCCTAGAAGATGTATATGTGGAAAGAGGGCAGAATATCTGGGAAAGACATTTTGTAGCTAGGAATATGGATGCCCCTTGTCCTATGTAATTTTAGAAGGACTTACTTCTAGCATCCCAGAGATGAAGACATGTTCCTGGGATGGAGAGAGGAAATACCTGTACTCCAGTGTTTAGTACTATATTGAGATAAGTTCCTTCTATAAATAATAAAATAAAATGGGGCAAACAGCAGAACAATCTCCTGGTCAAGGTCTCATTTTAATAAGTCATTCTTTTCTTTTTTATTGCCTCTCAGGTCATGAACAAATACAGATTATGTAACCTTTGCATCATGTAATGGGAGGATGGCTTACTGAGTAGCCACTAATTTAAAACTTGAGAGATCTTTGTTCTTTTTACAGATTGTGTGACCTTGAGCAAGTAATTTAAGGCAAGATCCATGAAGCAATCTCACTATTACAACACACAACTTTTACATATCCAGGTCCAGAGCAGATTTCACAGACCCCCTCAGGAGTTAAACTCTAAAGAAATGCTTACATCCACTCTGGATCTACAGCCCTGAATATTCTCTTAGAGTTAAAAGTTGGACTTTTCAGCATGGCTGCTATTGCTGGTGGTCTCCATCTTCTGTACAGAATTCTAGTGGTTGTAAGTTCTTGCTCTGCAAATAGACTACCTGAGTTTTAGAGCTTCCTTACTTTAATGGGATGGTAACTCCCATTTTCTACTTCTCAGAATAACATCTAGGCCAAATAATTATATAATATCCTGGGCAGGTGTATCCTCTTAGTTTTTTTGTTAAAGATGAACCACTAGGTAACTAACAAAGAGTTAGGGGCCTAGAGGCATGATAGCAAGAAGGTATGTGTCCTCTGTGATGAGGCCATTTGTTGGGAGAGAGGCATGATCCAAAAGCCTTTAAAATCAATAATAAACCTCAGAGCAGGGACCAGAATATTGGTAATCTGCTGATATACTATTGCAAAAGGAAGGGTTATACAATATAAGAGATAAAAGGCACATACGTATATGTTAGTAAGAGGTTAGATAACATTAAAATGGCCATCCAATTGAACTTAGTTTGTTTAGATGTGGACCTTATACTTAGATCCCTAGTTAGGTCAATCTAAATGTGAACTGTACAGAAGTTCAAGAAGGTTAGATAGGTCTAAAAATAACCAGCCCAATCTAAATTAATTGTTCCTTCGAGGTAGTTTAATTTGGATCAGAGCTGGTGAGACTGATCTAAGTGAGTTCCTTGTACACTCCAGAGGCTGGGAAATTCCAGTTCCCCCTGCCTTGGGCTGCATTTTTCTCCTGACATTGGGCTATTTTTAGCCTCTTGTCACCTTACTCCACCCGCATATGGAAAATCTCTCTCCCTGCATGGACCAGCCAGCTCTCTTCCCTCCTCCTCCCCTGCTCCCACCACCTTGCTCACCAAACCCCCAATTCCTGCAAGCCACTCCAAGTTCTGGTTTAACTGGTGTTCGCTGGTGCTGGAAGCTGAGGAAGAAAGTCAGGGTGGGCAAAGAGAAGAACAAGATTGGGGGGATTGTTACCAGGGGGGTAGAAATATAGCTTCTGGTCCTGGAAAGGGAGTGAGCCTCCCATACCATCAAGCCTTCCTGTGGACCCTGCTTGTCCCCCTGATCCCTGGAAATCCCAACAAGCCCCCATGCTAATCCCTTCCATCCTAATTTACCTTAGCTTGGGTGGCCATTTATAACTTTATTATAACCCCCCCAAAAGTCTTTATACACCCTAAAATAAATAATGGGGGGGAGGGGAATGATAACAGACCTATGACTACAAACAAGAAGCTAAATGGATCTGGTTCATTTTTTTATAAAAAATCAAAGTGTTTTGATGACACTTTTGATGGAATGTTTACTTATTGAATCCCAATAATGTTGAAATATTTAATATCAACAAGGTAAAAAGATTTTGATCTTGTCATTTGATTTCCATGGTTTTGACTTTTGTGTAAAAACATTGATATTAATATAATTATTTATAATGCATTCCCTTTGTGTGTGTCTGTATTCAATATATAATAGCTTGAACTTTCTGGTTTTGAAGGTTCTGAATAGACTTCTGAATAGATTTATTGTATTTTATTTTTCTGGAAGTGTTGAAAATTCTGGTTTTTGCTTTCAGTTCAAAAAACAAACAAAGAAATAAACAAAATTTTTGTCCTGCAGAAGAGAAATTCCATTTAAAATACACTCTTAACAAATGATTTCTCTTTTCACAGTAATTTTGGGTATATTGTAGTTACTATGCTGTTTGAAAAGAGTCCAACATTTTCTGCTCAGGCAGAGTTTTATCTTTTCTTCCTTAGGGTTAGAACAACCTGCAGTTCAATAGCTTAGAGTAGATACCCAAACAGATAAGATTGTTATTATGCTTTAATAATCCCATGTGCAGTCATAGCGGGAGAAAGTACATCATCTCTAAATCGTTAACTCTTTCTCACCTTTGACAACTCAAGACAAACCTAGATTTCCACTCTTTTGAAAATATTTTAGAATACAAGCCACTTGTTGGTCAGGTCTACAGATATATATCTCCCTGAAGCTGAAGCAAGATCCCTAAAAGAATAAGGTTTTATTACATACATCCATTTAGCACTCTTGATTTTATTGTAAGTAAAATTTTACTAACAACAAGCAGATGTGCCACAACCAGCAGCACCTGCCAGCATTTGGAATCACTTCAGTGTTGCTTAAAATAGATGCATAGTCCCTGAGCAATTTATCCTGCTGGGTGCTCTTGAATATTCGCTTTAAAACTGTCCTGTTTCTGACCGTGTGTAATGTGCTCCTTCCTGCTTGGTATGCTGGCACTGCTGTGACTTCTCACAGGATAAGCTTTGGGAGCTGCAGGACACATTTGTTAAGCTCTCAAATGAATTTTTCAGTAATGACATATGGGTGTCAGCTTTTTCTCTTGCCCTTTTTAATAGGTAGTCTCTTGTTTGGCTTCACTGCTGATTTTGCTTTTAGCTGTGGACCTACTGCTGAGAGAAGGGTCAACCTGCTGCTCATGGCTTTGTCCCTCTCTCCAGACACATTTTCTGTAACTTTACGGCAGTAATGATTTTCCTTCTTTTCCTTCCATTTTATAGTGTTAAGTTCAGTGTAAATGAATTATGAGATTCAAATATTAGGATCTTTCAGGACTGACAAGGGAACTTCCTAGAGCATTCATCACATTTAAATTCTTGCAAAATGCATGCAGGCTTACAGAGAAAAAAAAAAAGCCAAAGCTTAAGCTCCTTTGTCTGTTGAAAAATCATATAATATTGAATATATGACACATATATGTATTTTAATCATCTGCATATATATGTATTGTAACACGCACAAATATATATATATACTGTGATCATTAATATATTATTCTTGTAAATAGGTATTTCTGAGAGTGGGACACCTATCATATATATAGAAGTATCCCACAAATACCTATTTAACTCTTGAGAAACGAGGAAGCATTCTAGCATCTTTGTTGTGTCTGTTGAATCTACCCTCTTCAGAATTCGTATAATCCTGTCAGCACTATCCATGAAAACAATGTAGCTGCCAGAGTATTTAGGACTCATCTTCAGGTGGTTTAATTCATAGTATCATAGTGTCATAGTACCTAGGGTCAGAAGGGGCCTAGAGCAGGCCATCTAGTCTGACCACCCGCCAATGGCAGGAAACGAGTGCCAGGGTCACAGGACCCCAGCCAAGTACCTAT
>JAGPOW010003642.1:78074434-78087433 GCA_030014935.1 Caiman crocodilus
AGAGGATAGAAACACACATACCCGTGACAATGGTCCGCGATGGTGAAGAAGTAGTCCAAATGGTAAAGAGTCTCAGTCTATACACAGTCTATCGCAGGGATCTTCCTCAGGTGGCGTAAGGTCGTCGTCGTTGTCGTCCGTGGTTGATGAGTCCTCTTGAAGCGAAGGTCCGTCTGGTGCAGGGGGTGGGGTTCAGGCGGTCCCCTCTTGGTCCGGTCCGGCGGCTGTTCTCCTGCTGGGGTCCATGTACTGCCAGTGGCCCGTGATATGCTCCACATAGATGTCACAGGACCACCGGATGGTGTTGGACACCATGAGGCAGCGCATCAGTTTGGCGTAGTGGTGGGAGATGCGGCAGGCATGCAGGACGCTCTTGTTGCCGGGATCCCAGCCTCCGAGCATTCCCACGATGAGCGCGTTGACCGTCACATCGTACCCACGGCTCCTCAGGGTGTCGGCCAGCAGAGCGTACTTCTCCCACTTGCGAGCCCAGGCGTTGGTGAGGGCTTGGCGCTGGTTCTCAAATGGGATGGTGAAGTCCACGATGACAATCTTCTTGGCCTCCTTGTCGGTCACCACGATGTTGGGGTGCATCTGGCTCTCACAGCCCAGGACGGTGTGGTTGACGGAGACCTGCCCCACTGTGGCTTCCCACCCACCCTGTTGTCTCAGCGCCCCCCCATGGCTGGCCCACATGTCCCAGCTCCTAGCCCTTTAAGAAAAACAAAAAAACCCATAAAAACCCCAGGACCCACTGGCTCCTGCACTAGCCTCAGGGCTGGGGAGGGGGAGGGCTCCCCATGTGGTGCAGGGCAGCAAGGAGTGCCCCCTCCCCTTCTGCTGGCAGGAATGGTGAGTCTGGGTTTTTTCCCCTTTTTTTTTAAAGGGCTGGATCTGGGCTGGGTGGGGCAGACATGGGTGTGGGCTGGGACAGGGGAGGGGGGGGAAGAGTCCCCCACATAGTGTGGGCCAGTGGGAGCCAGCAGGGATTGCATCCCTCACCTGGCAGCACACACTGAGTCGGGGCCTTTTCCCCCAAGTATTGGGAGCTGGGGCAGACAAGGCAGCCATTTCCTGGCTGGGAGCACGGTTAGGGGTTGGGCCTGGCGTGGGTAATTCAGCTACTGCTGAATCTCTGAATCAGATTCAGCTGAATCAACTTGGGACAATGATTTGAATCACTAAATCGAATCACTGTCTCCTGAATCAGCCAAATCCAAAGTGAATACTAGCCGCTTCGCACAAGTCTAATGATAATGCAGCTGCAATGACAGCCATCTATTCTGCTCCCCTGCTTCTCAAGTAGTTGATACCTGCAGCTGTCCCAGTTGCCCTGTCTTAGTTATGCCATAGGCTTTCAACTGTAGAACTGATTTCAGTTGCTTATTAGGCCATTGTTACACCTGACACTGAGCTGAACAGACGTTGAAACGTGTTAGTACTAGCTTGAGTTTGGAGCAATCACGCATTCAGGCCAGCAGGGGCCTCGAGGATTGAAAAGTGAGGATCTCCTCACTCTTATTCTAGGCTTCTCCCTTAACCACCCCAAGGGTCCTCTGGTTCCAGCCGCCTTCCAAACCTCTCTTCCCATCCCCAGGCTCCTGCCCTACCCATCCCACTTTTTTCTTTCTGCCCACACTGTCTGTCCTGGGGGAGCAGGCAGGGAAGGGTTAACATACCTGCCTGGCCTCCACTACTGCTGCTACTGCCAGGTTGCTGTTTTTCTCTGGGCTCAGCCCAGACCATAGAGCAGTGGAGGTGCAGACAGACAGGCAGGTTAACCTTACCTGTCTGCTTCCCACAACACACAGCATGGGCACCCACAAGTAAGTGAGGGAGGTCGGGAGTTAGTGAGTGGGCATGTAGGATTCTGGGGAGGGGAGCAGGGAAGTGGGTCCAATGTGGGTCAGTTGGGGAGGAGAAGTGGGTGTAAACAAAACATTTACTTTAGCTTTATTTATGCCATTTGTGGCCGCGACACAGGCAGTAAAGTTGCTTGAGTAGTTACAAGACGAGGAGAATGTGATGAGTTTGCAAGATAAACTTGCAACAACAAGACACAACAAGCATGCAGGGCACAGAATACATCGGGAACAGACAGGGAGATGTTGGTGGGTGATCAGTCCACCAGCTTTTCTCTGCCGTGCAGCAAGGTCCTCCATACCTCACCACGTGTTCAGAGTTCTCCAGCTTGGGCGGAAACAACACAAACTTTTATACTTTCAGAGTAACCAATGAAAATTTGCCAAATATGAATACTTGATTAGGTGGAATATACCAAACATAGAATGACGCCAATTATTTAGAGGGGCAGTCTATTGTGTCAGGGACATTCACTTAATTTGGGTTGTGACAGGTAGTTTCAAGTGTTAAGGTGTGGACACTCCAGCTGTTAAGATCTCCTGGAGCTGCCCAAAATTACCATGTAACAAGACCCTTAGTCAACATTTTAAACATTTGTCCTAAATTTTCCATGATGGTTATTTCTGATGGGACCATTCATCCAAGAGCGGTAACTGATCAAAGATAACCTGTTAAATCATCAGATTTTCCTGTAAACTATTTCTTCAGCTAGGAGACATTGGAACGCTGAATTGGAAGTGCATCGTCAAAAGAAACCTCACAGCTTCTAGGTAAATATGTGTTTCTGATGAACCATTTCAGAGCCCTTTGAGAGCCCCCAGGTATATATAATTCCCCCCCCCCCAAGATGTCCATTGTCTATTTCCTATTTATGGAGGCAAACATTCTTCACAGTGTAGCTCTTCGTAACTGCAAATACTAAGCTTGAATCTAAGCTGTATAAAATATCCATGGAGGAAGGAATACAAAAAGATTTCAGGAGTAGTATCCAGCCATTTGCCTTTTAGAATGATGAGGGTCCTAACTGACAAAGTGGAGGCTGATCAAAGAGTTTCTTTATGTAAATTAATATTCTAGAAGTATGTCTGAAATTTTGTGCAACTGGTGATTAATTCAGGATCTGACATGGTTATTGATCTCTTCTTAACAATGCAGGTGTGTGTTTATTTCCAGTGCAGTGTAGCATGAAGAACATTTCATTATTAAAAATATTAAATCGATAAAATGGAGACAATCACTTTCTGATTCTAAATAGCATGTTACAGGGTGGGACGGAAAATGAAATCTGATTTGCTATACACAGAAGAACCCATGATTAAACACTGGGAGTGGGAGAAATATGTTTGCGCTTTTATTGTTAAATGAGATAAATATTTATTTGATAGATGCTTTATTGAAATGCAGAATAGCTCTGGAGGAACTTCCCTTCACATACATTGATAAATGCAACTAAACAAAGTATTATAGATCACTGTACTATTGTACATCTTAATAGTATGATGTTAGCACTGGCTGTAGAGACCACTTTGAGTTGTTAAAGGTTTATGTATTTATGATTTCTTTGAATTATTTATGCCAATGCTCAGTTCACCCATTTAACTCTCCTACATCCAGTGCTGTAGAAATGTGTGATGAGTTCTACAGGATACCACTGTGCAATCCAAAGGTAAAATACTCTTGAATTATATCATCTTTAGACTGTCCCTGGCTTTGCTAAATGTATGTAAGGGAGTTCCATTAATCTAAAATGAAATACTCTAGATAATGGCAAACTGAGAGTTGAGTTTCCTCCCATCCGGGTATGCAAGGGTTATAGTTATTTACAATAATATCAACTGCTATTTATATCATACTTAGTGACTGAGATTTCCAAAGCAGTGAAGAGAATATATGCACATATTTCTATTGAAGTTAATATAAATTTAACCTTCCCTTGACATCTTTTTCTACATGTAAAATTTACATATATACAAAACTGATGTATAATTTATGTTCAGTCTTAGAGCTTTCTAACTACTTCTTTGAAAACCTTGAGACAGAGCTGTCCCTAGGGTACAGTGAAGCAGGATGACCACCCCGGGCCCTGCACTTTGGGGGAACCCTATGGAGCCAGGTGGAGTGGCCACAGCCTGTCCTGCACAGCCCACTTAGAGCTGGTGCCTTAGCTCCACACTGAAAAGGAAGCACAGACCTCCCCTCCACACACACACACCCTTTGCCAGGGAACCATGGACCCACACAGTGTTAAGGGGGCCCCACACATGCTAATTTGCCCTGGGCCACATGCCCCCCTAGGATCAGCTCTGCCTTGAGGTAATATTAGTGGTGTGTGTGTCTGTGTGTATGTATGTACACATGTATACATATGTGTGTATACATACACACACAATCTTAAATCCAGTGATTTTAATGGTTTCCAAAGGAGAGGCTTATATGAATGTAAAATGATTATTATATGTAGCAAAGGCAGAATTTCACATAATTATATAAGGAATAATCATATAATTTTACAAGTTATATATGTAATTTACATAATTATATATGTAATATATGAGATGCTGGAGTCTGCTGGAGCGCAGTAATTAACACACTACAGCCCCCTCTGACGCGCTGTAATTACAGTGTGTTGCAGCAGCCTTGCTGCTCATGTATAGGTGCCCTAGGTGCCCTTCCTCAGGTCTGAAGGGGAAGCACACACAGAGTGAGCTAAATATCAAAGAAAAGATTCCATTCAAATACACTGTGCATGGAGAGATGGAATAGGGCTATGATATAGGAATTAAGAAGTGTAAACAGAAGCCATTATGAGACAAAAGGAGAGCAATAGAATAGGCAGTTTAGTTAGTGACAAAGGTAACCATTCAAAAATGGGTTACTTATTACTTGTTAAGTTCAGAGTGATGCTTCCCAGTGTTAGTAAAGTAGTGATATAAGCCAAAAAGTCCCTGTTCAGTGGCAACATGTAGGGGGTGCACAAGGGTGCTCATGCACCCCCTGAGAGCACTGGTGCACCCCCTGTCAGGCTACACTTCCTGCTTAGGCAAGGGGCAGGGGGGCAGGTGGGAGCACTTGTGGGACTGCCAAATGTAGTCCTGCGGCCACTTCCGGAGCGCTGCAGCCACTTCCTGGTTGGTGAGTTTTGCCACAGCAGAGGGAACTCCCCAACTCCCCCAATTGGCAAGATTGGCTGAGAGGGACCCCCCCATCTATGACTGATCACGGGGGGGGCATGTGTGCCCCCTGACTAAGGTGGCACCAGTTGCCCATGCCCTTGTCTATATTAGGACCACATTTTTTACTGTTCAGTAGTTATGAATTTATTTTACTAGGCCCATCCTCTGGAGGTATTTTGCATATTCTCTGAGCACAAAAATTGTGAGATCAAAAAGGGAGTGGCTGTTTTGTGTAAAATGTGCTACTACTGTAGTTTGTGTGTCTCCATCCTCACACACTTCCTCCTCCTCCCCAGACACTGTATCTTCTTGATAAAAAGACCAGGTATATTCCCCCATTTAACAAGGGAAGAAAGCCCCTTGCTTTACAATTGAGGCATCAGGGGGCAGGCAACTGCTGTGGCTTCAGTTCCAACCCACAGCTACCACCTGCTACCCTGCTGCTTCTGCCCACCTTGCCCTGCCATTGCTCCCCCGCAACGCCCTGTCTCTTCACACTCTGTGCTGCTTCTCCTTCTCTCTTCCCCTCTGCTGCACTCTTTTTTACCTTTGTTCTAAGTAGGCAGGATCTATCCCCACTGCAGCTGCGGGGCACAAAGCATCGCTATAGGCCAGCCCAGGGCACTGGTGTAGAGATGGCATTGCTGCTCCAGCATAGCCCCATAGCAACAGTACTGCTGCTACAGAGCTGAGCCAAAGCAGCAGGGCCAGCTTTGAACTGGTGCTATGGGGCCAGGCTTGAGCCAGGCTCTCTGTCCCAGGCTGCAGCAGGGATGGAGCCTGCTGGCATGGAGGAAAGGTAAGTGGAGGGAGGGGCAGGAAGGGGGGAGAGACTTTGGGGAGGGAGATAAGTGGAGGTGGGGAGGAGACTTGAGGCTTCAGAGGGCAGAACTAGCCAGGAGGGGGAAAAGGGGGAAACCAGGGAAGTGGGAATTGGGGCAGCCTGAGCCTGTTGTGGAGTAGATACAATGGGGTAAATAGTGGGAGGGAAAGGCAGGAGGGGAAAAGCTGTCTGCCTCTCACTGCCTCCCCATGTGCCCCACCACATGCCCCCTACCTCCCCCACCATCTGTCCCCCACTACCTGCCCTATTACTGCCTCCCTCATCACCTCTCCCCCTACCACCTGTAGTATTAGGGGGGGATGGACAAATTTAAGATAATCCTCTAAGACTTATGGAAAAATATAATTAATTTACATTTTTTCTATGTGTAGAATCTAACTTTTTGGGAGGGTCATGTTGGGAGGGTTACATTCAGGGTCATGTTGTATTTGGGTAAATATGGTATAGTGCACAGTTCCTGTCTACTACATAATTTCAATGCGGGGCATCTGGTAATGAAGGTAAACGCCTATGGGCACAGGGGTCTATTCATATAAATTGAGGGTATGCAAACCCCTGGCAAGCATACCAGAGTGTGGCACGCAAAGATATTTTGCTTGTCATATGCCTCAGAGAAGGGGCTGGGGCTGTGCTGCCACACCAAGTATTAAGCCCCTTGGGGCTCCCCTGCCATCCTCGCCTGGCATGCCAACATATTACAAGTTGAGGTTGCATGTGTTTTTGACACTCTGCCCAAGAACATTACCAGCCTCTGATATAAATCCTGTAGCTAGAACAGAATCTTAATCCGTATGGAAATAAATAGATTTCATCCTATTACATTCTATTTTTGTCCTACCATTCTCAGTCCCAAACACAAAACCTAGAGTTAATAGTATGCCTGGGTAAACATTTCTGGAAGAAATATAACCGCTTGTGCACATACATGAAACACCTTATTCTGCAAATAAAAGCTCTTCCCTGATCATTAATGAAGATAAACCCCATCACACAAATATTGGCTGAAAAAAACAAACAGCAGGTTTTGACTATGACTGGGATTGAACTTCAATTCCTATACTGCAGACATAGTACCAAATATTTTCCCTAATGTTTTGCCCAATTTTGGTGTTGATACCTGCAGGACAATCTACAATTGATATATTGTGCTTTAGGGCCCACTCAAAATCTGTGGATCTAGACAGTTGTCCTTATTTCTTTATTGAGTAGGTAATATTTGTTTTACCTGCCCTGTAGGCCTGTCAAAATTACAATACCACAGACTTTATGGGATGCCAGCAGTTACAATCCAAGATATTATTTTATTATAATTTTATTTTGATTCTTATTTCAATATTATTGGATATAATTATAAAAGCAATAAAAATACTAACTAAATTGCATCTGTGCTCTGAACCAGGTTGAATTTGTTTATTGTCCTATTCAAATAGAATTTTAATTCTGTAAAATGTACTAAAAGATTTTTATCTCACATGTTTTTGATCTGTAAGAAGACCACCCATTTTGCAAGGTGGTATTTTTACTCTGATTTTATGTTAACAGTAGTTCAAAACCTGTAAAACTGCATTGCACCTGAAGATACAATTTTTTGGAAGTAGAAGCTGCCAAATATGGAGCGAGGGAATAAGGAGGGAAAGATGTACAGTAAATGAAGGATATGCTCCTTGTGCTTTAAAGATCTAAGTTCATTGGTTTGGGATTCAAATGAAAGGAACTGATGTTTAGTCTCTGCCCCAAAAGGCATTTTGTCTTCATACTCAAACTGGAACACAGCAGGAGATCTCAAGCCAGGGAACACAGAGGTGTTATGAATCAGGAATGATAAGAAGTGCTACCTAAAGAGTGTATAGAAAGCACACATCACGTGGCCTTGCTGGATTTTAACTAGAGATGTATTTTTCTCCTAAGTTACAAAAATTAATTTTATTTAATTCTACTTTCACAGATAAAGGACAAAGAGTTATATCATTATTATAACAATATTGTACAATTTTTTAAATTGTACTCCAAGTTTGTATTTGCCATAGTGTACAGATTTCTCTTGCTTTATGCAGACTCTGTATATGCAATTTTGCTCTTATGCAATGACCCTTTTTACAACAAAAATTCTTTATATGTGAGGCAAATTCACTCTTATGTGATCGGTGACATGGAAGCCCGAAGTCAGCTGCTTCATGCGGTGCATTGTTGGAGTGACACACACCAAAATATCATCTCTTGCGTGGATCTATGCTCCTCACTCATTGTCTGCAACACGTTTTTCTGTAGTTGCCATCTCCCTTCTGATAGTGCCCTATGTTTGTGTTTGCCCTTAGTGAGTACAAAAATTGTCTTGTAAATGGGTCTGGGGATCAGCACAGTTGAGGTCTTGGAACATATCCCTATTTGTTACATTGCAAAAAAACTGTATTATTTATTATGGTTTGTCTTTTTTCTTGTAACTTATATTCATCTAAGTTGCTTTAGGTTACATAGGTTCATGAAAATTGGAACAAGATGCTCTGTTTGCCTAAGAACCACCAAGTATACTTTCTTGGATGTTTTGCATTTTTGTCCCATTTATTTTTACAAATGTGTGTATGATAGGTAACACTGATATTAATTTTGATATCTTTTACATCTCATATCACTAATTCAGATTGTACGTTGAAGACTCTATCATCATAAATGGACACGTACAAAGCATTCAGCAAATAAATTACTGAAGGCTGTGAAACAGTCTGTTTCCAGATTTATTCATACTCTACCCACTGTAAAAAAATTAGGGATCTGTAACTTTTTCTGGAGAAATACATTTCATGGATTGTTAATTATTCAGTGTCATCTGGGAAACTCATGCAGAGAGACTGGGTGAACCTTCTAGTCTGAAAAAAAATCTAACATCCCCCAGGGTATTGCACATTTTGTCTTGTAAGTAAATGAGATAAGTTCTCTGTTTCTATACATTACTTGAACACTACCACAAGCTACTGAAACTTTGGAATTGTTAAAAACTAGAGTTATATTTCCACATCATTAATTTTTTAAGATTGGTTTTAAAGACTTATCTCAGCCAAATATAGGAGAATGCATGAAACATTTCCAGTTACCATAGTATTAGATACCCTCACAATTTCATTTTCTGGGAAACATTTTCATTTAGAGAATAAACTCATATAAAGTTGTGATTGGATGAACCATCTTATAGCCTTTATTTCCCCTGTTCCATTTATAAACAGTGAAACAGATACACCAATTTTGTGGGTTAGCACAGCTCCAATGAAGCTGATAGACATATGGATCTATGTTTAGAAAAGTACAGTGACAAAACTACTGAATTGAGACTCCTGAGACAATGGCCACTGACCGCTCAGATGACCTTGAATTAGTCAGTTTCCAATCTTTCTCTGCTTCAGTTTTTTTTCACCAGTAAAATAGGGAGAATGATACAATCTTTTGTAAAGTGCTTTGGGATTTACTGATGGAAAAGGTTATATAAAGGGTAGATGTTCAGTTGTCTTGTATTTTTTCTTAAGAATGATTATCCTAGTGAGGACGCTTTTATGATTTGCTTTTCTTGGGTGTTCGAAGGATCTTTCTAATTTTCTACTGCATTTTGGGCCACACTATATCTTCATTTTTACTTCTGAATCTCCATTTAACTCAGTTTTTATTTCTGTCCTCTTTTCTCAACTTCATAAGGAAGAGAAATTAGGTTAGAGTGGGTATGATCAATAGCAAGAAATGACAGTTTCAGTTGTCTTGGTCTGTTCTATGTAGTGCAATGAAGGACAAATTAAATGTCTTTAAATGAATGCTGTTAGTCATGGACAAATTATTCATAGTGAATCGTTTAGTGAACAAATGTTGATTTTTTTTCTTGCAGAATGAATCATATCTGAATAATGTTTTAGTATTCAGCTGTTTCTAAAAATAACAAAATCTTACTTCAGAAAAAATATTTATTTGACAATATACCTGTCAATCCCCCCCCAATATTATTTGCAAATAATTTTGTCACTAATTTCAATACATGAAATACTTATGCTACATAGTATTTTTAGATGCTCATGAGTATTTTTAGCATAACTTCAGGCATTTTAGGCCAGAGTTTGTTCCTTCTGGTAGGTGTTCTTCTGGTACAAGTCATTTTAGGCAACCAAGTGCAAAGTTATCCTGCCCTGATGGGATCCTTGATAAACTATTATCAAGAGTGCCTGGGTCCTCATCTTCCTTGTAACTTTTGACTGAATATTAAAAATGTTACAATGTTAAAGGATAAGATGACGGCATGTTACAAAGCTAGATACATTCATGAATTTTCAGTAGATTTAAGAGAGTTGTAATAAGGCACCCAACTCCACTTGCATGCCCAGTAGGGCCCCTTGTCCTTCAAAAAAGGAAATATTTTAAGTAGAGCCCCAAGCAAATTTCAAAACTATTTATATGGCAAGAAAATGCTTAGAGGATAAGTGCTAAGTTCAAAGTGAACATGAATGTACAACTTGTTTGTATCTTGCCAAGAGCAATGGGGTTCTATGATTAGAGCTTGTAAGTCTATGATAATACACATGAGGAATAGTAATAGAAGTCACTTCCTGCATATTCCTTAAAGAGTTGTATGTACTTAAAGAGTCCCCATTGTCATTGTAACTGAGCAACTAACAATATTTACTCTAAATAAATTCAGACCATCGCTTGAGGTAGAAAAGTATAATCATCACACTTTTGCAGATAGACTCTCTATACAGTTCCTTAACTGACTTGCATTTGTTCACATATTTGAGGTAAAGGCCAAACTGAATCCACTCTCCTTTACCCCTAGGTTAGTTATCCTTTCACTTGTCAGAGCTTGTAAAGGTACAGTAATTTACTACTACACAGTAAGTTCCAGGACTGGGGCAGTAAACGTATTTTTGCCAGGCTTTTTTCTGGAAATATAGGTCCTAGAAGTCTTTCAGTTTAAAATGAAATTTTAATTATATTATAATATTACATACCTTTTGGCATATCTGGTCTCTACAACAAATGATGTGATTATCAGAAATGCTGAGTTCCTGACCTCCACTGAAATCAGTGAGATTTGCATAGTGGAAATCATGAGGCCATTGGTTGGAAAGAATCTTTCTAGTGTTTCAGAAAGAAGCATAAATAGTTCCATGCATTTCTCTTTTATTTCATATTTTATGTAATAATTGTTGATATAAAAATCATCAAGGTAAACGCATCATTTTTTTTTCTTTGCAATGTTTTCCTAGATGAAGTCTGTCTTGAACCATTTTATCTCCACTTTCAACTTTTTATCATCAGAGGCAACAATAGCTTTTTTTGGTAGGTTAAGAAAAATGCATTGCAGGAGAATGAATAGATGGAAAGTTAAATAACTCATGTAAACATGGTTCAGAAGTAAACATAATAGTAGCAAATATATATTTTTTTTGTGTCACTTAGGAAGAAAGGTAGAGTTGGACACTGGTTGCTTTGCAGTGTAGGCAGGAGGACAAAGAGAAAAACATATTGCAACTGACAGTTCCTCCCTGCAAGTGATGAGTAGTGCATGAACCTGCAGAAAGGTGTGTGGGATAGACTTCCCTGCCAGAAAAGTTTGTTGATATTCTGATAGGAAGTCTTTTTTTTTCTGATGGGCTATGCAGCACGTATGCAGCTGGCCTAAACTTTAGAGCACAACCTGTTTAGGATATTTTATATCCTCACCAACCGTCTTCCCTTTCTACAACCAGCCTCCAAGGCCACGTCTTTAAAAACTCACTTAGCAATTTTTGCCTATCAGAGCCCAGCACTCAACATAGCTTCATAGATGTTAGAGGATGGAATGGGCCTTACAGATCATCGGATCCAGCCTCCCTGCACTTGGGCAGGAAAAGCTGCTGGGGTTAGATGACGCCAGTAAGATGAGCATCAAAATGCCTTTTGAAGATTGCCAGGGTGGGTGACTATATCACCTCTGGGGAGATCCTGTCCCAAACCTTTGGTACTTGACTTGTAAAAATGTTTTTCCTTATGTCTAGCTTGAAGCCATCTTCAATTAGTTTGTGCCCTTTATTTCTTGCCCCCACCAAGGAGGCGTTGGCAAACAGATGTTCCCCCAGGCCCTGATGTATGCCCCGTTATACTTATAGGCTGCCACCAAGTCCTCTCTGAGTCGTCTCTTCTCCAGCCCAAACAGTCTCAAGTCTTCCAGCCTCTCCTCATATAAGCTGGTCTCTAGGCCTCTAATCATGTGCATAGCCCTCCTTTGGGCTTTCTCGAGCTTCTCCACACTTCCTGAAGTGTGGCTCCCAGAACTGGATGCAATATTCCAGCTGTGGTCTCACCAAGGCTGAGTGGGAGATGCCCCTAATAAATGCATACTAGTGTTTGATTGACTCTGCCAGCTGTAGCATCGCATTGATGGCTCATATTCTTTTTGTCATCTATTATACACCCAGGTCTCATTTACTTGTGGTGCTGGCTAGAGTAGCACTGCTGAGACTGTAAGTGTGCTGCAGATAACTTACATTTCTCCATATTAAAAAACATCGGATTGAGGTCTGCCCATCTCGTAAGCCTGTCCAGTTTGGCCTTTATCACGAGCCTGTCTTTGAGCATGATCGTACTCTCCCATAGTTTGGTATCATCAGTGAACTTTGACAGTTTGCTTTTAATATGCAAATCGAAATTCATAGATTCATAGATTGTAGAGTCAGAAGGGACCACAATGGATCATCGTGTCCGATCCTCTGCTCCTGGCAGGAAAGAGGACCAAGGTCAGATGACCCCAGCCAGGTGGCTATCTAGCCTCCTCTTGAAGACCTCCAAGCTAGGTGATAGCACCACCTCTTTTGGAAGCCCATTTCAGATCCTGGCCACCCTTACTGTGAAAAATTTCTTCCTAATAGCTAACCTAAATCCACTCTCAACTAGTTTACACCCACTATTCCTAGTCACTCCCTGGGGCGCCTTAGTAAACAGTGCTTCTCCTAGTCCCTGTTGACCTCCCCTAATAAATTTATAGGCGGCCACAAGATCTCCAATCAGCTGTCTCTTGTGAAGGCTGAAGAGATTCAGCTCTCTCAACCTCCCCCCATAGGGTCTATCATGAAGGCCACTAATCATGTGAGTGGCCCTCCTCTGGACCCT
>JAGPOW010003642.1:78096244-78116996 GCA_030014935.1 Caiman crocodilus
TCCTGTGACCCTGGCACTCGTTTCCTGCCATTGGCGGGGGGTCAGACTAGATGGCCTGCTCTAGGCCCCTTCTGACCCTAGTTACTATGAAACTATGAATTCTAGTCCCTATGCAGTATAAACACATAAGCGTACTCCCTTATTCTGTTCATGCCAAGCACTGGCTAGGAAGCTACAAACATGCCTACATTGATATAAATCCAGAGGAGGATAGCCCTCCTATATTTTAGCCCCTAAAAACTGAATGGTTAGAGAATTTGACCAGAAAGCCTGGGTCCTAGGTACCTTCTTCAGAGAAGAGAAGGAGGCTTGAACCTGTGACTTTTTAACACAGTGGTCTAACCACTATGGTCCAGATCTGGCATTATGCAGACTTTCAGAATTCCATTGCAGAAGATTCTGTCTCCTATTGGAAACAAGACACCAAGCTAGGACCCAAGGCTTGCTCTATTCTATAGCAGCATCCATTTCATTCAGCCACGCATGCTCTAACTCACTCCATTCTTCCTGATCCCACACACCTCTCAGGTGGCCACCCTTTTTGACATAAAAGATCCTTAAGTGGTTGCAGTACTACCTTCTTTGTATGCCCCAAACAGTGGTGGTCTGTCCACGTATGATTCCCATTTGGATACAGATGCAGTGCATCTGCATCTTCTGAACTTGTGCTTAGAGCTTAACCAAAAGTCATAGCACTGATTTAAGCAGCCTCAACCAATGTCCCTTTCACTCCAGAGTAAGGCTGGAGGAAATAGCAGCAGCTGGATTTTATAAAAAAGCTTAGTAATTACAGCATTCACCTAAGATGCAAGATTCCTGTGTTCAGTCTAATTTTGGAATGCCTACCTTTTTAGATCTTGGCTTTAAAACATAATACTATTCCTTTAATTTTTATGTACTTAATACATCATTATTCATATTTTATATCCATATTTATCTGGGCCAATATTCCCACGTATAGAAAAAAAAATACATCTCCATTATTTTTATAACTTTATACAAGGCAGTTTAGATTATTCAGTAGAGCTTAACTAAGATAATGGAGTAGGATTCAATGCAATTTACTGAGGGCTGATGTGGGAGCTGTCCCTAACAGCTGGACTTGGGTTGGTTGTGGTGGTATGAGGAACTTGAGATGTGTAATATGAATAGAATTTGCAAAAGTCGATTATGTTTGTTCAACCAATAAATTATTTGAATTTGTATTGCACTACATTAAGGAGATGGGAAATAAACAAGCTTGATGGACAAGTACCATTTTAAAGTATTGATAATTTCCGTGTAAATTAAAATGATATAGCTGAAAGGGAAATAACTACTCTGGAGAGATGTTTGGCAGTCTGCCTGCTTATTTCAACAATTCATATACCAAACAAAGGTACTGAGGCTATTTAGAACTACAGCTGTCACATTATTTATTTATTTATTTGATGCTGACTGGTTGGGATTACTTTGAACCTTAGGATTTGGTATTAAGATTTTGGGTATGGATATATGAATGACTTACCTCAAGGTAGGAGAGGTTTAGAATATAAGGGCCTTGTTACATGGTGATTTGGTTAGCTCCTACAGCTCTTAACACCTGGATTGTCCACAAATTAATCACCTGAAACTTGTTTTAAGCACTCCTTATGCAGCTCAAGGTAATGCTGTTCCAGAGCTTGATCATGTCTGATCCATGTTACCCAGGTCATGTTACACTAAAGTGTAGCTACACCCTAGTGTAAACACACAGCCCAACTCCCACATCCCCTACTGGCCTGAATCAGCTCCACTTCTGTCCTTGCCCTCTCCAGCAGCCTAGATCCTTGCTCACTGCCCCCTCTCCTGGTTTTCGTGTGGCTGACCATGCTATCTGTCCCAGGGAGCAGGCAGGGAAGAGTTAATCTCCCTGCCCCGCTACCACCATTGCCAGGCTGTTGCTCTTTTCCAAGATGAGCCTGAAAAGCAGCAGCTCAACAAGGGCAGCCACAATTAAGTAGGAGGGGACACTGGGGACCCCAAAGGGGCAGGGGGGGCTGGAACTGGGGGAGACCCAGGAGGAGGCAGGATGGAACAGAGAGCAGGGGAGAAGCCTGGAATGGGGGAAAGGTGGAATTCTTACCTTTCAGTCCTCCAGGCCTCTGCTATCCTGAATGTTTGACTGCTCCAAATTGAACTACCACTAACACCTTTCAACATTTGTGTGGCTTACAGTGTGAGCTGTAACAAGGCCCTAAAGCATACCAGATGCTATGCTGTAATCAACCATGTGTATGCTCTTACCATATAATAAGTGGAAACTAATCCCCTGGTAGGTAATCTGATGAGTGAGGGGAGAAAAAGAAAACAAAAATGGTGTCCTGGTGATTTTTTGTTAGACATTTCTCTAAAGAAATTCCATTGAGATTTTAACAGCTTCCGCCTCTCCATCAAACTGACTTGTGAATATACACCCAACAAATACATTTCCCGGACATCACTGTAAAACTTTACACTACTTCATTGCATCAGACACTAATCAATTCCTACAGCTACTCCCATGCCACCAGATTTCAACCTAAGCATACCATCTATAGCCTAGCTGTACATAACAGACATATCTACTCTAACCCTACCTACTGGGAGTCATACCTTAGGCATCTGGCGTAGGTATTCTTATGCATACAATAACATTGCCAAACCATAGCCACTCAAATCAACAGACCCAGACTCTGAACCTGTTCCAACCTGCTAAAATACCAATCACGTAACAGACTTGATCTAGTTTTCACCTACAGATCTCAGCTTGAACACACTGGAGACATCATTAAAGACCTGTAACCCATCCTGGAAAATGACAGTCATCTCAAGGTAGCTTTGGGGAATAAGTCTGTCCTGGTTTACATGCAGTCCTCCCAACCTCAAATAACACCTCTCCAGCAACAGACTATCTGACTCCAGTTTCCATCAAGCCACCAGCCCTTGTTACAACCAGAAACCCAAATGCTAGCTGTGCTTCATCAGGAAGACAGACCACACCATCACTGAACTAAACATCACAGATTATAAGAACGGACGTTCATTCACCTGCCCCGCAGGACATGGCATCACCTGCTAACAGTGGCCTTTTACTGTCTATATTAGACAGATAGGGTAATTCTTCTGTGAAAGAATGGGGATGAATGGACACTGATCTGATGCCAGTTCTAGAGACACAAAAGCCTGTGACTGAACACTTTAATTTCCCTGGACAGCCCATCACTGGCCTCACAGTGGCTGCTTTTAGACAACAAAACTTTAAATGTGAAATTGCAGAGCAGAAATTCATCCACAGACTGGACTGTGTGAGGTATAGTTTCAACACAAACCATGGATTCTTATCCTGTTACTAGCTTTTATAACCCATATGTCTCTCAGTAGGTTAACTGCCTTATTTATTTCTATGGACCTATTCAACCTACCTGCAACCTCTCTCAACAGTGCTCCTTTCCTTAATATCAAAATTCCTATTTAGTACCTCTGATTTCTGCAAGTCCATTCACAGTATTTGATAATGCAGCCAGTTGCCTACAAAAGCATCTGCTTCTCTGAATCATTTGGTCTCTAGTAGCTGTGATGCCCCCTGATGGCCCAGTGACTCCTGTGCCACTGGCTCCTCAGGATACCCTCCCTTTTTAACCTTTCCTGCCATGCCCTGATGTTTTTTATGGAGTATAGGGAGACTGCCCCAGGGTCCCAAAGTGAGCTGTAAGTCCTCAACCAGCCAGTCTTAGTTTTGCTCCCAGGGCACTAAACTGTGTACTATTCACTGTCAGTTCCTCAGGATACCAGATGCTTTAAGGAATGCATTCATGGCCTCCATCCTCCCCTATAGCCAGACTCATGCCTCACAGAGCATATTTAATCCCTTTGGAGGGGCCTCTTGACCCCACTGCAACACATGCCCCCTTCAGGCCTCATATATTTGTTGAGGCTTCAGTGTTTCTGGCTTTGGCCCTTTCTCTCAGGCTGTACCCTCCTCAGCCTAGGCCCCCTTTCTCTGGTCTCTCATGCCCCGCTCAAGCTCTAGGCCCCCTAAGGTCCCATACCCAGGCAAGGCTTCTGCTTTTACCTTTAAGCCCTCTTGGCATTCCTGACTCAGGAAAAAGTGTTTATGCTCTCCTCTCCTGGCATATTTCTGGGATGCATATATTAAGTGGGAAACTGATTTCTGTATGATGCTTGTATGTGTGTGTATATGTGTGTGTGTGTGTAGTAGGGCTGTGAGAAACAGCAGCGTTCCACTTCAACATTTGTTTTGACATTTCAACAGAACAGGGTTTCATTTCAAGTTTTGTTTCATTTTTAAAACACTGTTCCATTCCATTTAATCAAAATGGTTTTGTTGTTTTGACAAAATTTTGTTGTTTCAATCAGGCTGGGGAAGGCAACTCAGCCTTGTTGGGCTGAGATCATAGCTGGGCTGAGATCATAACGCTCCTGAGTTCCCTTCCCCAGCCCGACTGCAGTGCAGGGGAGGGGAACTCAGCTGCGTGAAACATTTTGAAATGTTCTGACTGCCTTTATTTCATTTCAGGACTGTTTTGAATCCCTATGTTTCATTTCAATTTCACTGTTTTGAGCTCAAAATGAGTCGAAACAGTGTTGAAATAAAACAGCCAGAAGCCAGTGCTAAAATGCCTGTATCTTGCTAAGATGACAAACAGGTATACTTTACTTATATTGTGCCTGAGTTAGTATCATCCTCTGTGCTATCTGTACAGCTACAAAGAGATGAAGTGTAATTTTGTGAGGTGCAGTCACTTATAGGCTGAACAAGCTATGAAGTGACAGTCAGGAAAACAATTGGTAGTTATGCCACTGTAAGGAAAATAAAAGTGACTTGAGTGATGACTGGATGATGATTTTATTGTGTTTTCTAAAAACACCCAACCAAACACAAGAAGACTAACATCATTGTCAAATAAGTAGTGGAGCTAAGGGGAGCATTGGTAAATCAGTAATGGAGCTAAGGGGAGAAATAACGGAATGAGCCCTGGGTATCCAAGTAATTCTGGGGGCACCAAAAAAACCCCAGCTGTTACCCTGCCAGACAAGCCTCTGCTACTGATGCTGCCCCTTATGTCACCATTAACCAAGGCACAGAAATGCCCATGTGTACCTCTATGGCAAACGATTACATCAATGGTTGTATCAATAGTCAGTTTAAAATGATTCTGGAGTAGAAGTGCTTACATTGGACTATTTTAACAACAACAAATATCCTAGAAAAGGCTTTGTAATAGAAATTAAGAGTCTGGATACCCTAGTACTATGTGGGCTATTATTCAGTCATCTAGAATCAAGGTTTAACTTTAGAGAACATTGTTTCATATATATTTAAAACTTAGTAATTTTAGCCACAGAATTCCTATGCATTCCAGCTTAGATATAACCCTTAAATAAATGATGATTGAATAGGACCCAAAGCAAACATTTTTTACATGAATCTTGCTTTTTGAGAATGCCATTATATTTGTTCTCTAGCACAATCAACCTTAGGTTATGTTCATAGACTGTGAACAATAGCAAGCCTGCCTGGAGAGTTCCCAGTTGTACAAGCCACTTATAATTAATTTGTACCAAGAGGCAGCTTGGGCAGCTATATTGAATCATCCAGGGAGTGTCTGACAGTTAGGAGTTTTATGAAGCTTTGGCTGGAACTTGATACTGTCTCCTCTGGCATACCTTTCAGTCTGCTAAGGACTAAATGTGGAATGTGATGTTTGACAAAATTTCAAAATGAAGGACATAACAAAAAATGTTCACACAGGACACTGAAAATACTGTGGGATTCATTTCTTAATATAAATAAGAGTTGACCTTCCTCTTAATTTCATCGGTCTTCTGCTGATAAAATATAAAAAAAGAAGTAAAAATACAAACGGAAGTGAAGTAAAATAAAATAAAGCCTATAAAAAAGAAATCACTATATCTTTGCAGAATAACTTTAGACTATTTGTGTAATGTGCACCAGTGACATAAATCCTTAGATTCAATAGTTAAATCCTCAAAATCATCAGTTAGCTGCCAGCTTAACCGGGAGGAACCATGCCTAGATGCTAAAGCCAAATTATGTTTGAACTTTGCATGCCTATGTGTAGCCTTGTGGGATCAGGCCAACTGTCAAGATCTCAATATTGTGCTGTTAGGAGGGTGTGACACAGTTGCACATATACAAACACACAAATCAATTAGGTGCATCCACACACACACACACACACACACACACACACACTACCAGCTCAGGCACATAAACATCCCAACCAGTCTAGGCACATGCATACCTATCACCAATTCAAGCACATAAATTATATACCCCAAAAGTTGGACACAGATCATGAATTCATATATCATGCACACAATGCCATATATATTCACACACATACCAGTTCATACACATGCAACCCACCTACACATAGGTAAGTTCCTAACTTGGATGGTACAGTGTGTGTGCTTGGGGTACCTGGGATACTTAGGGGAAGATTCAGGTGAGAGAGAGAGTTGAAGGGTAGGGAGTGAAAGTTGTCAGAACCAGGATTAGAACCAGTGGATTACAGAGAAGCTGGCTGAGGAACTAAGGCTTGGGTTTACTTAAGGTAGACTGGGGATGGAATCTGAGGCAGAAAGCTGAGATATGGGGGGTGGAACAGATAAGTGGTGGCAAGAAGTAGACAGCCAGGAAAGAAACTGAGGCAGAAACCTGTTTGCTTAGGGGAAAAGGAAAAGGCAGTGGGGATAAAACAGTGGCAAAGAAATGGGGGTTTGGAGGCAGACAGGAGCTCAGGACAGGTGTTGGAGATGGCAGTGAGCCAGAAGCAGGAGAGGGAGAAATGAGACAGAAGTTAGAGGGGCAAGGATCAGAGCAAAACCAGAGTATACTGGTTGTATATTATATTATTTTCATTTTTGTATTAATTTTTATTGTTTCATATGGATATTGTATGATTTAGGCCTGTGTTTGTAAGTGAACCAAAGTCATGTCAAGTTTCCATCTTGTGTCCTCTGCCCGGCCATTCCCTGTGTCACAACTGTATGAATTACATACCTCTCCCATCTAAATGGGTTCCCAGATGAATGACAGTGATTGGGAATGATTGAAATACAATGGTAGCAGGCCTCTACTGAATGGCCTGTAATGACTGGGCCATCACCTTGCCCAGGAACCATTGACCTCACCCAGGAACAGGGACAAGAACTCAGCATTTGAAAGACAAAAGATGCTGCAGAACCAGTAACTGTACCATTGTATCCCAACATTACAGACACCCAAAACTGCACATACCTGAATGGAGCACACATGTCCGGTACACTAGGGGCTGACCCTTGCCTGGGCATGCCTTCTGTCACTAGGGTCACACAAGGTCTGCCCCTATAAAAAAGGCCAGTGAAGACAGACCCAGTGCGATGCCCTCTCCATCTGGACCAGCACCATACCACACCACCTATCCACCCAGAGGTCATGCCAGTGACCCCCTTCTGGACAACACCTACTGGACAAGGACCCCTTTCCAGCCTGGGCATGCATGGTACATGCAGCTGGATCCACCACACCTAGATGTACAGTAGGTCTGGGGCAATGTGGTAGCCAGACTCCTTTTCTTGGCAGCCCTGGAGGCAATGGCACCTTCTGGCTGCCACTTCCAGATCCAGCCCTGGCCCGTCTTCTCTGCACACACTGCTGGAGGCAGGACCTGTACAGGTAGGTTGTTCAGACAGGTGGCTGGGATGGGGCTATGGGCCAGTGAGGACCAGTGTCCAGGAGTAAGACAGTTGTCTGTGTATGGGGACACCCTGGGATAGTGGGATGGTGACAGAATAGGGCCAAAGCCCGGGACAGAGCCATGATCTGCTGCCCACCATGCCCCTGCAATGGGTGTGAGTTCCGCAGGTAGAAGCGTTCAGTGATCAGGTTATGGTTCTTGCCCTGGCCCCAACCCCATGCTTTCACTTCCCCAAGATCCTAGACCCAATCCTGGATACAGCTTCCTGTCCTCCTGGCTGTGTGCCCTCCCCATGTGGCTTCCAGAAAGTCTCCATGGGAATCCCTGGATCACAAGGCAGTCATAGCACATGGTAAGGTCCAGGGAAGAGCCCTGGTTCTGTGGGAAGGGATGTGTGGGGAGTGCATCACAGCTCTGCTCTGAACCTGTGCTTTCATGGCCCTGCACTCGTTAAGTTTCCATAGATGATGGGCCGGGAGCCAGACGGGCAGGGTGTACAGACAGGAGGATGGGATGGGGCTGCATCAGGGATCTTGGGGTGGTAACAGCATGAGCCTGGGGCTGGGGCCAGGACTGTGGCTGGGACAGAGCTGTGATCCACTCCCTGTATGTCCCTGACTGGTAGGAACTGGCTGCCATTGCAAGGGCATGTAGGCATTGGATTGTGGCTCTGTCACAGCCCACATTGTCACTGCCCCATCACTTTACTCCATGATCCTGGCCTTGCCAGCCTGTCCAAATCCTGAACATTGCTCTCTGCCCTCCCATAGCCCCACCCCACATAGGGAGTTTTGGTGAGTTGTTGCAGGGAGGGGAGGTGCTGACCTGGCACACAACAGCTCAGCAAAACACCCTATGCTGTCCTAAAAGCAACAGGCACTGGGTTCTGGACTTTGTCCCAATGGCCTTTCTGCACCTCGCATTTAAAATGTGTTAGCTGAAATAAACAAGCAACAGTGGCCTAGGTGGTGCTATATTGAGACTGGAACTAAAACTCACAGCAATACACTCCCCCTGGTTTGTGCATCTCCCCCTAGACCCATATACCCATTTCCTATTTATCTTCCTCCCAGTGGGCCAGCTGTAAGAGTATAGCTGAAAAATTCATTGGGCACTGCTAGCTCATGCCTTGGTAATAGCAGCATTGTACTGGGACGTGGGAGATACAAGTTCAGACCCCACATTGCCCCTCCTTCTCTAGTCTCATAGTCATTAGTTGTGGCTTTTCTCTGGCTGCAATTTTAGAATCGTAGGATCATAGAAAATGAGGGCTGAAGGGGACCACATAAAGTCATTTAGTCCAAACCCTTGCTCAAAGCAAGACCATCCCCAACTAGATCACCCCAGCCAAGGCTGTGTCTAAATGGGTCTTAAAAGTTTCTAAGGAAGGCTATTCCACAGGCTCTCTAAATAGCCTGTTCCAGTGCTCTGCTACACTCCTTCTGATAATCCCCCCTCCCCAATACCTAAACTAAAGTTCCCTTGCTGCAACTTGAGAACACTGATCCTTTTTCTGTCACCTGTCTCCACTGAGAACAGTATATTCCACTCCTCTTTACAATCACCCTTCAGGTAGCTGAAAGCTTTTATTAAATGTCACCTCAGTCTTCTCTTTTCTAGGCTAAATAAGAACAATTCCTTCAGCCTCTCCTCATAAATCATGCAACCATTTTTGTTGCCCTCCACTGAACTCTCTCTGATTTGTCCATGTCCTTTCTGTACTGGGGGCCCAAAATGGGACATAATATTCCAGGTATGGCCTAACCAGTGTTGTGTAGAGAGAGAGAATCACTTCCTTCGATCTGCTGGCAACACTCCTACTAATGCTTCCCAGTATGCTGTTACACTTGTTCATAACAAGGGCCTACTGTTGGCTCATATTCAGCTTACTGTCCATTGTAACCCCCAAGGTCCTTTTCTGCAGACCTGCTGCTTAGCTAGTCAGTCCCCAGTCTGTGCCAGTACATGGGAATGGTCTTTGCACTTATATGGCTAGGGACAGTCATTACAAATAAACCAGTTTAAGTGTTCAGAAACTGGTTTACACCTGAAACAGAACAGATGCTCAGTACACATAAACCAGCTTGAAAATGGCTCAGATTGGCTTGAGATAAACCTGGTTGAATGTAGCAACAGACATAACCGATTTGGGTCAGACCATTTTATACAATGTCTGTCCCAGACCCCTTGCTGGTTTAAGCTAAACCAGACTCTCCCAGCATCTCAGCATGCTGTCTTGGTTGAGTGGGGCTCCCTGCTCCACAGCAGGGCTGGCCTCTCCCCTCTGCTCCCTGGCTGGAGCTCCAGCAGAACAATGACTGCTTAGGGCTTTTTGGAGCTAATCAACAGGTCAGCTGATAAGCTGCTTAAGAAAAGTTTGAACTAAGGAAGCAACTAATGGAGAGAAGCTGTTGTTTTGCTGTTGGGGTGGCATTGAAGTATATTTGCACATTGGTGGCAGTGCAGGACACCAGAATGCCCTCCAACATGCTCCTTACCTGTATTTGGTGAAGTTACATCCTCTGCAGGAGTTCTTAAGACTCCAATGTACTTGAAAGAAGCCATTGAAAACATCCCTGGAGTTACCTCTTTCATGCAGTTCCAGATTTGGTTCATATGAGGAGAAGATAGTGGATGGGTAAGATGGACACATTACCACTGCTGTGTGACCATATCACATACTTCAAGTGGTCTGAGACAATGACAGCCCTCTCCGCATTTCTATCTGCTATCTTAGATCCCTGTTTAGCATGCTAACTTCTGTGGATCCCATTGTGGGATGCCTAACCTTGGTCCTGCATTCTAAGAGAGGAGAGATGCCTAACTCAGGGTGTGTGTATTTTACTAGGTATAAAGATACCTAATCATAAATCTTTTGGTAGACCTAGTCTTTTGTGCTGCAAGATACTCATATCTCCCAATATTAGTCATATTTGTGTGATATAGTTTCAGGGGAAGTAATAGCAAGAATGTTTTTTGCTTTCTTCCACAATACAAGTTATCTTTGTTTCTGTAGGTTCATACAGATTACATGTTTGTTATTCCTGAGAACTGAATTTGGCCCTCAATGGCCACATCTACACAAGACACTGACTGCACAGTCATTACTGCACACTTATTTAGTACTTGTATAAATAAGAACAAAATAACTTCACAGTAACCTGAGTTACTGCACAGTAGTGCTAATGGATGGCTTTTTAGTGATGCTAAGCAAGTAGCCTAACACTACTGCGCAGTAGTGTCACATCATGGTTTTTGCCATACAATGCTACTGTGCAGTAGTATTGGGTTACTGACTGTGGGTTACTGCACAGTCAGTATCCCACGTACACACAACCAATATGTACTATATTTTTTTAAGAGAAAAAAAGAATACAAAAAAGTGAAGGTGTACTTGAAGGAGTAGTATGAGAAAAAGTAAAAGTTTAAGGGGTACAAGATGAAAAATATTGAAATATATTTAAGAAATGCAGTTTTGAAAAGAGTCATTTTTCTGTACAGGCAGAATTTTTTTAGGTATATAGCAAAATGAATACATGCATGTCCTGGTATACACCATGAATGCAGCCTCTGTTTCACACATTTAATACAAAACTGCCTTTATGTATCATGTTAGCTATATCTATTTATGTACATGTTGGTTTGGGCTGTGCAAAACAGCACCATTTATTTTCAAATTTCATTTTGCTGTTTTGATGGGGCAGTTTTTCATTTCGAGTTTCATTTAATTTTGTTGAAACTGTTTCGCTGTTTCAACATTGTTTTGACGTTTTGCTCATAGGCTATAACAGGGAAGCATGAAATTGTCATTTTGAGTTTTTATCTTTATCTTTAAAGGTCTTTATTTTTATCTTTACCTTTATCTTTAAAGATAAAGATAAAGCCACCTTCATCTTCTTTGAGCTGCCAGACACTTTCTTGCCATGTTTTGCTCAGTGCAGTGATGTCAATGCTGTGTCACCTGAGCTCTCGATACATGACTGTGGTGCAGTGCTCTGGGCATTCACTATTAAGATTGTCTATAAGGCTCCTGATGTTCCAGGTCCTGAAATTGATTATGTGTTTTTGTAGATTTGGATTACAGTAAAGATGATCCCACTGTTTGTATCCATCGGTCCTGGTCTTCCCCAAGGGTGCCCTCTAGTGAACAGTTGTTCACTGAGCTCCTGGTGCAGTCGTCTGATATAGCAGTAAGCTGCTATCAATTCCCCTCTCAACCTTTTCTTCTTTAGGCTAAAGAGTCCCAGGTCCCTCAGAGTTTCCTCATATGGCTTATATGTGCTTACAATTTATGGGGGGGGAGGGATTTTAAATATAACAGCATATAAATATTAAACAATAAAGTGGATTAGACATCTCTATAGCCAATAAAATTTTAAGCACTTTTAAGTTGTTTTAACAAATAATTCTGATATATAAAACCTCATGATATATCAGCTTTTAACAAATGTTGGATAACATTTCTGATATGTGTAGGCCATTTTATAATTGTCTAAGGGGTGTCTTGCACCTTTTCATCTCCTCTTAGAGATAGCCTACTGGACTAGATATACTACTGGTCTGATCTATTATGGCAAATGCTATGTTCCAGTGGGTTTTTTATATTCTCAGTAACAGTCACTTTGAACTGGATAATGCAATTTAATGCCTACTTCCCTTGTTATTTTAAATGAATAATACCCAGTATAATAGGCAAGTCTTATAAAGAGCTTTTACTTCTGAGTAGTGAAATGATGCACTGACATTTTCAGTAGTGAATAGATTTCACTACTGACACATTAATAGTTTTTAAATGGAGAAAGGTCTGGTTGTACTGCTTCAAAAAGCTTCTGTACATAAAATAGTTATTTTCAATATTAGGGCTTATTTCTTTTTGGAAATACAGATTTTTATCATTTTGAAACAAAGCCAATTTTTTCATACATGAATGTTGAAGTTCACATGCATGGATCAAATAAATAAGTGCCTTAATTATTAGGAACGTAGGCCACCCAAAGTTCCATTGGAATAACCAATTCCTGGCTAACCAGTGAGCAGGGCACAGGGTCACCCAGCTCCATCCTGAAGGAGATGATCAGGGAACAGGTTCTCTAGCCTGCTCCCCACTCAGCTCTGTAATCATGGAGTTTGGAGGGGAACTCTGTAGTCACAGGGCTGGTGTTGGGAGATAAGGATTTACCATTGCCAACACCGCTGTCATGAACTGGCACCAGAATATATGGATCTCCCAACCCCTGGTCCTAGATCATGATTTTGGAGTGGGGGGCTTGAAGCTGCAAAGGGACATAGTCCCTGCTCAGGATTTGGTTGCAGACCCCATCTCAGCAGGAGGCAGCTCCTGGGGGTAGGGAGCAATCTCCCAGACCCTGGTGACCAGCAGACCAGGAGCAGAAAGAATTATTTGAACATGTGTTTGGGCACTAAGTCTAAGCTTAAAGGTCCTGAGTCCAAGTTATGATCAAATGCCAACTTTCTGGTTACCACTGAACAAATTACTTAAGTGCTTGGAAACTCAGTTTCTCATCTTCAAAATGTAAATAACAGTACATCCTACATAGGAAATGCATGAGGTTTGGATATATTCATTAAAGGTTAGGGGTTAAATTATGGTTCACTTTAAATGGCTCTGTGTGCTTTGATAGTCATACTAAATTTGTAATTCAGCATTGTCCATGCAGCCCTACTGAGCATGATCTATGGGACTGCATTTTTGTCAGGCAGCTGTTCAGGAAAATAGATTTTCCAAGGTACGTCCAGGAAAAAAAAACCCACAACAGGGAGGAAGAAGGAGAATCACCTACATTTCACAAGGAGAAGCACAGTGTTTTCTCAATGGATGTATCAATTGAAAGCACCACAAAAGGAGAAGGGGACCCAGGTTCTATATACGGAGAATGAGTTGCACTAAATTCTTAGCAAAATGACCTAACCATGAGGCTATGAGAGCTTCCCTCTGTCTTCTTCTTGAAATTGCCTTCCTTGGCAGCCATGAGAGGGAGATATGTGGGACCAGGAGCACTAAAGAAGTGGGATGGATACTGCTGTAGAAGAGAAGCCTAGGTCATAATCTGGGGTACTGCTCCCAGTGCTGTTTATCCATGGATATTAAATGCAAAGTGTAGTAGGCCAGCTACAAGAGGAAGGCTAGAAATGCGGGTGTGTAAACCTGGGCCTTCTCACCCCATAAAAATGCCCTAACTACTGAACTAAAAGATATATAGATCCTCTTGTTTCCTCCTAGTTGTAGTTTTTGCTTGGCCCTGCATATATACCCCAGGAAAACTATTTCCCTACATAGTTGTCTGTCAGAATACAGTCCAACAGGCCATGCTTATGGCTTTATGTTTCAAGCACTTTGCTGGAAAGCAGGAAATGTTGGGGAGGGGAGGGAGATGCACGGAATTAAAAGGAGATGTGGCATGAGATAGGACATAAGTCTGCTGCTCATTGGGAAAGTGTTCTAGATATTGGTGTAAAAGAGGAGAGCGCCACCATCTTCCTCCTTTTTTTTTTACTACTGGATACACATTCACCATTGAGGCATGGAAAGTGAAACGAGTTTTAACTGGATGTCTACCCACTTGACCCACTGTAGCAGTAATTCTCAACCAGGGTACTATAGAAAAAAAGCATCAAAACAATCTGACTTGTTATGGTCTTTGAATTCTTTGCAGGAAAAAATAATTACTCAATTATTTTTCTGTAGTCAAAAGTATGAGTGAAAGCTAAGAGCTGGAATTTTCTGAGGGGTATGTTTCATCTAATAATAGCTTTTAACCTGAGTTTTAAAAGGTTGAGAGCTACTGTACTATGGTAAACAGAGTCATATAAGTTACTTAAAGACATTTCTATATTCTTTTTAGATATATTACCATATTATGATTGCCCATCAACCATTAGCTTCTTATTACTTGGCCTCTGATTTATCAGGAACTTTGTCCTGACAGCTGTTTTTAATCTTTTGACTATCCAGTATGACTACATTCCAAATGCAGCCCTTTCATATACAGAATAATTATTACAATTTTAAATAATTTATGATACAGAATACATTTGATAAAACAATTGGCAATTTACCAAATAGAAAGCAAATCAATATCTACAGATCTTGTATATTACTATCCACACACAAAATATATTATCAGCTATCTTTAAAAGAACAGTTGTAGTAGAATGATTAAGTCTGCAACTCAACTGAATTGCAGTCAATAATTTATTCTCAGACAAGGCACAATTCATAGGGATGTACATCAGGTACTTTGAGTGAAACCAAACAAATGGGAATATTCCTTAAATTATTAAATCTGACTTGAAGCATTCTTTTAAAATGGGCTGACTGTAGTAGACTTCCAAATGAATGATAATTAACCAATACAAATAGTTCTATTAAACATGCTTGCAATGGTTTCATAATAATCAGGGCAGAAATTTTGTAAGAAAGCAGTGGCTTGACATTGCATGTGCTCACTCATTTATTTAAATGAACATGTCTTTCAGCTTAAGGCATTAAAGAACTCCTTATATGCAGAATACACTGATCTAATGTAAACTTTATTTGTTATTCTAGGTTTACAAATGTGGTGTGTAATTTTTGGCGTTTAGGATGAAAACAAAGATCATTTGGCCTCACATATTGTTACCAAAAATATCCTTGTCTTATTCTTTTTTTTCAAATATTTAAAAATGTGGATCCAGAATGATCATAACATTAAATGACACTACAAGAGAGACCTTTCATAATATTGTCAGTGTCAAAAGCAATTTAGTTTATAACATCCATCTGTGTTCCAAACCGTCCTTTTACACATGAGCAGTCAGCTCAACAGAGTTACTTTTTTGGCTTTAATAATAAAGAGGACACTGGGCCTGCAGGCCATTCTATTATGGTTGATATTAGAAAAATAATAATCTTTATACCCTTATTAGTGCAAAAGCTCATATTAAATGAATGTTATCTCTATGGTGCTAAATTTAAAAGAAAAATTGAGCTTTAAGCTCTTCTAAAATTACAATCTGAATTATTCCCTCCTGTCACAAAACACAGTGTTTTCTCAATGGATGTATCAATTGAAAGCACCACAAATGCTACTTGGAAGTCTTTCTGTTATTAAGGGACTGAAAATGGCAGCTGTGATGTGGTAGATATCATCCCATGCCAGATTTAAACTAGTCAGAACAGCCTCCTTCCCACACATAGATGCTAATTATTAAATACACAAAGTGAGCAGGTACCTTTGTGAATGTGCTCTTAAAAATAGCCTATGCACAATGAAATAAAAATGCACTCACTTCCTGAAATTTGATTTTACTAATTCAGAAATCACATAACTAGAAAGAGTAGCTCTTGACAAAACCTTGCTCATGGATTCATGGCTAGAGAATTTTCCTAAGAGGCAGGCCTCTGTCTGAGTGCTTTGTGGACCATGAGTCCACCTCCCATCTGCTCCCTACCCAGGTGTGGTTTTTGCCTGTCCTTATACATATACTTGGGTGAATCTATTTATCTGAATAGCTGTTTGACCAGTGAAGTAAAAAGACTCAATTTATTTTCCCACGCCTGGCTCTTCCTACGAGTCTTACATTTTGACTGTTGAGTATGGAAACTCAGATGTCAGAAAGAAAGAGACAGCCCTTGGATTCCTTTAAAATTTCTATCAGTGATTCTTTTTAGGGTCATAGCCAATATCAGTACTCAGATATAGAGAAAATTATCAGAAACTGGATTTTTATTTTCTGAACTTTTATATTTTCCCCATACAGAATCAGAATATTTAATGGAAATTATTTTTTTTTAATTAAACTGTTGTCTGAGGTTATTAGCAGGGATCTTGGTTTTTTTCTCTGATAAAAAAAAAATCTCAAATTATCTGATAAAATGCCCCAAACCTGTGATTAAAAGGAAAGGCCCCTCACCCCCCTCCAGCCTCTCCAGTCCAGCTGGTGCCCCTCAGCCCCACCCACAGATACCTGCCCCTGGCAGGAGGTGGCAGCTGTTGCAGCAGAGAACAGCCCAGCTCCCCCTCCCTGCTACCTGCTGCGGGCTCAAGCAGGGGGGCAGCTCCCTGATGCAGTGTGCATTTCCTGGGGGGAACCAGGGCGAACCTGTGCTTCCCAGATCTGTGTGCGGGGTAGGGGTTCATGTGAGCTGCTCCCTGTGGGCTCAGGCTCCTGCCATGCTGCCCTCCCCAAGGGCCAGCAGAGCCAGCAGGTGTGACCTGGCACAGCAGAGAACAGCAGGGGTGCACAGGGGAGCTTGTTGTTGCTGCAAGCTCTGCTGTGCCCTGGCAAGATTTCCCCTGCCTGTGCAGTCATATTAAAGGGCAAAACCCCATGCTGTCACCCCGGCTGTTGTTATGTGCACAGGGAACACATTGCCAGGGCAGTGCAGAACTTGTAGCGGGAAGCAGCTTTCCTACACACTGGGTTGCACCTGCTGGGCTATGGAGGCCCCAGGGGAGGGCGCCAGGGGAGGGGGGGACCCTGAACCCACAGCAGGCAGCCCACGCTTGTCCTCATCCTGTGCGCAGATTTGGGGAGCACAGGTCCCCTCTGTCCCCCCAGGAGTGTGCACAGTGGCAGGGAGCCAGCCCCACGCCCCACCTCCCAACCTGGACGAGCAACCTGTAGCCCCGTCTCACTCCCCAAAGGGGTGCTGTGGCTGCACATTCTGGCCCTAGGCTTCAAGACCCACACAGTACCCAGCTTGGCAGTAGCCCAGTCCCATCCCTGTCTACCTCCCTCCCTTCCTCCCAATGGGGGCCTGAATCCCACCCCACTTACCTATGGGAGTTTCTCTCCAGGCTGTCTAGTGGCCATGTACATATACATGCATGTGGTGTTCCCTGCTTGATTGCACTCTTCCCGCTCCCTCCCAGCCTCTTGTAGGCTAGCATTCTACCAGCCTGCAGAGAGCTCTTAGCAAAACTGCAAAATCTGTGGGTTTCTCTGTTAAAATGAGAAATCTATTTTTTCCTTACGTCAAGTCGAAAATCCACATTTTTTTTCGTTTTTCCATGGAAAACTGAAAACTCGGATCCCTGGTTATCAGTGTCATTACTGCTATTGCCCCCTTCAGGTGTTATCAATGTGCTATCAATGTTGAAGTCTCAGGAACTGTTGAGCCAGCAAAGTCACAGCCAAGAGATCCCAACACTAGTTTTGCCTTAAAGAATGACCACAGGGTTGGTTTGGTGTTGAAGATTCAGCTAGGTCTGTTATCTACAAGAACAGCCCTAACACATTTTGGCCTAATGAGTACATCAGACAGGGAGCTAAGGCATTTTGTACCTCTGACAAGGTAGCTGGCCCAACACCACTTAGGCTCCCCTAGGCTACTACAAAGTTTCCCTGCTTTACAATTCTCCTCTTATACAATGATGAAAACAAACTAGGTATTGCATTTGATGTGTATCTTGAATGTCTCAAACCTTCCTGCATCAGGAGCTTGTTTCACATTTTGACCTGAGTGGTCCTGTTGCAGCTTTATCATGCTGGTATCAGACTATCATACCTTATACCATCATCTCTCCTTCCCATCTCTTGGCAGGAGTGAGTATCTGTCCCTCATGCTAAGTTTTGGTTATGTGAGGAGTTCATGCATCAGTCAAGTTTGCTAGTGAGGCCCACTCTAATCAATGTTTAGGGAAACCTTGTGTAAGTAACATATATTGATTAATGCTAAAGTAAAGCCTACATAACAAAACATTAATTCGGGTCAAATTTTTGGGTTTAATTTAATATGTTTATTTCATGTTATATTAATATTTTTTCAATGCATATGTATTCATATTTACATTAATTTCTATTTTCTATTGCAGTCAATACCATTTTGCTACTTTTTATAATTTACATTATATTCGGCACTATTTAAGAAATATGTCAAAATGAAAGGCTTTGAGCTTTTTTAAACAATTTGATTTTTTTTTCAAAAAAATATTAATAGAAATTGACATCTTCTCATACAATGTTTTGGTTTTAACAAATCATTACTTTCCAAGGGGAAAATGTTCCAGTAGAAAATTCTGTCTTACCCTCTTTATTTAAGACTTCCTCGATCCTGGCCTGTCCTAGCATTTGATTTCTCAGTCAAGGGAGCCTTACCTTTTGCTTTCCCTTTCACTTTTTAACACAGCTGCTTTATACTCACAACTAATGTAATGTTACACCAAAAGTGGGCATGCGTGGAGAAAATTTAATTTATAGATTGTCAGAGAGCAAGTTTGCCAAGAAAATATACTGTTCTGAGACAACATATACACTGAAAAGTAATATGTTTCACAGGAAAAAAAATATTATAATTATATGACAGGAAACATTTATTTCACTGTCATTCTACAAAGGGAAAGGTAAAAAGAAAATCCTAACCCTTATACACTCATACACATGGCACAGATTGTTACTGTCATTCAATTAAAGACTTTTTATCACTCAAGGGATAACACAAAAAAATTACACACATCATGTATTTTACTTTAAACCCTGCAGATGCAGAGAAAGAATGCAGACCATGCTTAGGTCCCTTCTACACATTTCAGTAGGTAGGAATTACTTCTGGCTTCACGGCCTGAAATTCAGTTGGAATAGAGTAATAGATTTCCATCTGTGATGGACCAGGAAGCATACGAAAAGCAAAGTTTGACTGATTATATCTTTTCTTGGACAAACTGTATAGCTGGGAAAGATATTAGGTGAGCTTTTGGAAACAATGTGTGAGTCTACTAGGGGTGTGCAGAATGGGCCCTATTCAATTCAGATTCAGCCCCAATTGGGGACAGTGATTCAATTAATTGATTCAGATCACTGTCCCTGATTTGATTTAGCGGAATCCTAATCTGAAGATTTGATGCTCTTCCACAGAATCAGCGATCTGAACATAGAAGTAGCTTCAATTTTTTTTCTACATACCTCAAGGAACTAGATGCAGCTCGTGAATGCTGTGATGATGGGTCAGATGGAGCATCCCATTGTGGAGCCAGGGGAGAGTGGGAGGGTCCCCCCTCATGCTTGGCAGTAAACCCAGAAGTGCACTGGGAGTACTTCCGGTCTACTTCTGGGTCCACTGTTGAGCTCTCTGGGGGGGACCATTCCCCCTGGCTCTGCAAGCAGCTACAGAGGGACCCTGGGTGTCCCCCCCAGACCCAGATGGCACCAGTTACTAAGCTGGTTGGGTACAAGAGGGCCCCCCAGCATGCTCTCCGGCAGACCTGAAAGAGGACTGGAAGTCCTTCTGGTCCACTTCCAGGTCTGCTGCCGAGCACACTGAGGAGACTCCCCCATGCTTCTGTGTGACAGTCCACGTATCCCAGAATCAAAACATTCATGAGCCATCTGTTACCTAGAGATATGTAAAAAAAACGTTTAAAGCAATGTCTATGTCCAAATCGCCACATCTTTCTGAATCTCTCTGAATCGATGTGGAGGGTTCTGATTTGATTTGGAGAGATTAAAGGGTCCACCGATTTGATCTGGAGAGATTAAAGAGTCCTCTGATTTGATCTGGATTCAGAGATGCAGCCACCAAATCAAGACAAATCCCCACTGAATTGAATCAGGGACCAAAGCTTCTCACAGCCCTAGTGTCTACACATTGTCCTACAGCAACATGCTGATGTGCTGCATCAACATATGGCATGCTACAGCAATATAGTGATCATTTAGGTCTACAAATGATCACCAGCTACATTGCTGAAGCAGTGCACTTCCTGGTTTTAGTGCATTGATGCAGTGATATAGCAGCAAATTCTAACCTAACCATGTGCCAGGTGCCCATCTCATAGTTTCATAGTTTCATAGTAGCTAGGGTCCAGAGGGACCTGAACAGATCATCTAGCCTGACCTTCTGCCACAGGCAGAAAGGAGTGCTGGGTTCACAAGACCCAAGACAGGTGATCGTCCAACTTCCTCTTGAATTTGCCCAAGGTAGGAGCGCAGACCACTTCCCTGGGAAGTTGGTTCCAGATTTTGGCCACCCTAACTGTAAAATATTGTCTTCTGATCTCTAACCTAAACCTATTCTCCATCAGCTTATG
>JAGPOW010003642.1:78117096-78173601 GCA_030014935.1 Caiman crocodilus
GAGAAAAGAGCTCTGCCTATTTGCTGTTGATCTCCCCTGATGAGCTTGTAGGCAGCCACCAGGTCCCCCCTCAGCCTCCTCTTGCTGAGGCTGAACAGGCTCAGGTCCTTCAGTCTCTCCTCGTAGGGCCTGTCCTGCTGCCCTCTCACCAAGCAAGTGGCCCTCCTCTGCACCTTCTTCAGGCTGGCCACATCCCTTCTGAAGTCTGGTGCCCAGTACTGGATGCAGTACTCCAACTGCGGCCTGACCAAAATCGCATAGAGGGGGAGTGTCACTTCTCTGGACCAGCTTGAGATGCACCTTTGGATGCATGACAAGGTATGACTGGCCTTGCTGGCTGCGGTCTGGCATTGGCGGCTCATGTTCATCTTGGAGTCCATAATGACTCCAAGATCCCTTTCTGCCTCTGTGCTTCAAGAAGGGAACTCCCTAGCCTGTGTGCGCGCTGTGGATTCCTTCTCCCAAGGTGCAGCACCCTGCATTTATCTATGTTGAACTCCATCCTATTCTCATCTGCCCACTTTTGTAGTCTGTCTAAATCTAACTTAGACAGCGTGCTTTTCACCCCTTTGTCCAAATCGCTGATGAAGATGTTAAACAGTGCGGGCCTGAGGACTGAGCTCTGGGGTACCCCACTGCTCACATCTAGCCAGGTTGAGTATGACCCATCCACCACTACTCTCTGGATGCGCCCCATCAGCCATTTTTTTACCCATCCAACTGTGCAGGCATCAAAGCTGCAGTCACTTAATTTATTGATGAGGATGGAGTGGGAGACAGTGTCAAAGGCCTTCTTAAAGTCTAGAAAGACTATGTCCACAGCAACACCATCATGCAAGGATTCAGTTACTTGGTTGTAAAAGGCAGTTAGGTTGGTGTGGCAGGACCTGCCTTTGGTGAAGCCACGCGGATTGTCCCTGAGCATGATCTCCCCTGCAGGGAGGGATGTGTACCATGCTTTAGTACTTCCAAATGGAAGTACTAAAACATAGCAATATGTAGATGCATCTAACATGCCCTTACACCCTTCTGAGAAACAAGATACAGCCTAGGATAAATATTAGGTAAAACAATGACTTCTGTTTAACTCTATTATGTGACTGAAAATAGTCACATAAAGAAGGGGAGGAGGGCAGTAAACTTGTGTGGTAAAAAAAAAAAAGTTATTACAAGTAACTACAAATCAAGTAAAGGGCAGCGTACATAAAAAGACCTAATTATGTCATAGAACAAGGCCATCCAAACAGGGAGGATGGTTATTATTACCTGTGGAGTTTAGAATAGGGTCACAGAGGGAGCAGATAAACTATAATGAGTCATAAAGTCATTGTCTGTATTTATTTATTTATTTATTTTTTAGTATCTTGTTAGGTTATGCATTTTGTTTCTATTGTATTATCTGATATTTGCCATAGACTATATCTGTTTCCTCCAAGACCTGTAGAAGGACATTTTATATTTGAAAGCTTGTCTAACCTCTTTCCCAACTAAATAGTTGATCCAATAAAAAATATCACCAAACATACCTTGTTTTTCACATGGAGAGAATTTTAAAGGGACAAGACAGTTAGCAGAAAATAAATCTTGTGGTTAGCAATTTTTTGACAAAGCATTTAGCCATAGTGAAAAGCTCAAGTCAACAGTGTTGAAGGTTTCTCTCCTCAAAATAATCATGAGAGACTAGAGAATTCTGAGGAAGGAGACTCTGTTCCAAGCCCACATCAATTTTTAAACCAATGAGTTAAGGAAAGCCATTCCAAGAAAGATTGTTCTTGCTAGTGTTGCATTTCTTGGCATCCAAATATGTAAGACGACAAAAATGTTCAGATATAGCCTTTATAGATCTAAAAGGACCTTTGGATTCCACAGACCAATTCAAATTATTGAAGAAACTAGCAGTCACATCATTGGATAAAGCTGTCCTATTCAAATTCAATTTGCTTACTATTCAAATACAATGTCTAGGTGCTTTATTGGATTGATGCTCTGTCCAGTAGGTTTCCAACTAAAACAAAGGTATGCCTTATTTTCATGCTTCACTGGTTTTTAATCTATTTCTGAATGGTATAAAATGTGCTAACAGAATCAATTGCATGCACCCATGATATTGTATAATTGTATCCCTCTCGTCCTTTATGGAGATAGTGTGCTGCTAGTGCCAAAATTCCAGATAGGCTTCCAAAGGTTATTAGATGCTTTTCAACAGTATTATGTCTCAAACAGCTTGGAAATCAAAACTGATGAATTCATAGTACTGTTTTGTTTTTTGGGTTTTTTTTGGTTTTTTGCAGGGGGGAGGGAAGGGGAACCAACAGAAAGAAATTAGTATAATTTGTATAGATAAAAGAAAGTAAAGGTGTTATTCTCATTTAAGTAACTTGGGATCTATTTTAATAAAAATCTGAGCTGGAATAATACATAAAAATATAAGCATTAAATCAAAAGAAATTTTGGGTGAAGTTTTATCCTTTTTCATTAAGATTGGCGGAAGGGCAGTGCTAGCTGTACTATGGGTATTTATACAAATGTTTCAGAGGTGTGGGGAGGTGCTTTAATTATAGATTCATAGATACTAAGGTTGGAAGGGACCTCAATGGATCTTTGAGTCTGACTCCCTATCCATGGCAGAAAAAAGTGGTGGGGTCATATGACCCCAGCCAGGTGCTTGTCCAGACTCTTGTTGAGAACCTCCAAGGTAGGGGAGAGAACCACCTCCCTTGGAAGTCCATTCCATATTATGGTAACACTAACCATGGTAAAGTTATTTCTGATGTCCAACCTAAATTAACTTTCTATCAGCTTGTAGCCATTGTTCCTGGTTATTCCAAGGGGTGCCCTGGTAAATAGCGCATCTCCAATTCCCTGCTGCCCCTCTGATGAATTTGTATACTGCCACAAGATCCTCCATCAGACTTCTTTTGCGGAGGCTGAAAAGGTCCATGTACCTTAGCCTTTCCTCATAAGGCCTTCCATGCAGGCCTCTAACCATATGAATGGCCCTTCTCTGGACCCTCTCAAGGTTGTCTACATCCCTCTTGAATTGCAGTGCCCAGAAATGGACTCAGTAGTCCAGCTGCAGCCTGAGCAGTGCTACATAAAGAGGAAGCATCGCCTGGATCTGTTCATGATGTACCTACTAATACATGACAAAGTGTGGTTGTTGGCCTCGCTTCCCGGGTGGCGTGTGGGAGCCGGCTGCAGTTGCGTCCTGAGTGGGGCACTGGATGGTGACACCAACCCAAGCACACTCAGGGATGCCAAATCCATAGGAGAGATGGATGCAGGAGACGATGGGGTGAAATAAAACTGAAATTTTACTTACACAACAGTTGAAGAATGTTGCAAGAATATAGGTGATGAACTATATACAATAGTAGGTAGGTGACGAGATGATAACGGGTGGGACACTAGACAGGTGGCAGATGATGTACACGCGACAGAAGACAGATAGCGACTGCAGCTGAGATTCAATACGAGTACAATGCCCACTGGGGCAACGTACAAGGCATTCCGGATATGCGATTAGATGTACTGCTCGGAGCTACCACAGCAGCAACTTCTGTTAGAGTCCTAGGGGTCTAGCCAGGCTCTGAGATAGGTGATCAGTCTACCTCAATAGTTGGAGCCCGGGGACCTCGCGCTGAGGTGCGCGGTCCCCTATATAAAACCTTTGACCAATCAGAGGGCTTCCTTGATGGTGAGTTCTAGAAGCCTAGGATATGCTGGCCAGCCACCCATGCCCCTTAGGTGGCCTCTGATTGGTAAGGCCATAGGTGATCACGCGCCGCTCACATGCTGGGTTAGACTGGGGACACTTTCTGCCACTGCATTGCCAGTTGACATACACGGGTGGTCATGTTACTTAACCTTTCAAATAACAACTTAATTCAGCAATCTGGGAGTCATTTCATCTACTGACAGCAGTTAGCTCTGCTAATTACTTCATCACATTGACAACTCATCTTCATCTTGGAGTTGACAAGAACTCTGAGCTCTCTTTCCACTTCTATGCTGCTGAGAAGGCCACCCTGCAGCCTATAGTATTGCCCTGTGGGGTCAGGCCAACTCTCAAATATTGCACTGGTAGACAGGAGGGTGTGACAATTGCACATATACAAATACACAAATAAGTTAGGTGCATGCGCACGCGCATGCACACACATGCACACACACACACACGCGCACACACACACACACACTACCAGCTCAGGCATATCCAAATCAACCTAGGCACATGCATACCTATCACCGTTTCAAGCACATACACACTACACACTAAAAATTAGACAAAAATCAACTGTCAATACTTGCACACTCAGTACACATACATAGATCACTAATTGGTATGTCATTCACACAATGATATATATACATACACCCACACACACTCACCAGGTCACACACATACAACCCACCTACACGTACACACAGGTTAGTTCCTAACTTGGATGGTACAGTGTGTATGTGTGTGGTTGGTATACCTGGGATACTTGGAGGAAAGCTAAGGTGAGAGAGAGAGGAGAGAATTAAAGTGTAGGGAATGAAAGTTGCCAGAACTGGGATTAGAACTGGTGGACTAGAGAGAAGCTGGCTGAAGAACTGAGGCTCGGGGTTATTTAAGGTAGGTTAGGGCTAGAAATTGTGGCAGACAACTGAGCTATTGGGGTGGGGAGTGAAGATAAGTGGTGGTAAGGAGGAGACAGCCAGGAAAGAGAGAGAGACAGAAATCTGGGAGCTTGGGGCTGGAAACTGAGGCTGGCAGCTTAGAATTGGGGGAAGGGGGCAGATAAGTGGTGTCAGGGAGGAAACAGTCAGGAAACAGACAAAAACCAATCAGACAAAAACCAATTTTGAAACTGAGAGTTTCAAAATAACAGGTTTATTAAACAGAAAACACACTACATAGCCCCATGAAGTTATTGGTTCACACACATACACAAGCACTCACAATGGCAGCAGGAGAAACAGACACTGTGGAAGGGTCAGAGTCCAGGTGAGGAAGAGAAACAGAGTCCAAGTCTTTGGCTAAAGAGGGGGTAGGTGGTGATAGCTACCTATCCAGGCTGGAAAGAGGTCTTTGTCCAGCAGGTATTATCCAGAGGGGGGTAGCTGGCAGGGCCTCTGGGTGGACAGATGGTGTGGCATGTTGCTGGTCCAGGTGGAGAGTGTGCCCCAAGGAGTCATTCTTCACTACCCCTTTTAATGGGGCAGACTACATGTAATCTCCTATGGGGAGGGCCTGTCCAGGCAAAGTCAGCCCTGTTCCAGAGGGTTCCAGGCATTCTTACTGAACATGTGCAGCTTGGCACAATGGTGGGTTGCCTCATCTTTTGTTTCTTGAATGCTGAGGGTGATTCCAAGGGTCTGGGTCCTTGGTCGATATATTGGTGTTGATGATTCAGGGAGCTGTTTTTAGACCTACTGCCATTGTCTCTCAAGCACCCTCATTCATCCCCATTCATTCAGGAACCAAGTTACATAGGAGGGGTAGGTGTAAGTCAGGTTACACAACCAGGCCAGAGGACAGGATGGAGAGTTGACAAACAAGACGGAAACTTGACATGACTTATGCTAACTTACATATGTAGGCCTAAATCATATTGCACCAGTAAAACAGTAATATAGATCAGTAAAAATCAATATAAACATACTAATTATACAATATAAAGAAGGAGAAAAAACAAAACAAACACAACTTGCTACCAAAATAAAATGCTGAAGCCTATCCTATGTCTTAGTTCACTTACACTTATGTATATGGAATAGAGAGGGAAAAACAAAGTCAGAAATGGTTGGGGAAGGGGAGTGAATGCATTAAAAAAAAAGAAAAGAAAAGAAAAATAAAAACTGTGGGTTTTGTTACAATAAGTATGCTGGTGATTCCCTCTCCCTAGGTGAGCACAAGTGCAAGCACCTTGCACTTGTCTTTGTTGAACTGCATCCTATTGGTCTCTGCCCCATTTTCGAACATGTCCAAGTTCACTTGGATTTGGTTTCTTCACATCAGTGTGTTTACTTCTCTTCATAATTTTGTTTCATCTGTGAATTTGGACAGAGTGCTCTCATCCAGGTCACCGATGAAGATAATGAACAGCACCAGCCCAGGGATGGACCCTTGAGTGACCCCACTGCCCACATCTTTCCAGGTCAATACCAACCTTTCCACCACCACTCTCTGAGAATTTCACAAGCCAATTTGCCACCACATGACTATGTAATTCTCTATCGCACAGCCTCAATTTGTTTATGAGAATAGGATGAGATACTGTGTGAAAGGCCTTCTTAAAGTCCAAGTAGATGACATCTATCTTGACTCCTGCATTTAAGCATTTAGTAACCTGGTCATAGAAAGAAACAAGGTTAGTTAGGCAGGATCCACCTGCTATGAACCCATGCTGGTTGCCCTTCAGCATTGTATTACATGCTGGACTCCTACAAATGTGATCCTTGATAATTTTTTCAAGATTTTTCCCAAGGACAGAGGTGAGACTAACTAGTCTATAGTTACCCAGATACTCCTTCCTCCCCATCTTGAAAATAGGGACCACACTGGCAATTTTCCAGTCCTCTGGGACCTCACCCAAGCACCAGGAGTATCGAAACAGCCATACCAGTGTCTCTGCTATGACAATGGCTAATTCTTTCAGGACCCTTGGGTGGAGCTCATCCGGTCTCACTGACTTAAACACATCCAGCCCCTCTAAGTGTCTCTTTACTAGGTCGGCACTGACAGTAAGTGGGCTGGTGTTCCTCCTATTTCTATCTGTAATGCATTTGGGAGATTTGTTTAGATCAGTGTTCAAAAAACTCATTGAAGAGCTCTGGTTTGTCCCTCCTGTGTGTTCCAGCATGTCATGAGACAAAAAGAGATGTGCTTAAATGTCCAGAAATTACATATAAACTGGTATAAATGATCAGTAACACAACAGAAATTCAGTTAAAATAAAACACTTTCAAAATGGCCCAAACTGGTTTAAGATAAACTTGGATGGCTGTGGTATCAGACTTAACTGATTTAGGTTAACTCTGTTTATTGAACTTCTATTCCAGATCCTCTCCAATTAAAGTTAATTCACAGTCCCCCAGCATTCCAGGATGCTTCCTACCTCCCCTCCAAATCCTCCTTTGAGGGTGGGTAGGCTAGCTTTGGCCCAAACTGTTTGTTCCACCTGGACAGGGAGGCATGCTCTAGCACCCCCTGACATCTGTCCTGAGCTACTGCATGCATGTGGCTTCATTTCCAGAATTAAAAGTGAATGTCTGTTCACTTGCTTATCAGTTCAATCTATGCAGCTTAAACTAACCTGTGAAGATTGAATTGATTCAGCCTCAGGCTTTTTGACTGTCTGTTCTTAGCCCATGACTTAGAGCAGGAAGATGCACTTCTGTCTGCACCTTTAGAGACCTAAAAGCTACATGACTAATGTTTAGATGCCTTAGATGTGGAATAGGATCTGGGCCATAGTTTATATATTCTGTAAGTATATACAAACTATGAACTTCCTCTATAACTATACCCGTCTATTTTCTTTTTCAACAGCAATAGAATGAGTAAATTTGTCAATTTTGAATTACGTTGTATTTAAATGCTCACCATGTGCTGCTGGAAACATATATAAGATATAGAAGCTGCAGTATTAAAGGGGAAGTAAGGAGGGAAATAAAAGCAAAAGAATCCCAGGAACTTTATTTGATAAGATAAATTATAAAGATATTAATCCACTTTGATATTTTCTGCAAATATTCTTCTCTGATATGCAGCCAGCAATAATTCTACCTTCCTTCCCCATATACCATATTCCATGGATTTCTGAAACCATCTGTATCTTCGTATTTGCTTTAAAATAAACATATGTTTTACAGTATATACAGGCAGGATCTTAAATACCAGAAAGAATGAGATGGATACTCCAGTCATGGATTTCTAATTCCCAAAATACTTTGAAGAAAGGAAAAAGTTTTGAGAATGAAATAATACTACAAAAGTCAATATTATGAATGATTTTAAAAATATTCATTTTAAATAATATTTATTGCAAAATTAATACAAGACTAATCAGTGGCTTCACGTACAGCCCTCAGAAATAGGCAGAAGAAATTTTTCAGCACATTCTCTAGCTCCCAAGGTAGATCCCAAGGGAGGGACTGTGATTCACATCTCTGAATCACAATTCCTCCCTATTTTCTCTTTGCTTCAGCTAGGGTGAAAAATGGCATCATATGCTGATGTCCACACAGCACATTACAGTTTCTGCTGAGATAGATTCAGTTGCACTATCAGAAATGGGATGAGTTGAGGACAGACTTTGTCCATTCTCTACTGAATCCAGAGTAGGAAAAGAGTGACCAGGGTGCTTGCTTACATTTAAGTCAAATGCCTTTAGAAGTCAGTGGGAATCTTTCAATTAACACATGTTGGTTTTGAGTTTCTCAGAGCTCAGATATAAGTTCTAATATCCAATTAATCCCCATCAAAATCTATGCCCAAGTGGCTGTATCTGCATAAGACACTGACTGTACCCTACCTCAAGTTACTGCACAACAGTACCAACAAGTGTCTTCTTTGTGACAATACTGCACAGTAGCCTAATACTGCTGTGCAGTAGTGTCACATCTGCCAGTTAGCACTGTTTTGGGGTTTTTTTTGCACATGATGCTAATTATGCACCAGTATTGGGCTACTGAACTGTTAGCATCTCATGTAGACATGGCCAGTTTCTGCAGAATTACTGAAACAAAATGTTTTTTCTACATGCCTCAAGGTACCAGGCACAGTTCATGAGTGCTATGATGTTGGGGCAGATGGAGCACCCCACAGGAGTCTGGGGGTGCCCCCTGTATGCTCAGTGCTAAACTCAGAAGTGGACCTCCCTGGCTTAGTGATTGGCCAGAGAGAGACCCCAGGTGCCCCCCCACACCCAGGAGGCACCTGTTGTCAAGCTGGAGGGTGGGGGAGGGTACAGGGGGAGCCCCCAGTGCACTTCCTGGCAGACCTGGAAGCATACCTGAAGTGCTTCTGGTCCACGTCTGGATCTGCTGGTGAGCACACTGGGGAGCCCCTGTACTCCTGTGGAATGCTGCATCTACCCCACCATCGCAGCATTCACAAGCTGCCAGGTATGTAGAGGTATGTAGAAAAAAAAACATTTGAAGCTGTGTCTATGTCTGAATTGTCAAATCTTTATGAATATCTCTGAATTGATTCTGAGGGTTCTGATTCAATTCAGAGAGATTAAAGGGTCTCCTGATTCAATTTGGATTTGGAGATTCAGTTACTGAATCAGGCCAAATCTCTACCAAATCAAATCAGGGACTGAAGCTTCACAATGAAGCCCTAATAAAAGACAGCATTGTTTGAACTGGCCTGGGGTATGACAGTTACTTAGCTATCTTTCAGCAGCTCAGGAGCATTAGACCATGAAGGCTATTATTACCATTTGATTTGAATGATTTCCTACTTGCTAGACAAGCAAGTGGGATTCCACAATACCTCTTGCTTTCTTTTGGACCCTTTTATTTTATTATTATATTTATTGATTTACTCTTTTCAATTATATAATTATAGAATGCAGATACATTTATATTTCATTTCTATACATTTATATCTTGTGGCATATTGCATACATTATAAAATTTATAGGAATGCAGATACATTAATATATGTATATAAAGAAAAGACACTATGAAACACCATGAATTATGGTGGAAAGATAGCTGGCAAGCCTTCAGAGAGGGGTGGAAGAGGAGGTAACGGAAAGCTGTAAATTCCCTCCACCCCAAATTGAGATGCAGCCTCTTTCCTACAACTAGCAGGGATGAAACAGCAAGGAAAAGGGAGCAGTGCCAGTGCTGCTGCCTGTGCCTGAGACTGCATCTTCTCCAAGACCACTAGCCATATTCCCCCACACCACCACCATGATAACAAGCAGCAGAATCAGCACCAGCATGACATTCTCCTTTACCCCAATTTTACTTCCCATGCAGAGCCTTCCAGTGCCAGAAGAAGAGCTGGAGCTGAATCTGAATGCCCTAGCAAGGGAAATTCTGGGGAAGGAGGGGGAATCAGCTGAGTTTGTGCTTCATACCCCTCAAGTTTCCCCTAGAGCCAGGTATCCTTCCTCAGAAGGCACTTCAGAGGAGTCTGAAGTACAGTAGAAGTTGCAGAGGCAAGCAGCTCAGCTGAGTTCATTCTTCCTGTTCATGTGTCTCTGCCTGCTGAGGAGGAAATTGCAGCATCCACACATGCACCTGCACCCCAGGAGTGAGTGGATAGTGTGTTCTGGGATCATTTTGACCTGGCAGATGATCCTACATAAGCTATCTGCCTGCACTGCTGAGCCAAAACCAACTGGGGCAAGGGAACAAAACACATGAACACCATGGGGATGCTGATGCATCTCCACAGGTACCACCCACTTGCTCTTGCTTCTCCTTAGCCTGGCATCAGTGTGAGTGTGACCAAAGGAAAGTCCCCTCTCACTCCAAAGCCCCTGGCCTCCGAAAGTAGAGGCAGACGATCCTGGAACAGTGGAAGAAAGGTGGACAGAAAGGCAGGGGCATTGGAAGGGCGAGCAAGATCACCCAGAGCACTGGGGAGATGCTTGCTATCAATGGCCAGCCCTTCTTCTTAGTTGAGCGGCCAGGGTTTAGATGGTTCATGGTGCTCATGGCCCCATTCTACCAAGTGTCCCCATGCATCTCTCATTCAGCAGGATGGTGGTGTCCTCACTCTGTGAGGCATGGAGGGAGTATTTTAAGGAGAAGCTGCAAAAGACAGGTCCATGGGTGGCCTTACACTTCACCTCAGACATCTGGAGCAGCCAGTGTGGAGATCACACCTATGTCTACCTCAGAGGGCACTGGTGTGACCAGTGAGGCCATCGGTGGGCTCTTCTTCAAGCCAAAGTGATGGATGAGTTCCACATGGCAACAGAGATGATGGGAGGCCATGGACTGCTTGGTGCAGGGGTGGCTCCTTGGGCAGGGTGAGATCACCTGTGGGTTCTTGGTCACCAAAAATGGGGCCAGTATGGTCAAGGTGGTCCATGATGCCAACTTTGTTGGCATCCATTGTGTGGCACACAAGTTGCACCTAATTGTCAGGGGTGCCTTGGAAGGGGACAAGGCTGACAGTGAAGGTGCCAGCACCACCGGCAGGCTCATTTCCAAATGCAGGAAGTTGGCAGGCTACTTCCACCAGAGCATCAAGGGGGGCAAGATGCTGTGGGACAAACAAGCAGAGATGAACATCCCACAGCACAAAATCATATAGGATGTGGAGACTCAGTCAAACTCCACTTATCTGATTCTTGAGAGGCTGTTGAAGCAACAGAAGGCCATCCATGAGATGGCCTTGCTCAGGGAGTTTGAGATCAGTAGCCCCCTTAACAGTGCTGAGTGGGATACTATCTCCCAGATCTTGATCTGGGAAGGATCTCAAGTCCTTCCTTGAGGCCACCAAGACTCTCAGTGCTGGTGATGCCCTCCTTAGCCAGATGATCCCTGTAGTGAGGGAATTTCAGAGCCAAATGGAGAGCTTCCATGGGATCAGTGTTCCTTGTGGGACAAGCCGCTGTCACTGGACATGCAGGCATTGGTGAGTCAGCTGAAGAATGGCATCAGGAAACAGTTTGATCCCTTGAGGTCCAGTCCAGTCCAGTCCAAGGAAAGAACCTTGTCTTCCAGTGCCATGCCCTTAGACCAACACTCCTAGCACCTGACCAGAAGGACGCAAGACCCTGGGCACATCTAAGCCCTAGGGCTGGGGCTGGCAGGGAGAGTTTTCTGGCAGCTGCTGGAGAAGAAGCTCGTGCAGGAAAGGAAAAAAAAATCTGTCACAGTTTGGCTGCCTGAGATGCTGCTGTTGCTCCTGTTTTGTTTACTAAGTTATTTCCTGTTGTCATTTAAAGTGGTGGACCAGGCTGAGGTCATAAGGGAGGAGGGAACCTCATTGGGACACATTACAGTGTTACATAGAGGCCCCAGCACCAGTGAGGATGTATCTTAACACAGACACAGTGTCACCCATGTCACAAGTTTTGCTTGTCAGCAGTCTGAGGTGCAGTTTCCCAGAAATCCCTGCACCTATCTACTTGAAAGATGGAAGGCTCCATGGCCTCGGTAAGAGCTAGCATGCCTGCAGTTTTCACCCCACCATGTGCCTTAACACACACACAACACGAGTTTTGCTTTCAAGAATTTGAGATGCAGTTTCCCAGGAACCTCTGCACTTATGTCCTTGAAATGTGGCAGGTTTCATGGCCGTAGAAGGGGTTAGTGTCTGCAAGTTTCATCAGAATCTGGCAAGAAATGATGTTATAGGCAGTTTGGTGCTTCCCCATTATACCCTATGGGTGAAACATCAAACAACAAAACGGTTTTGACAAAATTAAACAGTTTCAAAACTAAACAAAACTCGAAATGAAACACTGTCCTGTTGAAACATCAAAGCAGAAATAGAAACAGAACTGTGCTGTTTTACACAGCCCTACTGACAATATTCATCTGAAGCAGTAATAAGTTATTGTGCAGGCAGGACAGCCAACTAGATGAATTATTAGTTTACTCTAAGAAGTCTTTAAACAAAATTGCATCAGTTCCTTAATAACATAATTGGTTGTCTAACTTTGTAAGTCATTATCAGGATTTTTTTAAATGTTGGCACATTCCAGAATATAAAAAGTGATGAATATGAGAGCTGGAGGAGTTTTCTAATGTATTTTTAAGAGTGCATCTGGAGAAAAATGTCTTTTAAATGTGGATCTGTTTTGGGTTGTTTTTTCCCCAAAGAGAGAAACCACAGTGATCAAATATACAGAATATTTCCAGAGGCACACATTTATAAATGTTTCTAATACAATTGTATGATAATACTCTTAGAAGTTGCCATAGAAGTATGCAAGAGGCTCAGCCATAGAGCTTTGCATTCTATGTAGCTGATTAATCTCTCTCTTAATAAACTAGTGAAACTCTCTCTATCCCTAGAGTTTAATTTCATTTTTACCTAATGCAAGGGGCATGACCAATTCAAACCATCATTTGCTGGGGGCTAAATATATATTTTACGAGCAATATTAAAATACAAGAGAATTAAAATCACTTGTTCCCTTAAATAAACAGAAATACAACAAATACAGGTTGTTGTTGTTCTTATTAGTATAATAATGCATTCAGGTTCAGTTCTCTTCTGACTATGTTTTCAATGGAAGTCTTTTTAGTAGCATTTTTAAATATACACATAATTGATAAAAGAGAAAATAGCACCTAAGAAAAGTGTGTGAGTTATATCTCCTTGTTCACCATTATCTATAAGGGCCCCATTCAATCAGGTTCTGAGTTAAATTAGGCTTAAGTTGATATTAGTCATGTTTAGGATCCAATTTGTGTTTTAATATCTATTGTTCTTCATCAATCCCAGAACATCATTAAATGATTGGTAGTTTGTTAGTTCTGACATCCACCATATGCTAAGAAGCCATAGTACTCCTCCTCTCACCGTAGTAGATTTTCTTACTGATTAAATTGCTTTTGTTCTGAAAAGGATTCCCATCCTATGATTGAAGAATTGCATTTTTTTTAAACTATGAACAGAGTAGAGTGAGTAGGAGTCAACATTTAATAAACAGTAGACAAGAACAAAATCAGAAAAATCCCACTAAGAGTGTAAATTCTTAGACTGTAAATTTTCTGACTGGATAGTTATTACTACAGCAGAGCCCTAGGTGCAATGATGATGATAATTAAGAAAATTCTATGGACAATGAGTATGTAGGTTTTAAGAATAAAAAGGATTATCAAAATAATTATCATAGTAATTCCCATATCAATATCCATTCTTTGACATTCCAATGTGTGTGTTATAATGCAGGTAAAATTAAAAGATCTTATAGTCCTTTCCATACTTGAAATGTATGAATTTGTGGTGGTATTAGAATAGATGTTTTAGAAACACAGATGATTTTGATACATGGTTTTCAAAAGATGGAGAATCTACAAGAGCCCTCAGGATGCTATTCCAATTATTAGTAGCTTTTGTTATTGAAATATAAATCATTATTTTAAATTACTCGTAATTTAGCTTCCACCTATTTAATCAAAGACTTGACTGTTCTCATTTTCTGACCATAACTTTTCCAGTAGACTTTCTGCACATATCCTCCAGGTTTGCTGCCACATTTCTGGAAGAGCTTTTCTAATGTACCAAGTACAACTGGAGAGAGTGCAGATATGTCAAATGAAGGGGACATGGAAAAGAAGGTTGCCACCACTTTTTCGCAATGGATAATATTATAGGGCTTTTATCCCACAAAATTGGAATTAAAAGATAACATCCAAAATTACTATAGCAGTGATGGGCCCATGTAATTTGTCCCAATTTATGAAATTGCCAATTTATGAAAAGGTTTTACTCTGAGAAGTGGAAGGAAGAATCATGGCATTCAGCTTTAATTACCTGAAATTGTGGTCTGTAGCCATGTTGACAAGTCACACATTTAAATGTTTGCTGATAGCTAGCAAGCCCATATAAGGTGGCACAACTTATAATCTTACGAAGGACTCTAGAGTCTGATAGCTTCATTTATTTAATTTAATTGGTTAACATTAAGACTGAAAATTAATTCCCCTAGAAACTGCAAGTCCTGAAAGTAAATTTATCTGAGTAGGACCAAGTCAGTATTTGTAATTCTGTAGCTAGATATATCACAAAAAAAATAAATTTTAATTTTGTGTTAAAAGATTTGTTACAGATCTGGGCTAATCATGATAGCCATGTGACTTATTGTTATTTCACAACCAAAGAGGAAACAAAATATGATCCTATACGTATTATTGTATATGTCATCATTTAAATCCTGACCCTGAAAAAACTGAATACATGGTGAATATCCTCTTTATTCCTTGTGTCTCTGTATAACTTCTTTACAGCAGCTACTATAGCCTATTGGCTAAAACAGTAGCAGAAACCTCTGATACACTAGAAAGTAGAAGAGCCTGCTTGTATATTTGCACTAAACTTCAGGGCTACCCAGCAGGCCTGCTGTAAGGAGAGATATAATGGAGATCAGGTCCAAGGGGCAAATCTATTCCATGTCCCCAGCCTGTTCAAGAAATGATGCCTACCCACTTTCACTCGCATACTCCAAATTCAGAAATAATGTTTTGGAACCACTCTGCAGCATTTTTCATGGCTGCTTTCCTGTACACTGAGGATGAGGGGGACACAGATATATTGAAGTATATAGATCTGCCTTTCAGGGACTCTGTGTCACTCCAACAGACCCAGATGATCCAGCATATTCATTTGCTACCTGCTGTCTTTCCCACTTGCCCAGTGGGATTTGAACTTCAAGACAGGTGTTTCATTCCATTCAATAAGATAAACTGGTAGTTTGATTATATACACGATCCAAATTCAAAATCTGATTATGAAATTAAGGCATAATGTGTTTGTGTCTCTGTTCACTCATTATGTGAACATAATTCTTCCTGCTCCCAGCAAACAGGGAAGTTTGCAAGCAGTTTGCTGGGAGCAAGACGAAAAAAAAGCAAGTTGAGCCAGGTACTAGGCACCAGATTCTGCTCCTGAAAGTTAAATGAGTTGTGTGGCTGTGTCAGCATGTACTCTCCTTCTTGAAAATAGAAACCACATTGGCCCTTTTCCAGTCCTCTGGGACCTAACCAGAGTGCCATGAGCACTTAAACAGCCAAGACAGTATTTCTGCTATGACACCAGCCAATTTCTTCAGTACTCTTGGATACAGCTCAGCCAGGCCTGTTGACTTGAACACATGCAGTCCATTCGAGTAACTCTGCGTCAAGTCAGCGTCGACAGTTGGTAGGCTGGTGTCCCTCTGATACCCATCTAAGAACCCATTAGGAGACTTATCTTGACCCCTGTTCAGGAACACCAAGGCAAAAAACTCATTGAACAGCGCAACCTTGTCCCCCCTGTCTGTCACTAATTGTTCCTTCTTGTTCAGTAGGGGTCCTATGCTGCCCTGCACCTTCTTTTTATTCCCTACATACCTAAAAAAGACTTTTTTTTGTCTTTAATTCATGTCGCCAGCCTCAGCTTTGTAGTTGCTTTGGCTTTTCTAACTGCCTCCCTGCAAGTGAGGGCCAAGTAGGTATATTCCTCCTTGGTAGCTTCCCCCTGCTTCCACTGCCTATATGCCTCTTAGGCTCCACTGAATTTCCCTGTTTAGCAAAGGGTGTTTTTTTGGCTCCTTTCCCCTTTTTCCCCTCATACTGGGATAGCCTCCCTCTCTGCCTGAAGAATCACTTCTTTTAGAAATGACCATCCTTCCTGAACTCCCATTTCACCAATACTCTTCTTCTGCAGTGTGTCATTGACTTGGCTCCTGAGGACACTGAATTTAGCCTTCCGAAAGTCAAGCACTTCCACCCTACTAGTTATCTTACCCACCCTACGCTGTATGTTGAATTGGATTGATGGTCATTGTCCCCAAGGTGACCATGAATCTGCAGCTCTACTACCAGGTCCTCCCCTATAGCCAACACCAAGTTCAGTAAGGCATTCCCCCTAGTGGGACCGTATACCTCCTGCATTAGATAAAGGTCCTGCATGCAGGTTAAGAACCTATGTGACTAGTTGGATTTGGCTGACTGTTTCTCCCAGCAGATGTCAGGGTAGTTTAGGTCCCCCATGACAACAACGTCCCTAGACTGTACAGCCTCTGGGAGCTGCCTCAAGAATTCCATGCCTAGCTTTTCTTCTTGGTTTGGAGGTTTACAGCAGACCCCCACCACCAAGTCCCTTTCGCCTTGACCTCCATGTATCCTAACCCACAATGCCTCGACTTTTTCCTCCTCTGATCTCATTTTGATTAGGGTACATGTATAATGCTCCTTTACAGAGAAAACAACCCTACCCACTTTCCTCCCTACTCTGTCCCTTCTGCACAACCTGTAGCGCTCAATATGTATCACCCAGTCATGGGCAGGGTCCCAGCAGATTTCCGTTAACCCCACTAAATCCAAGTTATTATCTGGAAGCAGAAATGCTAATTCCTCCTGCTTGTTCCCCATACTCCTAGCATTAGTGTAGAGGCACTTGAGCCCTCCAAATGGTGCCTTTGGAGCCCCGCCATTCTGATATCCAAAAGGCCCCTTGGTACTTACCTGGGATATACTGCTGCATGTCTTGCAGTTTGTAGATTCTAGACCCGCTCCATCTCCTACCTCCCTATCCCCAGTCCCACTTAGTTTAAAAACCAATGCAGGAGGTCAGCCAACCTGTAAGAAAAGAGACTCTTACCTTTCTCTGATAAAAAAAATCTCAAATTCACAATTTTTTTTTGATAAAAATTCCAAAATCCTTGATTAAAATAAAAGGTCCCCTCCACAGCTCCCCCCCCCATTCATGCTCCTTAGTCCCTCCCCACAGCCCCCTGGCTCTGCTGGTGCCCCTCACCCCTCTCCCACAGCTCCTGAACCCCCAGTCCTACCGGAAGGGGCTCCCAGATGCTATGGGGCCAGGGACCTAGGTCCGCAGCCCCCTGCCCCTGGCAGGAGGCAGTGGCTGGTGCAGCAGAAGGGAGCAGAGCTTGGCTTTCTCCACTACTACCTACTGTCGGTGGAGAGGGGGGAGCTGCTCCCTACCATAGTACACATTCCTAGAGGGCAGGTGGTCCATGCCTCCACATCTTTGCATGCCTACCTGCAGCAGGCTCCCACCCTGCTGGCCTCATCTGGTGCCTCTGCAGCCCAGCATGTGTGACTCAGCACTGCAAAGAACAACAGAGCCATGCAGGAAGCTGTCTGCTCTCTGTGAGCTCCGCGCTGCCCTGGTGAGATATTCCCGCCCTGTGCAGCTGCAGTAGGGGCGGCAGCATGTGGTTGTGTGCAAGGGATGCAGGAGAGTAGAGGTCTCAGAGGCAGGCAGCTTACTACATGGCTCTACTGTTCTCTGCAGTACCACATCGCACAATCTGGGCTGCGGCAGCCCCAGGGGAGGGCAGCAGTAGCTAGCCTGTAGGTACACAGTGCAGTCCCAGACCCCATGCCCCAGGCACTGCCCAGCTGCACAGTAGCCCCAGCTCTAGCCCCAGCCCCACTTAATTCCCTGCCTCCCTCTCTTTGGGGTCCTCAATCTCCTGCCACCCAACTTACCTGTAGGAGTTGCTCTACAGGCTGCCTGGTGGCTATGTGCATATATGTGAGTATGGTGCCCCCTGCCTGACTGCCCTCCTCCCACTTCTTCCCAGCCCCCTGCAGGTTGGAACTCCTGCCAGCTTGCAAAGTGCTCATTGCAATACTGCAAAATCCATGGTTTTCTCTGATAAAATGAGAAATCTGTGTTTGCCTCAGGTAAAATCCATAGTTTACTCTGTTTTTCCATGGAAAGCACAAAACCTGGATCCCTGCTATCTGCACTACTTACTCTGTTAAGGTGTGGCCACTCCCCACTGATGTGCTGCCCAAGTAGAAGTCTTCCAGTATCTCAGGATTTCTCATGCCCCTACCCATAGACTGGGGTAGAAGCCTCTGCTGGCTCACCAGCCCTCTAATGGCAACTCACAGTTACAGCACCTAGTCATGTCCCTGCTCACCAGACCTCTAGTTGCAAGTCACAGCTGTGTAGATAATGGACAGCTAGAGAAGGTTTCCAGGCTGCTTTAAACTCCAGGATAGCACTAACACTGATCAACATTTGTCAAACTCACAGTGTAAGGTGTAACAAGGCCCTGAGTGATTGCTGCCTATGTCTGACAAGAACCCTAACAAGAGGGCAGAGCAGTTCCAGGCCCAAGAAAGTATAAATGTTCAAGCTCTCAGGAAGACACTGAATATGGCCAGCAAGCAGGGCAGTTTGCACGAAGTTTGAAGGGACTAAGATGCACAAGTCACCATATCCTCCCACACCTGGAAGGTAAAGAAATCAGTACTCTCTCAGTGTTTGGCTTGGTCAGTGTTTGTTTGCTTGGCTGTATGCTTGTACATGTGCTTTAAACAGCAAGGAGTGCTGCTAGCTGAGTTATTTCTGCCTGTGTCTGACAAAAGCCCTAACAAGGGGAAAAAAACAGTCCAGGTCAAGAAGAGTATAAAAAAGGAGAATTCCTGAGTGACTAGAGGGTGAGCAAATGGACAGCAAACAGGGCAGTTCACAGGTCAGTTTGCTGCCCCCATCCTTGAAGGGGAACCATTAAGTTAAGTTCTTTCTTTCAATTAAGAATAGCTAATCTAGATACTTTACATAAGTGGCTATAATTCAGCAATTAGATCAATTCTTAAATCCCTTGTTTAACTAGAGACCAGAGCAAGTGGAGAGTTCACTAGGGAGTTTGCCCAGAAACTCTCTCTCGTACCTTCCATCACTGTAAGCGTGGTAAGAGGAAGCAGGTTACTGAGGGAAAAGGGAAACTTTCAGGACCAAGAACAGGTCAGATTACAGGGGAGTTTGCTAGGAAGCTCTGTTTGGTGACTGGGGCAGGAAGAGGTAGGTGGCAAATTTAAGAGAGACAGAGAGATGGCTAGAGGATATCACAATGCCAGAGACACTATTACTGCCAGCTTTTTCTCTGTTTGTGCCTGTGAGGTGTCTGTCCAGGCAGGATCACTTACCACTGAGGCTTCCACTAAGGTCCTGGTTTTGTGCTCTGACGACTGTGGCAAGAAGGTTCTTTCCAGTGACAGCCAGGTGGGAGAGTGCCTGCAATGTGACTGTTGCCTCCTGATGATGACCCTCAAGGAGCAGGTAAGAGGGCTAAAGGAAGAGGTGGTGAGACTCTGACATATCCTCAGCCATGAATTTGATACTGAAGGAGACCTCTGAAGTGTCCTCTGAAGTATTCTCAGTTAAATATCTGAAGATACTCTGAAGTATTATGAGTTCATTGATTTGTTACTAGAGCAGACTTCTAGGACTGTGGAGCAAGGACTGCCAAAGGCAGTGCTAGAGAAGTAAATGGACATGGACTCCCAGGAAAGTGGAAACTTCTGACCTCTGAAAGCAAGCAAAATTCCCACATGCATCAGTTTGCCTGCAGAACTGACACAGAGTCCTAGCAACAGAGAAGAAGGAGCACATTCTATTGGAGGAAGAGGCCGGTCCCAGCCTCCCCAAGGTTGGAAGGATGCAGATTACTGTTGTCAAGTGGAAGTGACAGGTTATAGTGGTTGGCAACTCCCTTATGTAGGTGATGGAGGCATCCATCTGCTGCCCTGACCTGTTGTCTCAGGAGTTCTGCTGCTTGCCCAGATCCAAGATGTCATGGAACTAGGACTCATCCAGCCCTCATACTACTACTCCATGCTGCTCACTCACATGGGCACCAATGATAGTTTTGGGAGGTGGGGATGCTGGGCAGATAAAAAGTGACTATAGGGCTCTGGGTGCAAGGATGAAGGGGACAGGGCCTCAGGTGATGTTTTTCCTCAATCCTTCCAGGCAAAGGGAAAGGCCCAGGCTACAGCAAACACATCCTGCAGACAAATGCACAAATGGCATCGCCAGCAGGGCTGTCTTTCTCAACCACAGGACATAATTCCAAAAAGAAAGATTAGTAGGAAGAGGCAGGATCCACCAGATGGAGAAAGAGAGGAGAGCATCTTAGGAGACAGGCTTGCTAACCTAGTGAAGAGGGCTTTAAACTAGGTTTGCTGGGGGGTTAGAGATGTGCAGAAGTAAGTGGGGTAAGTGGAGAAGCAGACAACCTGAAGAAATCTCACCTGGAGAGCACAATATTCTTCCTGAGAAAATAAGACAATCAGCTAGTTACTTCAGATGTATGTATATAAATGCACAGAGGCCAAGAAACAGGCAGGAAGACTTGGAAGTCCTTGCACAGTCATGGAACTATGATGTGATTGAAATAACAGAAACTTGGTGGGATAGATCACATGACTGGAGCACTGTCATGGATGGGTATAAACTATTCAGGAAGGATAGGCAGGGGAAAAGAGGAAGAGACCTGTGCGTCACATAAAAGACCTGTATGATTGCTCAGTTCCAGTTTGAAACTGGACATACACCAATGGAATGTTTCTGGGTGAGGGTCAGAGGGGAAAGCAACATGGGTGATGTTGTGGTGGGGGTCTGCTATAGACTACCAGACCAGGACAATGAAATGTATGGAGCTTCCTTTAAATAGCTAGTGGAAGTGTCAGACCCTGGTTTTCAAGGGATTTCAATCACTGACATCTGATGGGAGGGTAATACAGCACTGCACAGGCAATCAAGGAATTTTTTGGAGAGTGTTGGGGATAACTTGCAGGTGCAAGTTTTGGAGAGGCCAACTAGGGGCCATCCTCTTGTTAACTTGCTGGTTACAAACTGGGAAGAATTGGTGGGGGATATAGAAGTGGATGTTTTATATTGCAACTTAGGTTGCAGAGACCATGAGATGATTGAGTTCAGGATCTTAAGGCAAGGAAGGAAGGAGAGCAGTGGAAAAGGGACCCTGGACTTCAGAAAAGCAGACTTCAACTCAGTAAGGGATGTTATAGGAAAGATCCATTGGGAGACAAGTCTGAGGGAGAAAGGAATCCAGATAAGATGGTTGTATTTTAAAGAAATCTTACAGGTGGCAAAAGAACAAACTAACCTGATGCACAGGAAGACTGACAGTATGGCCTAAGATCTGCTTGGCTTATCAGGGAAATCTTCAAGAAGCTAAACACAAAAAGAAAGTTTACAAGAAGTGGAAACTTGGACAAATGACTAGGGAGGAGTAAAAAAATATTTCTAGGGCATGCCAGGATGACACGAGGAAGGCCAAAGTACAACTGGAGTTGTAGCCAGCCAGGGGTATGAAGAGCTATAAAAAGGGTTTCTAAAAGTATGTCAGCAACAAGACAATGATCAGGAAAAGTGTGGGTCCCTTACTGAAGGGAAAGAGGCAACTAATGAAACATGATATTGAAAAGGCTGAAGTACTCAATTCCTTTTTAACCTCAGTCTTCACAGGCAAGGTCAGCTCCCAGACTACTGCACCTAGCAGCACACTTTGGGGAGAAGGTGAACAGCTGACAGTGTTGAAAGAACAAGTTAATGACTACTTAGAAAAGCTGGACATGTACAAGTCTATGCATCTGGATGTGATGCACCTGAGGATGATGAGAGCTAATGAGATTGAAGAGCCACTGGCCATTATCTTTGATAGCCCATAACAATTGGGAGAGGTCCTTAATGAATCAAAAAGGGAAGAAGGAGGATATGGAAAACTTCAGAACCATCAGCCTCACTTCTGTCCATGGAAAAATCATGGAGCAAATCCTCAAGGAATCCATTTCTAAGCACTAGGAGGAGAAAGTAATTTGGACCAGTCAGCAAGGATTTACCAAGGGCTAGTCATGGATGACCAATCTGATTGCTTTCTATGATGACATGACTGGCTCTGTGGATGCAGGGAGAGCACTGGACATGACATACCTTGACTTCAGCAAGGCTTTAGATACAGTATCTCACAATATTCTTGCAGAAAGCTAAGGAAGTATTAGTTAGAGGAATGGACTCTAAGTTGGATAGAAAATCAGCTGGATCATCAGCCTCAAAGGGTATTAATCAATGGCTCTCTGTCTAGTTGGCAGCCAGTATCAAGTGGAGTGCCACAAGGTTTTGTCCTGGGGCCAATTTTGTTCACTATCTACATCAATGACCTGGAAGATGGGATGGAGTGCACCCTCAGCAAGCTTGTAGATGATACTCAGCTAGGTTGAGGAGTAAATTAATTGGAAGGTAAAGTTAGAATTCAGAGTGACCTAAAAAATTGGAGGTGGGACCAAAAACCAAAATCTCATGAAGTTTAAAAGGACAAGTGCAAAGTCTTGTACTTAGGACAGAAGAATCACATATACTGCTACAGCCTGGGGACTGACTGGCTAAGCGGCAACCCTGCAGAAATGGACCTTGGGTTTACAGTGGACAATAAGCTGAATATGAGCCAACAGTTGGCCCTTGTTGCCAGGAGGGCTAACAGCATACTGGGCTGCATTAGTAGGAGTGTTGCCAGCAGACCGAGGGCAGTGATGATCCTCCTCTATTTGGCACTGATGAGGCCAGATCTGAAGTACTGTGTCTAGTTTTAGGCCCCTCCACTATAGAAAGGATGTGGGCAAATTGGAGGAAGTCCAGCAGAGGTCAGTGAAAATGGTTAGGGGTCTGGGGCACATGATTAATGATGAGAGGCTGAGCGTACTGGACTTATTTTGTCTGGAGAGAAGACTGAGGGGGTCTTTAACAGCAACCTTCAACTACCTAAAGTTTGGTGTAACAGGGAACCCTAACCCTGTTATCAGGAAGCCGGGTGGCCCCTTTAAATCCAGATCTTTCTGTGTGCAGTCATGCAGTTGATCAGGGGCTAAGGATCGAGCCCTGCTGGCTAGGCAGGTGACTGGAAAGGAAAGATTAGAACCATATAAACCTCAGATGGAGAAGGCCAGGGATGTGGCAAAAAGGGAGACTCCTGATTGCTATGGAGAAGCTGCAGCAGCCTCCTCAGGAAGAATGCGACAAGGTGGGAGACAGAAGCCCAGTCACATGTAAGCAAACAGTTTGTCTCTCTTACCTTTATTTTCTTTATATGGCCACAGAGGCCTATTGTTTACATTTAGTGTTAAGGCTGGTGGTTTGTGGATGAGGCTGTAGGGGCAGAAGAGTCCTCATTAGCACTGAGGAGAACCATGATTGAGGGCTCAAAAAGCCGTGCTGCACTAAGGGTGCAGCACTAGAGTCATGAGTCCAGAGTCACTTGAAGAAAAGCTAGGAGCTTTGAAGCTGGGTCCTAGTGAAATAACTTTGGAGAATAGCTCCAGCTACAGAAAGAGGGGCAAAGCCAGAGGGGGCTGAGGCCCCAACAGCCTGGCACCACAGAGGCGCAGTATTGAAGGGCCAGTAGGCCTGGTGTTGTGCAAAGTATGAAATGGAGGACTATGAGCCCAAGTGGGTTAGAGAGCTAGAGCCTCTGGAGTCAAGCCCTGCTTAATGGGTTTTGACTAACAGGACAAGCTAGAAAGAAAGAAGGCTTTCTTTGTTGCTGAGGTCCTAACATAAAGATAAAATTATAAATCATCTGCGGGACATGGGGTATGTCAAGGGGAGATCAGAGCATGCATTTTGCCCTTAAGGCAATGGCTCATTATCCTATAGGTGGTGAGCCTTAGAGCCCATCTGGGAACCTTTGGGTCAGCCTCCCTCTTTAAGAACCAAGTGATATTAAGTCATGGCAGATGAGCAAAGGGGGGAAGCTGGTCCTCAGGAAGAGAAAAATACAGCAGGACTTGAAGGGTGCCCTACTTTCCTGCCTTTAAAAATACCAGTGGAGATGGCACCCTATTATAGTTGGTTCCAAAGAAAATGGAGCTACAGTGTTCTCAGTGGTGGTGGGTGACTGAACAAGAAGCAGTAGGCTCAAGCTGAAGCAAGGGAAATTTAAGTTGGATATTATGAAAAGATTCTCTGACTAGAAGGGTAGTAAAGCACTGGAATAGGCCACCAAGAGAGGTTGTGGAATCACCATCCTTAGGTGGATCTGACTTGGGTTAAGATCTCGGTAGACAAAGCCTTGGCTGGGATAATCTAATTGGGGATGGTCTTTCTTTGAGCAGGAGTTTGGACTAGATGACTTCCTGAGGTCCCTTCAAACTCTAGGTTTCTGTAGGCATTTTTACATGTGGTCCAGGGGTCAGGGCAGGGCAGTTTAATTAGAGCAGCTTCAAGAGCTGCTCTAATTAAAGCACCCACAGCATTTTGTGTATTCTGCATCCCACACTTCAAAATATTGGTAGGGGCATTTTGACTGAGGCTTGTTTGACTAGTTCTAATTAAAGCGCACCCACCACCATTTTGAAGCGCAGGGCTGCTGAATACATGAGATGTGGAGGCTGCTGCAGCTATTTAATACACTGCAGCAGAGTCAGTTAATCAAGTCTTCTCCAACATGCTGTAATTACAACGCATAGGAGCAGCTTCCCCTCATGTGTACAGACACCCTATGATTCCTGAAGTGAATTAGGTACCCCAAAATAACACTGCAGTCAATGGGCTCATGTCATGTTACTGTCTGCAGAACCATCTCCAGATCTCTTCCAAAGTTTGTAGTCAGAACAACAAAACAGAATCAAAGCTGCCTTTAAGAGTTAGTCGCATAGTATCAGATTGTATTGTATCTATTAAAAAGTGGGCTTAGGTTCACTTAGAGTTAAATGCATAAGTACAATTGTACTCCATCTTGCCTGAGCACTGCTTCATGTTACTTTTTTGTAATTTTGTCTCAAGGGTAAGTTAATATTATGTTATAGCAATGAATGGATTTTCAGAACTTGGACAGGATAGGTACCTAATATGTAGAATACAATGTGGCCTGTGATCTTTTTGGAAATAATTATAAAGACAATTCAAGTCTCCCACAATTTTCCAGCATCTCAGTACTTGAAACAGTAGTTAGCCTTAATATTTTTACCAACATTAAGTTGCCAAATTATTCCTTGACGTAAGCAGTCTAATTTAGGCATCACAGAGCAAAGTACCTCTAGGGACACCCCATGTTGTTAGTGTCTAAAAACTTGTTTCCTTGTAAAAATTATGATATTGAAATTTTTAAAAAGTTTTAAGAAAGCAATATCATTGATCAAGTCTTTACAAATAAACACAAGTAATAATATTTTCAGTCTACTTTAAAAACTAAGTTATCGCTTATACTAATTGAAGATTTAAAATTCAGAGCTAGTCAATTACACTGGACAATAATGTTTGTATTTTACTGACTGCAATCTTCTAATGGAAATCTTTACAATATGCTGATCCCTCTTCTCCAGTTTAATTAAGCAGCTTTGTCAGAAGGATTATTCTAAGCAATAATTAGAATGTTGTGTAACAAAAGAGACAATACAATGGGTTCAAGTTAATATTATGAAAATGAAAATTTAAATATGAATTAAAGCCAATGCATAACCATTCTACTTGAAAAAAGTTTAATCTAGAAATGGTAGTGTTAAACTTCTGGGCCATCATGCTGATCCAACCCACTTGATTTATTTGAGTTGTCATCACAGTGTATTCAGACTGTGTAAAATCTAACATTTCATGTATTAAAAATAATCAGCATTGATGATACTGTAAGTACCATCATATAAACAGAGCTTAAGAGAAATAGTGTCTTCTTGAAACAAGACACCTGGATATCGTATTTCAGAGGGGTAAGCTCACCTGGCACCATTGCAATTTTTGGATTAACTGTACTGAAGGGCAACCACCTTCGGGCCTCAAACCATCCTCATTTTGAGGGAAATAACCCATGTTCCTATCCATCCAGATGACTATTTTAGGCTGCAGTCCCCTGGCAAGTTGCTGATTATTTCCTCAGGTCTGAATTCAATTCCCCATCTCCTACTTTGTTTGTTTGTTTGTTTTCCAAGGGGCAACAAAACAATATGTGACTCATAGCATGGGTCACATCGTTTGGAATGAGGTTTTTTAGGTCTCTTTAAGTAGAACAAATCAGCATAAGCTATTTCCCCAAATGGGTGAAACTTGTACTGACTTTTTATCAAGATTAGGGATTTGCATTAGTTACCACTCAATGGCATTAACAACACAGGAAATTCATGCATTGAGCTAGGAATACATTTTCTAGCCAGTCCATAAAGATGTAAACAGCAATGATGCAATAGTCCCTGAATAGTCCACATATCCATAAGATCTATTTTTGTATCATTCATATTAGTCATTTGCACATTCTGTGACTCCAAAACATACCATCCTTTGAAGTTCTACTTCCAGAGCCCAACAATAATAATTTTCCCTTTCACCCTTGTATGTAGGGCAGTACAATGTGTAAGTATGAACTTCATGGGAATTGGAGTAGGGAAAGTGATACACGGTCAAAAATCAGGCAAAATACTAGAAGAAAGTAGAAAGTATGAGAAACAAAGAGTAAAAATAGTGCTGGAACTTAAGGTCATAGAATTATAGAGGCAGGGTTGGAAGGGACCTTGTAGATCTTCAAATCTGACCGCCTGCCTGGGAAGGAGAAAAACTAGGCTCAAATGACCCCAGCCAGGTAGGCATCAAGCCTCTTCTTAAAGACCCCCAGGGTAGAAGCCTGCACCACCTCCCTTGGAAGTTGGTTCCAGATCCTAGCCGCCCTAACTGTGAAGTAGTTCCTATGGATGTCTAATCTTAACCTACTTTCCAACAACTTGTGGCCGTTATTCCTTGTTATCCGGGGCAGGGGGCGCTAGGGAAAACAAGGTCTCCCCAAACCTTTCTGGTCCCCCCTAGTGAGTTTATAGACAGTTACCAGGTCCCCCCTCAGTCTTCTCTTGTGAAGGCTGAACAGGTTCAGGTCCTGTAGCCTCTCATTGTAAGGTCTGCCCTACAGTCCCTGGATCATGTGGGTGGCCCTCCTCTGGACCCTCTCAATGTTGTCCACATCCCTCTTGAAGTGTGGTGCCCAGAACTGGACACAGTACTCCAGCTGTGGGCTGACCAATGTTGTGTAGAGGGGGAGGATCAACTCCTTGGCCCTACTTAAGATGCACCTGTGGATGCACAGTAAGGTCCAGTTAGCCCTGCCGACTATGACCTCGCATTGTTGGCCCATGTTTATCTTGGAGTCAGTAATGACTCCAAGATCCCTTTCTGCCTCCATGCTCTCAAGAAGGGAATTTCCCATCTTATAAGTGTGCTGCTGGTTACTACTGCCCAAGTGCAGCACCCTGCACTTGTCAGTATTGAAACACATCCTGTTTTTGTTAGGCCACCCCTGTAACCTATCCAGATCTTGCTGCAGTCTTTCCCTCCCTGCTAGCATGCCCACCTCACCCCAAATTTTGGTATCATCAGCAAATGTAAACAGGTTGCTTTTCACCCCATCGTTCAAATCGCTGATAAGGTGATCAGGTTTTTCAAAGATATGACAAGCATTTCTTTTTATTGATGAAATCCTGCGTCCAGTTTGATGTTCACACATTCAAAAGGATGTTAAAGATTCGAAACAGTACAGAAGTAAAAGAGGAAAATAATTTGAGATCTAAAAACGTATTTGGTGGAAAAGATAAAAGAAACTCAATTTAATAAAAATGATTAAGAAATGACCCAATCACTGTCCACAATTAGCTAAGTAGGGAAGGGTATTTATTATAGTAGAGAGTTCTACTGTGCCTCTAGCAGAAAAGGAATAATGAGATCCAGTGGTTGGAAGATAAAGCTAGACACATTTAAACCAGAAAGAAGGCATATGATTTTTGCAGTTGGGGTAATTAACAACATTTTAACAACCTCCTTAGGGACATGGTGGATTCTCTATCACTTAAAGTTTTTAAATAAGACCGGATTTCTTTCTAAAAAATATTCTGTAGCTCAAACAAAAGCAATTTGTTGAATTAAAAATATATGCTATGAGAGTCTAGGACTTATTTTATGCAAGGGATCAGCCTAGATAATAATATACTCTTCTGGGTTATAAATCTGTTAATCTATTAGAATAGAAAAATAAGTTTTGGGAGGTCATCTCATCTAATATCCTGCTTAAGGCAGGAGCATCCCTCCCTAAATCATCCCTGATAATAAATTGTCTTATCCTCCTGTAAAAACTTCAAGTGATGGAGTTTCCACAGCCAACAGATAATTCAATTTCCATACTTAACCACCCTCATAGTTAGAAAATTCTTCCTAATATTGAACCCAGTTCGCCAAGAAGTCTAACACATAAGGCAATAACTAAATATTCAGTTAGCAGATAAAAGCCTTATTCTAGCCTGATATTTGTAAACTATCTATTTACATTAGCATGCATCCTGGTGTTGGTTGAGTGAGTGGTATTTACTACTTCCTTTTTACCCTATTATTGTGATCAGAAGTTTGATACCCCTTACCTGGAAAAACAGAGTTTGTTTGATGGAGCTGGTCTGGTATAGGGAAAGCCCCATTGCTGTTAAAAGAGAATGAGAGTGGCTAAATGTGTAGGCCTCAATCTTAAAATGTGCATGCATATGAAGAAGTTTCTATATGCAGGGGTATTCTTGTTGACTTCTATGGTTCTCTTAAAGTGTTTAAAATTAAAAATATATTCACATTTTTTGCTGAAGCAGAGCCCATGCCTATTATATAAATTGATCATTTTATCTTTCTCTTAATTACTAACAGACATGAAAAATTCCATTAAAAGAAGTGCAACTATTAACTCATGCAAAGTTAGTTAGGGCCAAGATCTTTAAAGGAGTCTAAGTGATTTAGGTATCTGATTGCCACTGGATTCCAGTGCCATTGGATTGGTGAGCAGACAAGGACAGCAAACAGGGGAAGCAGTTTGCAAGCAGTTCGATGGGAGGAGGTGGAGGAAGGGGAAGAGGAAGAGTAACCAGGCAGTAGGTGCCGGATTCTGCTCTACAATGACAAGTAAGCAGGACTGCCTGTGTCTGGCTTGCTGAGTGCTTGTTTGATGGGATGTGTGTGTTTTGGGTGTGCATTATGAACAGCACTTTGAGTGGTGCTAGCTGTTTGATTCCTGAGTGATTGCTGGGTCATTGTTGACTGTGCCTGACAAAAGCCCTAATGAGGGAGTGGAAATAGTCCAGGCTCAGCAAGGTATAAAAAGAGACTCCCTGAGCAACTAGAGAGCAAATGAACAGGGCAACAAGCAGGGGAAGCACTTTGCAAGTAAATTCCTCCTCCCCCAAAAAAAAATTCTTTAAAGGGGAACCTTTAAGCTTGGTGAGAGAAAGTAGGGAACAAGGAAACTTTCAGGATCAAGAAGCAGTGAACAGGCCATCTTAGAGGCAAGATTGCTAAGGAAGGTCTGCTTGGAAGAAGGGCAGCAAGAGAAATACGTCAGATTAAGCAACCCAGAGAAATGGCAGGAGGACATTCCAACGCCAAAGTCACTGCCACTGCTTTCACCCATGAAGTGTGTGTCCAAGCTGGACTGTTCACTGTTGAGGCTTTCACCCAGGTCCTGGTTAAGTGCTGTGGAGACTGCAACTTGCAGGTTCCTTCCAGTGACAGCCAAGTTGAGAAGTGTTTGCGATGTGAGCAGTACCTTCTGGTTGTGTCCATCAGGAAAAAGTCAAGAGAGCTACAGGAAGAGGTGGCAAGGCCCCAAAGCATCCTCCACCATGGGGGCTCCATTGATTAGATGCTGAAGAAGACCTCAAGGTCTGTGGAGGAAGAACTGCCAAACACTGTGCTAGAGATGGGAGAGGACATGGCCTCCCAGAAAGGTGGAAGCTCTAAGCTTGTGACTGCTGGCAGCAAGCAGTTTACCTGGCCCCACCAACAGAGGAGGAAGAACACGTTACATTGGTGGAGGACAGGCCGGGTCTCCCCAAGGTTGGAAGGATCAGGACCACTGCCACCAAAAAAAAGCATTGGTGTTGGTGATTGGAGACTCCCTTTCGAAAGGGCAGATGCATCCATCTGCTGGCCTGACCTGTTGTCTTGGGAGGTCCGCTGCTTGCCTGGATCCGAGATGTCACTCTGCTGTCAACTAGGTAATCAGCTAGTTACCTTAGGTGCTTGTACATGAATCACAGAGCCTGGAAAGCCAGCAGAAGAAAAAAACATGAGGCCCTGGCACAGTCACAGAACTCTAGTATGACTGGAATAACACAGACTTGGTGGTACAGATCACATGACTGAAGCATTGACATGGATAGGTACAAAACAATTCCAGAAGGACAGACAGTGGGGAAGAGGAGGAGGAGTTGTGCATTATGTTAAGAGCTGTAAGTTTGCTCAGAGCTCCAGTATGAAAATGGAGATAAGACTGTTAAAAGTCCCTGGGTGCAGGTCAGAGAAGAGAGCAAGAAGGGTGACATCATGGTGGGTATCTGCTATAGATACAGCCCTACCAGATTCACGACAGAAGTGGGCTATGCTGCAGATTCTTTAATTTTGCAGTTCCCTCCACCCGCTTTTGGTGGAGGGTCCCTACTTGCAGCTCAGTCCTGATTAACAAGGAAGCAAAAAATGTGGTTTTAAATTTGGCACCATCTCTGTCTCCCCACTGCTGAGTGGGCCTGGTGGCCCCACTGCTTGGTGCTGGTTGGTGGGGAAACAAAAATGATGCTAAGTTTAAAACCATGGTTGTAATTTCCCTGCCAATCAGGAATGAGTCACAAGTGGTTTCCCTTCACCTCTCAGTGGTGGGGGGGGACCTGTACAGTTAAAGGATGTGCAGCACAGTTCACTTCCACCATGAATCCAGTAGGTCCCTAGCTAACGACCACCAGACCAAAAAGATGTAGTGGATGAGGCTTTCTTCATACAGCTATCAGATGTTTCCCAATCTCAAACACTGGTTTTCATGGGGACAATGTTTACAAATATCAGTTACCCTCACATCCGCTGAGAGGACAATACAACAGTTCACAGGCAATCCAGGAAGCTTTTGGAGAGTGTTGGGGTCAACTTGCTGGTGCAAGTACTAGAGAGGTCAACTAGGGGCTGTGCTTATCACAAATGGGGAAGAATTTGTGGGGAATGTAGTAGTGAATGGCAACTCAGGAAGCATCAACCACAAGATGATTGAGTTCAGGATCCTTAGAAAAGGAAGGAAGGAGAGCAGAAAATTAAAGACCCTGGGCTTCAGAAAGGTAGACTTGGACTCATTCAGGGAACTCCTGGGCAGGATTCTTTGGGAAGTCAGTCTGAGGGGCAGAGGAATCCCAGGAGAGTTAGCTGTAGTTTAGAGCAACCTTACTGAGAGTGCAGTAACAAACCATCCTGATGTGCAGAAAGACTAGCAAGTATGGTAGATGACCAGTTTGGCTTAGTAGAGAACTTTTCAGTAAGCTAACACACAGAGAGGAAGTTTATAAGACTTAATTTGGACAAACAACTAGGGAAGAATATAGGAGTATTGGTCAGGCATGCAGGAATGAAATCAGGAAGGCCAAAGAGTCTGTGGAGTTGCAGTTAGCAAGGCGTGTGAAAGGTAACAAGAAGAGTTTCTACAAGCATGTCAGCAAAGAGAATAATCAGGGAAAATGTGGGCCCTTTACTAAATAAGGGAGGCAACCTAGTGACAGAGGATACAGAAAAGGCTGTAGTTCTCAAAGCCTTTTTAACTTCTGTCTTCACAGGCAAGGTCAGCGCCTACACTAGTGCACCTGGCAGCACAGCTTGGGAAGGAGGTGAGCAGCCAAAAGTGGCAAAAGAACAGGTTAGTGACTATTTAGAAAAGTTGGATGTAGACAATTCCATGAAGTTGGATGGGATACACCTGAGAGTGCTGAGGGAGTTGGCTGATGTAATTGCAAAGCCACTGCCCATTATCTTTGAAAACTCATGGTGACTGGGAGAGGTCCTGGGCAATTGGAAAAGGGAAAATATAGTGCCCATCTTTAAGAAAAAGAAGGAGGATTGAGGGAACTACAGATTAGTAAGCCTTTCCTCAGTCCCCAGAAAAATCATGTAACAGATACTCAAGGAATTCTTTTCTATGCATTTGGAGGAGAAGAATGTAATCACGAACAGTCAGCATGCATTCACCAAGGGCAGGTCATGCCTGACTAACTTGATTGCCTTCTATGATGAGATGACTAGCTTTGTGGATGTGGGAAGAACAGTGGATATGATATAACTTGACTTAGCAAGGCTTTTGATACTCTCCCACAACATCTTTGCAAGCAAGCTAAGGAATTATGGGTTGGATAAATAGACAGTTTTACTTTACCTTACTCTTACTGTCTGGGTGGTTGGGATAGGAGGGTAATAGTCAGTAGCTCAATGTCTCGTTGGCAGCTTGTATCAAATGGAGGGCCTCAGCGGTTGGTCCGGGGGCCAATGTTTTCGTTAATTAACTGGAAGATGGCATAGAGTGCACCCTCAGCAAGACTGCAGATGACACCAAGCTGAGGGGAGTAGTAAATATGCTGGAGGGTAGGACTAGAATTCAGAGAGACCTCAACAATTTGGGGGATTGGACCGAAAGACATTTCATGAGGTTCAACAAGGATAAGTGCAAAATCCTGCACTTAGGGCACAACAGTCCTATTTGCTGGTACAAGTTGGGGACCAGTTGGCTAACAGCAGCTCTTCAGAAAAGGACTAGGGGGTTAGAGTGGACAGACAATAGGATGAGTATGAGCCAACAGTATGCCCTTGTGAAGAAGACTAACAGCACACTGGGCTGCATTAGTAGAAGTGTTTCCAGCACGTCTAGGGAAGTGATTCTTCCCTTTTCTTCAGCTGAAGCCACATCTGCAGTACTGTATCCAGTATTGGGCCCTCTACTACAGAGAGGATGTGGACAAATTAGAGACAGTCCAGCAAAAGGCAACAAAAATGTTTAGGTGGCTGGCCACATGTTTTATGAGCAGAGGGTGAGGGAATTGGACTTATTTAGTCTGGAGACAAAAAAGACTGAAAGAGGATTTAATAACAGCCTTCAACTACCTGAAGGATGGGTCTAAACAGGACAGAGCTAGACTTCTCAGTGGTGGCAGATAATAAAACAAGGAGCAATAGTCTCAAGTTGCAGTAAGGGAAGTTTAGTTTAGATATTAGAAAAAAATTCTTATTAAGAGAGTAGTAAAACACTGGGACTGGTTTTCTGGAGGAGTTGTGGAATCTCTCTCTTTTCACCCAGCTAGACAAAGCCTTGACTAGGATGATCTAACTGGGGATGGTCCTGCTTTAAGCAGAGAGTTGTGTTAGGTTACTGCCTGAGTTTCCTTGCAACCCTAATTTTCTGATTCTATGACTGCAACTCACCCTTACACTCCTTTGAAAATACTTGTCTGTATCTATTTTTTTGTAAAACTAGGACTAAAATAATGAGCCCATCCAATTGATATAAATTGACCCATTCATGCCACAGTACTAAGCAATGCTTAAATGATTTTCAGAGTGGAAGCCAGTGTGGGGCTCCATATACTGTCCAAGTGAGTCCACTGTATCAAATACAATACCCATCTGGATGTCAGTAGAACTTTACTCTGTATCAATCACAATGGTTTTCCAGTTCTGGCATACTGGAGCCATCATTTCAGGATTCAAATATGAAATGTCATGTTTTCATTGTGAATTGGGTACTGACCTCCCATAGATACTTTTGAAAATCCTCACTAACAATGGTGTATTATTTGTGATAAAAACAAAACAAATAAAGAATGCCACATTTAAAGGAAAAGTATACATTAGGATCACATGGACATATTCAGTTCATGCCATGCAAAGAATTTTAATCCTGTTCCCTAACTTTTCCCTTAGAACAGAGATTTTGGAAAAATACTGTATGGCACATTCTGTAAGGCATTTTCTTTAAATCTGTGTCTTGCTTTTATGAGGTTAACTAATTTAACTAGGCTACTTTAGTCATGTGGGATATTAATTGTTTATTTTATCATTTATTATACTGGTCTTTGTCTTGTGGAAGTAAATTGGTTCTTCTTAAGATAGGAAGACTGGAGTTGAGTGTGGGAAAGTAGGCACTTACATTGTTTTTGATCAAAAGAGTGTTTCAGATCATATGGACAAAGAGTGGGGGGGTGAGAGTTTTTGCAGAGACCATCCGAAGGCATAAAACTGAGAAGCTGAAACCTAGAATTAGACAGATTACATTTCTGGCACTTCAGGTGGCAAGGGATTCCTATCGTAGATTAGAGACAGATATTTACAAAACCACACACAATTGAGTTCTCAACTACATAGACAAAAGGGTATGTTTAAAGGGGTGTATGGCTTTATAAAGTTCTTATCAAAGCCTCCTGAAAAAAGAAGACATCTATATCTGCCTACTGAAGCATACTTATGTATGCATACTGTAATGCCTACAGATGCATACTTAGAAAGTGGATTAATGAATATGCAAGGCAATAAGTCAGTTTCAGACATATTTCTCTGAAGTTCTCTTCACATGTAAAATAAACTTTTGTATTTCTTGTTATTATTTTATCACCACCAAAATGTTCTGTTGTAAAATAACAAAAAAGTAGAATAATTTCCTAAACATCTTACATTCTAAAACCTGAACTCTGAAAATAGAAGCTGTACCATAAATTCATGAATGTATGTACAACTAATATGTAGCAATGGGCTTTCTGTGAGGGATTGGGGACTGTAAAAATGCCATGTAGAAAGCTTTCATGTTTCAGGGGTGTTGGTTGTAGCTGTGTTGATCTAAGGATGTCAACAGACAAGGTTCTTTGGGTAAATATGATATCTTTTATTAGATCAACTCAAATAGTTGGGAAAAAAAATTCAGGTACAAAGAGGAAGGGTGTTTGTACCCAAAAGCTTGAAAATAAGAACTTTGTCTGCTCATGTGGAAAGCAGGATGACTAGAAAATCCAGACTTACCAGTTTCTTCTGGTTTTACTTTAGGTTAAGACCTTATCCTTCATGTACTGCAAAAATAAAGAGGGTTAACTGGGGCTGGAATAGAAAAAGATTACATCAATCAGTTTGTGGAGGGTTTTTTCCTAACTAAATTTTTACCTTCATTTTACTCCTTTGAGAGGTTAAAACATACCTACCTCACCAGAGTACAATATAAGATTTTCTGGGCATTGATTTTAACTTCTGTTCTGCCACAGCTGGTGACTGCATTCTTGAAAGTTTTTTCTCACCTGTCTATGCTGTGTCTGAGGCCTAATGCAACTACAGCAAGAATCCTTTGACTGACTTGTTATAAAGATTTTTTGCAGTTTGCTTTTATATAATTTAGCTGATGAAATAAAGATTTTTATATAGAAATTCAATCAAGTATACTGAACCTAAAAATAGTGATGTTGTATCCCTCTATGCAACATCATTTTATGCTTACTGGGAAACGATCTTTTATTTAGTTGGAGTTTGGCTAGTCCAGGAGCATTGGAAGTCAAAAAATCATCTAGCCAATCTAAGTTTTCCATAACTGAGTTTCAAAACAAGGGGATTTAGGTGCTTACATGCCTAGAGTGATCTGGACTCAATTTTTATGACACAATTGGAACAGATAATTAGCACACAATGAGTTGATTGGGAATTGTTCACTTCAGTTATTTGCTGATTGTGTTGTACAATTAATCTCCTGAGCCACAACTTGAAAACAGGGTCCAGGCTGTCTAGGCTTTTACTCAAACTTTTTATACACTAGTAAGAAGTCAACAAAACAGCTTACTTGATCCAGAAGAGAAGAAAGCTAGATTAATTGGGAAACTCTTGCTGCCTTAAACTCCTGGTGGAGACCGTGTGGTCTAGATGTTCAGCTGGTGTATCATGGCTGTACGCACTTCAGTTTACAGAACTCTAGCAATGAACATCTGCTCATTAACAATCCAATCAACTTGCAGCTATTAAAAAAAAATGGTTAAATGTTTATACCCATTGTCCAGAAAAATATTAATATTATTATAATTGGAAAGACACATTCAGTGGTGGCTTAATATACCATTGCTGGCATATAGAACCTTAAACTATTTTACTCTAATTTAAATTTCTATTAGGCAACATAAAATACCCAAATTAGTATTTTGTTTTACTTTCTTTCTCTCCAGCAATGCTTGTCTATTACTCTTGTTCTGGTTTGTCTCTTCTGTCTCACTTCCTATGTTCTTGTAAAATAAATTAGGGGTTGGGTTAGTGATTCAGATTTTGATCTCAGCCACACTTGAAATCAAAAGAAAAACCCTGTTTTCAGTGTGATTATTCCATATTCATACTGGAAACAGAAATCAGCAATGTTAAGTTACAGCGGTTTAAAACTAATGGGAGTGGAAGGCAAATCAGATGTAGTATACTACACTGTTGTAATAACTGAGAAGGAAAATTATATTATGATGCACACAGAAGCCTACTCTAAAGTGTCTCTGTAAAGGTGTCTAAAAACAGCTTCTGTTTTTGTAGTATAGACAGAAAAGGAAGACAATTTTCCTAAAAAGCCCTTGGCTTGCAACATACTGTCATAGCATTGGCTGTATGTTGCTGATGGTGTCAACATACTGGCTCCTGAAACACAATTTAGCTGTTAAGCAGGCAAGGAGTCTTATATCATAGTGCTGCTGCCTCGTTAAAATATCTCTGGCTGACCCACTTCTGCAGGTCATTTCAAGTGCCTTTTTTAGCAAATAGTCAGAGCTAATATTGATAACAAAATATTGGACTCAAGGACCTGCCATAGGTACAGGGTGTACTGATATTCGATTTGACTTCTGCCTGTGGCCCTTCTCCTTCCCCCTCCTTGTACTGGAGTACTGAAGTGTAGTGAGAAAAAAAGAATAAAAACCAGAGATGGATACATTTGTGGATTAGAACACTGCATGCACCCATTCTCTCAATAGTGAAACATTATTTTTGTGGATTTGAAAAGAAAGAAAACACACTTAATTCTCACATCAAAGTTTTGGCATCCATTAAAGAAAGTTTTAGCCAGAAGAAAACTCATTTTGCTTAAAGAAATGTTCTGGCTGGGAAAACATCACATTTGTAGTTGGAAGAAATTCATGAATATGCACTATTTTGCCATTCCAGCCTTGAAATTTCTGGCAAGAATGAAGAGAGGTTGTCCCAGAAAGAAAGTTTGTTAGTACTTTTAAATGAAACAATTTGCAAAATCCATCTGATTTGTTTTGGTCTTTAATTTGTTGACTAAACTTGTTTAATTTCACAGATGCTATATTGTATTTTATAATGCTATTTTAATGGGGAAGAGCCAGAATATAGGTTAATATGAACTACAGTAGGTTGATTAAAAAAAAACCCAACAGGAATAGATATGCAATTTTCATAGGGTTCTTCATGAATTTGTATGCACTTGGCACATCTCAGAGGTACACCCTCAATTACATTCGGGCCAACAGGTGATTCAATGGATCAATCCTTTCAAAATTAGGTCCATTGTATGATGAGGAATAAATTTCAAACTATAATTAGATTCTGATCAGGAGGATGATTCGGATGCTTATTCAAAGGTCTCTTTTCTATTTCTTTCTCTCTTCCTGTTTACCACTGTTGTTGTCGCTTCTAGACCCAGATTCTTGCCTGTAATCCTTTTCTGAATTTATTCTTAACACAACTCCATTCGTCTGTCTCAGAACAAACTCTCTCAACTTCCCACAAACACCCTACATTTGCTACAAATACATGCTATCCCAGTGCAAAGGAAGAATGCATGTAGCAGAGACTGGTGTGACTAAACAGTGAACTCTTCCCTGGCTGTAAAATTAAGAAGAGATATCACAAAAAAGAGACCTTGGCCATATTACTAAGGATGAATACATTACCATAATATGGGCGTATAAGGAAAAAAATCAGGAAAGTCAAAGCACAAACTGAGATACAGTTAGCAAGGAATATACAAAACAACAAAAAACATTATATATGTATGCTAAAAGCAGGAGGAAGCAAAAGAAAATCTAAGTCCCTTACTGAAAGGGTAGGGAAATAATGGAAAGAGAAGCCAGAACTATTTAATGTTTCTTTTACTGCAGTCTATTTACAAAAAGAGTCAGTTATCAGATGATAAACAGCAGAAAGGATAAGAAAGGAGGTATTCAGCCCAGTGTAGGGGAAGAGCAAGTTAAAGATTACTTGGAAAATATGGATTTTTTAGGTCAGGAGGACCAGATGAGAGTGATCCTAGAATACTCAAGAAATTAACTGAGGGAATTGCAGATCTACTGCCTATTATCTTTGAGGACTGGAGGACAGATGAAGCTCCAGATCACTGGAAAAGGGCAAATATATTTCCATCTGTGACAGGACGCCTTGGGGCTTCCTCAATATGGCCCCCGTGCCCATCTCTGGGCAACCACCCGCCTTCTTGCCTGCCACGTCTTTGCTGTTAATTGGTTCATTAGCGGGAGGCTGCCCTTCTACTTGTACTGCTCCCTCCACTAGGGGGCGCTATCTGTGGCTCCTTCCTCCCCAGTACCGCAACCCAAGCCTTGCAGATCTCACCCCGATCTTGTCTATCATGGCCCCTCTCTGTCTTCTCTGGACTGTCACACATCTGCCCATCCTTCCTGGGGTTCACTGTGCCCAACTAGGACTCCTTACATATACTGTCCCCTCTCTGGGCTTCCTGTGTCCCCACCGGGCCTCCTAGTCCTTGCCTTACTTGGGCTCCTCAATGTTGCCCCCTTCCTACCGGGGCTCTCTATGCATCCCCTTCTCCTCCTCAGGGCGTGCTGTGCCCAACTTGGGCTCCTCAATGTATGCAGCCCCCTACTGGGGACTCCCAATGCCCGACCTTGGGCTCCTTATTAAAATGGACCCGTTCTTGGGGCTGGCTGTGCCCAACCTGGGCTTCCGATGTGGCCCCTCTCGGGCCTCTCAGTGCAGCCTCTCTCTAGGGCTCCTCAAATAGGGCGCTTCCCCCTCTGGGGCTCGCCGTGTCCTCCCTGGTCTTCTCAATAGGTTGCCCCCTGTTGAGTGCCTTAATATTGCCCCCTCCTGGGACTGACTGTGCCCAACTTGGGCTCTTTAACATATGTAGTCCCCTTATCAGGGGCTCCCCATGCCTGAACTTGGGCTTCTCAATAAAATGGCCCCCTCCTAGGGGCTCTCTGTGCCCACTCTGGGCCTCTCAAACCTGGCCCCTCTCTCTGCCTCTCTCTCTCCCTCTCTCCTTTCCTGCCCCTCTGACTGCTGGCATAGAACTGCTAGCCTGGCCTCAGCTCTGGGCCTTATAAGAGCCAAGTCCTGCCCCTTTTGGTCAGCTGACCTTCATTGGTTGCCCTGGTAGCCTGCAGCTGTGCTGCCTAATCACTGCTAGGGCTCCCCCTCTGCCAGTTCTTCTCCTATGCAGGCACAGGGCCACCAGAATGCCCTGTGACAACATCCTTAAAAAAAGGAACAAGGAATTACAGAATGGTCAGTACCCAAGAAAGCTTCTGGGTCATTTCACCAAGGAATCTATTTCTATACACTTAGAAATAACAAAATGATCAGGAACAGCCAACATGGATTTGTCAAGAGAAAGTCATTGCTTAACTGACTTGATTTCTTACTTTGATGAGGTAACAGGTTTTATAGATGAGGGAAGAACAGTGGATATAATATACTTCAATTTTACAGAGGCTTGGGACAATGTTTTCCATGACATGCTCATTTGTACATCAAGGAAATACAATTTAGATGAAACTACTGCAAGGTGAGACTATAACTAGTTGGATCATCACGCTCAAAGAGAAATCTTTAAAGGCTTCATGTTTTACAGGAGGAGGTACCAAATAAAATTTCCTAAAGGTCTGTCCTGGGGTGGATTAAATACCTTTCTTTATTATGTGCGGGTTTGAACTGAGTGTATACCCAGTAAATTTGCAAGTGACACTAGTCAAGGTCAAATAGCTAACACTTTAACAATATGATTATAATTCAAAATTACCTTAATAAAGTGGAGAAATGGTCTGAAACTAATAGATTAAAATTCAGTAAGGATAAGTTCAAGGTACTTCCGTTAGGACAAAACAATCAAATGAACAAATATAAGTTCTGGAATAGCTGGTTAGACTGCAGTTCTGCTGAAAAGGAAATGAGGGTTATAGTTCGCCAGAAGCTGAATGTGTGTCAGTAACATGCTATTTTTGTAAAATAAGCTAATAGCATATTGGACTGTATAAACAGGAGCATAGCCTGAAATCAAAAGGAGAGAGAGGTAGTTATCCATGTTAGTCTGAATTTATTCTTAGGATCTGATGAAGCAGGCTGTCACTTCTGAAAGCCTATGGCTCTCTAAATCAAGTGAAGTGATTCTTTCACTCCGTTCAGCATTGATGTAGCCTGACTTGCAGTACTTTGTCCAGCTTGAGCACAACACTTGAAGAAAGATGTGGACAGTTTTAGCAGCAGATCCAGAAATGGGACACATTGAGTGTGGCCCTTCCATCTTGACTGTGTCACATACACAATGAGCTCTGAGTTCACTGCCTTCTCTATGGTGGCTTCTGCTAGAGCTCTTCATGAGCAGTAAACGTTGAGCTTACTAGCTGATTAGGATGAGGTCTGGCTGAAGCTTCTGTTTTCATAGTGTTCTGGAAAATTCACCCTTTCGCTTCTTACTCCCTTCTGATGAATTCAGCCATAGGGGGAAGGAAGGGACCAGTAGTAGTGGCAGCACCCTCTGGCTTCTGCCAGAACAAGAGTTTCAGCCAGACTCCACATTAAGAGCTCATAACGGACATAAGTGACTGCACCCCCCCCCACACACACACACACTTGTCTGTGTTTGTAATGTATGTTGACCAGAGAAAACTTTATGATGAGGTTTATTTCTTAATTTCTAAAAGTAAATGACAATGAAATAAAACACCTGAAATTATAGGCTGGATACAGAAGTAACACTTATTGTATAGTAAGTGTGCAGAAAGCTCTCTACATCTATAACTGAACAGATCATCAAGGCACATGGAGCACTGTAAAAATGGAAGATATTTCTCTAAGATAACTCTGGATGGGTGTGGTATTATACTTCAGCACTGTAACTTAGAGCACTGTAATGCTCATCTGTACCAGATCCCATCACAGCCCACATTTGGTCACATTCTACCAGCAATCCATAGGGCTTTGCAGCACCTGATTCCCCCCTCCCTCCTTGCAGGCAGGTGCTCTAGCTTCACCCAGAGCTTGCTTCCTCTGCTGAAGCCAGTCCCAGCTCTGGGCTCTCATTGACCCAAGGGAGTGAAACCCCTGTTTCTATCCCTGCACCCTTGTTCCCTCCAGCCAACTATGAACAACTGTTTTGTATTATCCTTCACTGTGAGGATTCCATCTACCCCAGCTGGGCATTTGTAAAGCATGCAGTTTTTGATTGAAGACTGTACTGTTTGCTAGGCATTGCATTCCCACAGGGGGCTATCCAAGATGCTCATCTTGTACAGTGTTGTTTCGAAGTATCCAGATCTCAGTCTACTTAGCTTGAACCACACTTTTCTGCCAAGGTTGTGTCCAATGGGGGACTCATTTGGTGTTAGTATAAAATGTTGTAGACAAATTTACTTAGAATGATCATTTAATTTCCATTCACCCTACCCCTTACTTAAATTTAGCACAACACCCGAGGCCACAGTACCCAGACTGCTGGCATCTCCATGGGCCCAGAAACCTGGCAGCAGGGGATTGGTTTGTCTTCTTATGTCACTTGGTCTAATGTTCTAGAGTACAGGGAATACATCTCTATGTGTGTAAGTTGTACAGCCTGTTATAAGTATTTGTGCACTGCTAAGTAGTTTTGAGCATTTTAGTGACAACTTCTGGACCACACAGGATCACAGTAATTTGCTGAGGCATATACCATTGTAAGTTTGGTGTTTCTAAGCACTTTGAAGTTGGCACCGCATGTTGTGCTAGCTAAACATCTTAAGATCTGTGCAGACTTTACTACTGACTTTTTTAATATGATATGTCTGGGTGAGAGAATGATTTAATGTGACTCCTTGGTAGGTTGGAATAGGCTCATGAGGAAGCATGTGGTTGCCTACTCTGATATTCAGAGTGCTCTTGGCTCAATGATTGTCTTGTGATACTCCTCACACCTTGTACCTCTCACCCCCTCCTCCCCACCCTGCCCTCCAACCCCAGCATCACTGACCTGGGATAAAGATGAGACATCAGGGTCATTCCCTGCTACTGTTGTTGGGGGCTTATCAGTTGGTATTACATTGAGTGGGACCATAAATCTGGTTAACTGACTGGCCCATTCCTCAAAGTTGCACTGCTTTCCCAAAAGAGGCCGGCATGATAATGCAAAACCACTTCATGTAAAATAGCACCCAAAGAAACACTGAAAAGCATTGAAAGCTTTTTTTCAAGTCCCACAGCTGAGGTGTAACCGACAGTGAGAACTGAAGGTTTTTGTTGGTGCATCTCTGGATGTTATTTGACAGACCACCTGTATAGGAGCACTGCTGCAGGTAAACTCCTACTCTTTCCCTCCCTGTCCTCCCAGAAAACCAAAGAGGTCTCATCCCTCCAGGCCTGGACCCTTGGGTTCCCAACTCCCCTGACTCCCACCACAGGGAGAAGGAACCGAGGCATCTAGGTTTTGCAAACTGGGAGGTGTAACACAGGCATTCCACAGTGTGGTTGTCAGTGCTGGGTTGTGAGCAGCTGCATAGCTTCTGGCCCTAGATGGGGGAAAGAGTCTGAACAGGGGATTCACAATAGGTCACTTGGTGTTTCTCATTTCTGCAGACTCTGCATTTGTCCACGGGTGGCCCAATCACGGAGCATGAGATGCTTGATCCAGAATGGTCAGCTGACAGTGCTAGAAAATAAGGACCAAATGGGACGTTTGCTAAAGGGGATGGGAACAGATGTCTTGGTGACTGCTTACACCTGTACTGTTGTGGCACTTGAATGAGGTGGCCAGGGTGAGCCAGCAGAGTGTTGTGAAGGTCCAAGAACAAGGTCTACAGGTAGCCACCACTGTCTGAGGAAGGCCGGGAGGCTGCCTGTGTTGCTATAGAGCAGAGAGTGCTGCAGTGCCAGGATAAGGAATCCATGCATAGGGCCAAAGCCCACTTTTGATCTAGCTACAACAACCCCAAATGGCATCAGTACCACCTCCCATGGAGAGACCATGGCTGCTGCCCATCTCACCCACCTCCTAGCAAGGATGCCTCCACTCCAGGGACTCTTCCTTGGGGTAAAAGGAAAGGGACACCCATGGGGGCGAGCTCTGGATGGCAGCTGAGGTGGAACTCTATGCTATGCATTGATTGGAAGACGCTAGGAGATAGGAGGGGTGGGGTCAGAACAGGATATATGGTTTATGGGAGCTGCTGACCCATGGCCCAAGGACCCAGGAAAGTGTCTGGCAGGGCCCACTCCATGGACCAGCAGTAAAGGAGAGGAGGGGATTAGGCTGCCTGAGACCTAATGCCAAGGCCAGCAATGATTCCAACCACCTTCCAAGAGCAACTCGCTGTCCCTAGCTGCTGGTAGTCAGTGGTATAGGTGTAAGGCCTGCAAAAAATTCCAGGATAGTCCAGGAAGGATGTAGGAGTGCTCAAACTGGGAGTGCAGTATCAGCAAGGCCCATCAGCCTATTGGGCCAGGCCACTCTGAGCCTGGGTCCCATTGCAGGGGAGTGGCACAGCCTCTGCACACAAAAAGTTTGGCAGCTACAACAGTTGATTAAAATAAAGCAAGTCTTCTTCTTGGGTTGCATGTCCTCACAGCCCCACTATATGTTCCTGGATAGGGAGGTTGGGAGAGAGGGGAGGGGGGAGGGAGGGAGACAGTGCCTGGCTACCTTAGTGCTGCCCATGACACAGCACCAGAAAAGTCCATGACTACAGACCCATTGTCTAGCACTATGGTCTAAACACTGAAGCCCCTCTGGCTCTACTCATCTCAGTCCACATGAGTGACGAGCTACTCAGCCAGGGCTTCATGGATCTGGACAGCCTGCTGCTATGCAAGGCCATGGCCACCAGCATTGATGGGGGAGGTGCATGGGGGAATACAGCTATGCGGGATGGAGACACACCTGTCATCAGTGTAGGGTACACTGGGTAGGCATGTGCAGGCTGGTCAGTTGATGGCCCAAGACCATGTCAAGTTGCTGCTATATCATGTCCAGGTGGGCAGCTGTGATGTTTCCACCAGCCAATGAGGGGTGGTTTGACCCTTCAGCTCTGCTCAGGAGTCCTTGGCAGTTTGGGGAGCCCATGGAGCATGCTGGAAGGCATGTGAGAATTCCCTCCCTGCCACCTCACCTTCTGGGCTTGATTAGAATGTCTCCCTTCCCACCTGCTCCTTCCACAAAGGCTAACATGTAGTCTGCTTGTTCCCAACCTAACCTTGGGTCCTTAGAGTGAAGATGGAAAGTTACAGCACTTCTGCCTTGGGCTTCTTGAACACCTGTGTTTAGGCATAAACTTTTGGCATTATTCCTTGTTGGTAATAATTTGCTCAATGCAAAGGTTAATCTGGGGTTGGGGATTTTTTTTTTTTTATGAATTTAGAGTAAAATCCCATTTTACTTCATGTGCCCAAAATTCATTAATTACTGTAACACACTATTATCTTATCCCTAAGACTTATTCAGACACATAAGTGCCATTTTTGCTGTGTTTTTTGTTGTGGCCATTGTTGGTCTAAGGACATAGGCAGGCAAGGTTCTTTGAGTAGATGTGATATTTTATTAGACCAAATGAGTAGCTGGAAAAAAGTTTTTAGCAAGCTTTCAGATGAAGTCACCCTTCTTCAGGCATAGGGCATCTCTGCTGTTCTGAGACTCCAAGAAATGAGAGAAGCTAAAAGTATGATAGGATGTCAGTGAGAATGTAGATAGACATTTAAAAAAAGAAACAAAACAAAAAAGTAAAGCAGGGAAAGGGTGGGATAAAAGGCAGGAGGAAAAAAGCCAAAGTTGAGTAAGGGGGACCCCCTGCCATTTTCCCCTGTTTTTCCCCAGCCCTTCCATGCTTTACCTTTTTGTTTTTCTAATTTCTAACTATTTACATTCTCACTGACATCCTGTTACACTTTTAGCTTCTCTCATTCCTTAGAGTCTCAGAACAGCAGAGACTCTTGATGCCTGAAGAAGGGTGACTTCACCCAAAAGCTTGCCAAGAACACATTTCAGCTACTCAATTGGTCTAATAAAAGATATCATATCTAGTCAAAGAACCTTGCCTGATTAATGACATTTACACATGGTTTGTAACCCTGTTCCACGTACAGCTTGAATGTGCAAATGTCCACATGACTACTAAGCCCATGCCGTAGGCTGCTCTCTGTCCTGGCAGGTATGCTGAATGCAGTTCTCAATAATGCACCTGCATTTAAGAAGTCTTTACCCTTGGTAATTATGACCTCAAGATCACATTTCTGCAAGCGAAGTAACATAATTTAATTTTGACATAATTGACATATTAACATATTTGTACTTGACAGAAGCTTTTCCAAGAAGTTCTGAGGGTATCATGTTGAATGGCTGTGATCAGACTTCAACCCGAATGCCACTCATATGTGAATCAAATGTATTTGTCACAAACACAATACACAAGATCTCCATTTCTGTTTGGACATAATGCTGTTTCTTTTGGAGCGTGTAATGAACATGAACTCCTAAATCAACTGTGGATATCTTCTACTCATGTGGTGATAGATTGTATATGATCACAGGGTCAAAAGTAGTGCTCCTTAAAGCTTCAGTGTCTTGATTTGTTGTAGTGTCCTTTCATGTTTCAGTGACCATTGAAAAGTTACATTTTCAGGTAGCAACTTTCTTCATTAAAGATCTTTCATTCAAAATGTATTTTTCAAGGAATCTAACTACACCAAGGATCCATCTTCTGCATTCCTGAGTTGTACCGAAAGTTTTACATTGGCCATGATAACTTCACTGGCTAACTTTATTCCAAAGACAGAGAAGTTTGCATTTTCCTCAGAACATATTAAAAGCACATAGCTCAGATGATTTTTTAAAATCTAATCTCACTTGCCAATAGCTATGTTTGTCATCTGGAACAGAAACTATTCTCTTATGGAGATAAAGGTCTCTGGCCATCCACTCATGTTGTAGTATAATACAGCTGTTGCAGAATACAATATGTTTTAGGAGTCATACGAATCCTAATCTTACCTTCTTTTCCTTTTTCAGTTACAATAAAGAGGTTAACCCATGCAATGAATGGGTTCTTTTTTCCTCTCTGACTTCTTCATCTTTCTAACTGGTTGAATGAATCTTAGTCTGACACTGCAAAGGATAGATTTCTGAAGCCCTGTTTCTATCTAATCATTCTTGATTCCCCATGGAAACCTACTAGCCTCTTAATCTCTTCATTGCTTTGGCATGCAACATATTGATTTTGTACATTAGTTTTAGATGTGTACATTATTACTTAGGTGCTTTGATACTATGTTATAAATGTCTAGAGACTCCTCTGTGCACAGTGAAATGCCTATTTTTAAGTATTCTTCCCCATTATCTATTTCTGAGGCTTTCATATGGACATAGGAGCCTTGTTGCCAGTCTCCCCAAAATCTCAGCAGAACTGTTGAGTAAAAACTTAAAAAAACCCACAAAACAAAACATTGCATACAGCAGGAACCAAGAGTGAAAACAAAGAGATAAGGTGTAAACCAGAACTCTGTTAATAGATAACAGACAATTACTTCCACGAGTACACTAACCTCACAGGCTTTGTATCCAGTAACTTGATCAGATGAGAGAGGCCTTAACTTTGAATTAGTTAGTTTATAAGGTACAATATAACCTGCCTACTGCCTTACTGCAGATTAATATGGCTAACTACCTTTCCTTCCCTTCTGGACAATCTTTGGTAATTAGATAAACTTGTTCAAAACGTAGACGACCTCAGGATACCACAGAACTAGCAGATTATCCCCAAAAGGGAATACATAAAGATTTCCCCTGACAGCAGAAGGTAGATTTTCACATCAATCCTAATCCAGTTGGACATGGGAAAAAGGTAAGTTTCTTAAAGATTCACATATACAAAAATAATAAAAGAAAAAAAAAAGAGGAATAATCTACTTAAGAACCTTGATTCATTTTTGCTTTGCAATTATCCTGCATCTAGCATTGACCTCCGTGTAAAGTACCTGTGTATCATGCTGCTATTCTGATTTTTGTGATATTAATAAATACCCAAGGTATAGAGGAAGGCTTCATTAGGCATGTAACATCCAAATATTAAACCAATCTTGTAGACAGAGATAGTTTTGTGCAAAATTATTGTTGTACAACCTTGAAAGTTTTACAGGTTCAGAAAGGAAAGTGAGAGTGAAAGTAGAATGTATTATTAATCCAAAAATAAACCAAAGTAACTGAAAAGCACTGGGACTTCAGGCATGCATCTTACACTTTTGAAAGAGACAGCTGGTTATATTTTTATTTTGCATAAAAAAATACAACCAACATGGGTTTGTTTCCTGCATTTTCACACCGTGCTGTTCATTTTGGCACTTTGACTCAAAGTATACTATTATTGTGGAAATTGTCTTCTACCTGTCTGTAGAACCTATTTCTTTTAAAGCTGCTTTGCAGTCAGTTATGTATATTCACCATTTAAATGATCACATCTCCATCATGTGGTTATATAAGGTTCAAATTAATGATGTCTGCCAGCTGGAAACCAAAATGTTGAATGATTTATTTTGTTAATCCATATGATATATTTTCTATGAAGCAAGCACATATGTTAAATGAGGGTTTGGTTATTTCAGTTGGATTTCTGTTCTCTTTAAATAATTTGATCTTTTTTCTTAGCCAAAAACTCAAAAATGGAAATGTTCAGTCTTTGGTTTTTCAAAGAAAGTCAACATTTTAGACATAAAAGAAAAACTATTTCTGATCTGTAAGTACAAAAAGGACATGGGGATGGAATGGTGTTATCTTTAGTATTGTGGAGCTGAATTCAGGACACCCTGATTTGGCCACAGAAGGCAGTTTATAGCTTTGACCAAATACAAGTGCACATCTGGAAACAGCTTAAAAGTGACTGATCAAGTGAAAAATTGATTTCTCATTGCATCAGGCATCAGGTACAGATGTTTCAAAATGTAGCATCTTTTGTAACTTGTGTCTGTGTAGCTCTCAGACTGTCACTGTTTTCAGAATAGGAGGGAAAAGAAAGCCAAGGGAGTGTAGTCTGGGGTCTTCTCAGCCCTCTGGAAGGTGGGGTGGATGAATTGGAGCCCATCCATCTGGGGGAGGGCAGCTCCAACATACCCATTGTACCGGGGGGGGGGGGGGACTGAAAAAACCCCAGACTGAATTCACTCCATGCCCTGGCTGTTGTTATGGGAACCTGGCTGTAGGTTCCCAGGTGTCAGCTAGATTCTCCTCCCCCCTGGATCCAGCAGTGAAGTTCTGTTTGGTCTGGGGTAATGATGTAATACAGACACTTCACAATAATCTTTCTGAGTTACAGTTGGGAACTGTACTTCTTTCTGTACCTCAATAATGTGTTTACTTTAGAGTCTGTTACTCTCAAGGCACATCTAAACAGTCATTAATGCACCTTTTCTAAAGCTATCAGGTAGAGGTGATATAATTTATTAGACCAGGTAGATTATTACAAAAGAAAATTCTTTAAATTGCAAGTTTTCAAGCCATTAATTGTCTAGTTGGTCTAATAAAAGATATGACCTCTACTATGAGTCCTGATTCCTTTTTCCTTTAGAAAAATATGGATACAACCTGGATAACTGACACATGGAAAATTTCAAATTTTAGCCATTTTTTTGTAAAATTATGAACATTTCATTTAAAAAGAGGAAGCAACTTTGATCACCTGAGACCTGAAATACTGCTCCTGTGTTTGAGGTAATTTGCATCATCACAGAGCCTCACAACAAAGCTCAGAAACACTTTACCAGATAAGAAATGATTGCCCAGAAAAGCATTTAATCTATTTACTCCTCTGTAAAACATGAAACACCATAACCAGAAGGAAATAGGACTACATCCTGCTTACCAAACAACTTTGGAGTAAAGTCTATTCCAACTGTTCTCTGAGCCTAATCTGTATATAAAATGAACTTTTCCAAACAGGAGATTTTACCACACCTTCAATTCTCCTATGAAATGTGAACATTAATTTCTACCCAAAAGAACTTCTGCAATCTTTTCTCTGATATCTGATGAAGGGTGTTTGTGCCTGAAAGCTTGCAGTTAAAGACTTTTTTTTTTTTTTTTGCAAAAATCTCATTGGTCTAATAGAAGATATCAGCTCGACCATGAGTCCTGATTGTTTGTTTGTTTTTTTTTCCTTTAGACCAATATGGCTACAGCTTGGAAACCTTTTCTAATGAGCATTACATTTAGTACCTGCAATGTGAGGTACTAAATAAGTGTGCATTAGGTTGTGTTATGTGCAGTAGTGTATTTGCAGCCATTTTTAGTGATGCTTAATGCATAGTAATTTTACTGTGCATTACAGGAATGCCATGGCTTTTTACAATGCTTTTATGCACAATAAAATAGTTTATTGCATATTAAAGCCCACATGTAGACACACCCTCAGCTTCTCTGATATCATTATCCAACAGGCACTTTTCTAATCTGTCCTCCCAGCTTCTGATAACTTTTATGTCATTTTTTTTAATCATTTCATTTTTTTTAAACATTCAAATACTCTAAAATCATTAGTTGTATGCTTTAAATAATTCTTATTTTCTGTGATATTATGACAATGTACAATTTTAAAGATGTGCTGAAAGATTGACTTTTCCAGATGAACACATTTGCATGCTGCAAATAAATGCACCACATTTTTTGCATACTATATGCACTTGTCCCCCAAAACTGTGTCCTCCATAACTGATTTATGTGTCTGAAGCTGGGAAGCTGATATGGTTTCTGCCTGAATAGAAGCATATTGTGTTGCAAAATGGCTTCCAGTTCCTCCCCTCAATCAGGAAAAATGGAGGTTATTGTTAGCCCTTTTACAGTTCCTCTCAGGTTTCTGGCTAAAAGAGGCTGCAGTCATTTTATAAAATAGCTTTTCCATGAAAGAGCCAGCTCTCATCTATTAAAAATCATTTAATCTATATTATTTCTTCCAAAAAACAGGTGCATATATCATTTGGGGGAGTATGGTATGCAGGAAAATACAGTAATCAGTGCATCCCCCTACATAAAACAATAATTTAGATACATTATCGTGGAAGGACAGGATGTGATATGAAGCCAGCAACAATAATAGAGCCAGCTTTTTTACTGAAGGAACTGTAGACACTCAATTACTTTCTTTGAGTCCCATCTTGAGCCCAAAGTAAGCCCGACCAAATCACTGTTGCAAATCTAACTTCAATGCCAACTCCATTATTCTAATAGCCACACAATTACTTTACAAAGTATGTAATTTACAATAGTTATTTAACACAGAACTAAACAGAAGACTTTTGAGAAATGTTGTACAATTTCCATATTACTTTTGAATCTTAAAAAGATACTCCTGTTACCAAGACTATTTGTGTGCTTCTGTGGATTTGGTTCTTCAATAATCAGGACCCAAGCTACAGACTGAATTATATTACCATAAAGGACACATCTAATGTGCACTTTTATGTGTAGTAGCCTATTTTACTGAGCATTAAAGCATCATGTAAAATGTGCAATTATGGTAATGCACAGTAAAATAAGATACTGCAGATTAAGCATCACTTAAATATGCACTTTCAGTACTACACATTAGGGCAGCCTAATGTGCATTTATTTTGTACCTTATATTGGAAATACTAAATTTAATCCACATTAGGAAAAGCACATTAATGCACATGTAGATGTGCCCAGAGACTCCTAAAGTATATATGTCTATCATCATACCCTTGAGAGACTTTATGCGAAGAAAGACATTTAAGTGGAAGCATTTGATCTGTCACTGAAAACAGCTTATGTAGTGAGCAGGTAACACCTCAACTGAATTTAGGATTTTCAGAAAGAGGGGCAGTAGTCTTATCTTTAATCATCAGATTTTATAGTGGCTATGGAGACACAACCTTTGGCTTTGTTGGTCAGGCAACAGTTTTAAAATAATTGAGTTTCAAACAAAAATAAATGCTGACTGTAGAATGCAACATTATAGTCTGTGCTATGCTGTAGACAGCTTAGAACTTTTGATTGAAACATAATATATTAATGTTGTACATGCATATGTATACATTTACGATTCAAGGAAATAAAGTCTTGGTCTTGAGAAGATGTAATAATCCTGAAATGACATTCATCTTATATTATTAATAGGCTAAATTACCAAAAATAAACTTATTACTAAATTTTCACTGAAAACCAGTACTGCTATATACATACAAATACTGCTTTGCCATTTGACAGATAATAGCATTGGTTAGCAATAGATATTGTTATTGAAATATATTTCAATAACATTTCCAGGAGCAGCTCTTCTCTCATGTTATATCTATTTATACATTTTTGCAGACACTTTTAATTGCTCATCACCATGGAATCAGACAGTCCTATTTCCTTTTATGTTTTTACTTCCGTGCATCCTGAAGAAACTCAGCCTGCTACTAAACATATCTTTTTCTTGCATGCATTTATTTACTGAGTACTACAGAATACACTATATTTTAAAATGTACATAGTGACTTGGTTATTAATGCCAAGTTATACAAATATAGCTAGATCCTCAGATGAAATCAATTGAGGCACCCCAATTTACACCTAGGTACCCAATTTACAGCTAGGAAGCTGTTCCTTAAATCATGAATAGTCTTGGAAGTTATATTTTAAACAGCTGATTTTTTGTAATGGGATTTTAATGAGATCTTATAGATGCAGCAACAAAAGCTTAGTGATCTGCACTGCATGTACTTTCTTATTTCATTTCTATGATCCCATATTTTTCATATTATTTCAATGTTATAACATCTTGTATGAAATCTTTTAGCTTTGGAGGGAAGCGGGGGAGAGGGGAAGTAAATCACTATATAAAAGCAAGTTCCAAGATGTAAGAGGTTACACAAGAAAAAAAGAAGTTCTGGATATATCACTTGCTTATGTCAAATTGCTTACAAAAATCAGAATTAGCTCTATTATTACAGAAAATCAGAAGCACTTTGTATAAGGTCCCTCAGTCATCTCAGCTAAGGTAAAATGTATAATGCATATAAATAACAGCACTAACAACAGGAAGTTACAGAGAGGGGAAATCTGTCCAAAGTATAAACCTGAAGACCACATTTTGAAATGCAGCCTTCAAGGAAATGCTGATGTTCTTGTAAGAAGCTAGGAGTGGGAAGAAACAGCTATTTTGTCAGCTGAAAAGTCCTTATGTCAGACATATGGCATGGTGGAATGGGGAGACAGAGGTGAGGTCTCAGAATTCAGTTTCTTCAATTACTTTTTTCATGACCCTGCTGTGACTCTGCCTGTACTCGGGAGACATTCCTGGGAAGAGGCTAAATCCTGGGTTTGTTTTTTTCCCTTAGTAAATACAAACTCATAAAACTACAATTTGTTGTGACAAGTATCTGCACTGGGCCAATCTAAATGTGGCCTGTGCACCTGTTCCTGGAGCAACTGCCCACCTTCTTGCTTGCCATGCCTTGCTGTTAATTGATGTTAATTGTCAGGAAGCTGCCCTTCTACAGCCTCGATGCCAGGGGGCTCTGTTTTCTCCCCTACACCACAGTCCATGCCTTGCCAATGTAATAGACGTTATTATGTCCTAGCCATATTATAATATGTCCCCTTGTCCTCTCTGGGTCCTACCTCTCTTGATCTGCACCCTCTCCAGCACTAGGGCTCTCCCTAGCCCTCTCACTATGTGCCCTCTTCTCTGGGCTGTCTCACCAATGCTGCCTCCTCTCAGGGCCTTCTCCACAATGCTGCCCCCTCTCAGGGTTACTCAAAGAGCTGCCCCCTTCTCCAGGGCCTTCTTAGTAACACTGCCCTCTCTCTGGGGCTCACTACACCTGCTCTGGGGCTTCTCAGTTGCCCCCTGTGGGCTGGGGTCAATGCACCCCAAATGCTGTGCCCTCACTGGCACTGCAGTCCCCACACTGCTGTGGGTCCTCTAAGAGGCCTCCTCCAACCCCTAATAGCCTCACCCAAACCACCAGTCACTAACAGCAACAAAAACATAAGTCCCTTGGCTATAACAAAAAATGGAAGCCACCCAGCCATAATAACAATCCAGCCTATCAAGAAATACTCAATTCCTTAGCCATGTCAGATGCTGCACCTTCAGTCAGGCTGCTCCTCTCTTCCAAGAGAGAGTTCTCCTTCCACCTTGGCTGCTGGCAGGGAAATGCCTCTGGCCCCAGCCCCTAGGGTTTATAAGGGAGCCAGGCTCTGCCCCTTCTGGTCAGCTGACCTCCTCTGGTTGCCCTGGCAACCAACAGCTGGGTTCTTTGTTCCCTGCTAGGGCTTCCTCCCTAGCAGTTTCCCCTCTTTAGGAGCAAGGCACCTCAGTGCTCTGTGACAAGTGCATACATGTATTATATTTATATCAATATAATCATGTTAAACCAGTAGAAATGCTGGATATGCAAGAGTTCACAATACTTAGAGTAGTCTAAAAATGGTGCATGGAGGGTGCAGAGAGAAGTGACAATTTTCACCTGATCTGGTCACAAAAAGTAGTTTATAGGTGTAACCAAACACAAGTACATGGATGCAAACAGCTTAAAAATGGTTGATTGGGTGAAAATCTGACCCCTCATTGCATAAAGAATCAGAAACAGATGTTACAAAATGTAGCATCTTTTGTAACTTTTGTCTGCAGAGCTCCCAGCCTGTTGCTGTTCTTACAATGGGAAGGAGGAAAAGGAGAGGAGGAAATTAATTATGGGGAGGTTCAGTTCCCCACCCCCGATGGTGAGGTGGGTGTATTGCAACCCTCCCAAGGTGGGAAGTCCCAAGACTCATCTGTCTCTGCTATGGGAACCTTGCTGCAGGCTCCCAGCCCTAGCTAGATTACTCTTTTCCCTGGAACCAACAGTGAACTTCTGTTTGGTCTGAGGTAACACTGTAACTCAGACTGCTTTGCAAAAATCATTCTAAATTACAGCTGTGAGCTGCACTTCTATCTGCACCCTAAGTGAAAAATCTAAACCTCTTCTGACAAGGTTTAAATTTAATCTGATTGGGATTAGACCAGTTTAACGGATGCTTGTACAGTTTCCTATCACACATATTCCCTTGCTGTTCTCCAGGATCTGAATATACATTGCTGCTGCCCTCCCTACAGAGAGATACTCTGACATTCAGGCCACACTCCACTACTTGATCTGATTGCAGACCAAACCCCATCCTCTGGCTGCTTCAGGGATTGCTAGGGGAGGCACAGGGAGGGGCCTGGGGCTAGAGAGCTGTTTCTTCTTTGCATCCTATAGTTAAACATAGGAACATAGCAACTCAGGGAAGTGAGAAGTAGGGCTGTACTTCAGTGGTGGTAGGTGTTAGGGATCAAAGTGATCTTGCCTAGTCATTAGGAATCTGAAAGCATGGGTGCAGTTCAGTCTGGTTTTCCAGGAGCAGGGCATATAGAGAGGTCTGGTTCCAGAACTTAAAACTGGGAGCCATAACTGAAGTCAAGACAGACTAGTTCAAAAGCTGGAGGCAGAGCCAGGATAAGCAGAGGGTTAAACAACATTAGAAACCAAAAGCAAGAGCTGGAGCATAAAATTGGAATGAAGGAATGCCAGGTGTCTTACCAAAATAGAAATCAGTGGTCAGAGCTGGGAATCAAAGCTGGAGAACCAACAGGGAAGAATGAGCAATGTCAGGAACAAGAATCTTCAACTTTGCCTAAACAAGAATACTACTGATTCCCTCTGACTTTTAGGAAGTGATGATGCTGGTGGGCCCTGTTGCCTGTGGTGTCAGGGCATTGGCTGCCTTGATTACCTCAGTCAGCCCAGCTAAGCCCTGGGTACTGCTCTGGGCTTGTTTTAGGTGATTATTGTACAGGGGATGAATTTCCCTGTTCTGATTGGTTGGGTCTGGCTGTTCCAGGGTTCTGATCCGGCCTCATTATAGTAAGCAGGGAAAAACTTCAGTCAACCATGTATTTGGAAGGCAAGTGATGGGTCAAGAGTTACTATAATGAAGGAGACAACTTGGGTGTCAAGTCATTATATCAGAGCCACAGATAACATGAGTATCAAGTTCAGTGTTGTGGGGGCCGAGAAACGCTGGCAGAATGGGGCCGCTGGTGGAGCGTGGCATTAGAGCTCTAGACTCACAGATTGTTGGAAGCAAAAAAAACTTTGCTTACAGTCCTTAGGCTGTAGGCACGTTCCTTGAAGTTATAAAACTCAAAACAGGAACTCAGGCACACAAAAGCTCACACTCACGCAGGGCATGGGGTGTCGGATGAATCCAGCGGGGAGTCATTGTCGGTTGATCAGGCCTTCTTTGTGGCTTGGAAACACATGTGGATGTTTCCTCATGCGTATTCCAGCTCTCCTCCGGTTTGGGCGGGCATCGCCCAAGCCTCTTATTCAGTCCGCTAGCTAATCGCCGACTGACACGTATGCATAATTTAATGTAAACCAATTGCAAGCACGCACTCGCTGGTGCAGCTGCAAGGTTTTGGCGGGCTCTGACCGTGTACTGAAACTTTTCCCACACTACAGGGGTCCCGTGCTCATAATGTACTCAACACAAGATGTACTGAGGCATCTCTTAACTGTTATACACAGACATGCCCCCTTACCGAAGGCACATTTGTGTCCGCAGCACATTTGGACCGGTTACATCACACTCACACTGTTGTACAGGTTTACATTGCAAATGAGCAAAAACCAGAGCGGACAACGAAGCAAGTTCACTCTCCAACGATCTAATCAAATAATATCCTAACAAAACACAACTACATATCAGTACATTTGTGATGAACAGTTCGATCATCAAAACTTCATTGGGCATCATCGCGTCCTGGTTCTCAGAGGTTCTTCCTCTCTCAAAATGTTCTCTCTGGTCTGGTCTGCACACACCTCCTAGCGGACCCACAGAGATGATTCATTCTTTTCAAAAAACTTTTTCCTTCTCCGGTCCAATCTGCACACGTTCTGGCGGACCTGCAGAGAAAGAAATTCTCAGGGGAAAAATTAATTAGAGCTTATTTACTGAAAAATTAATCATTATCACAAGATGATTTTTCATCTGGATC
>JAGPOW010003642.1:78173701-78192142 GCA_030014935.1 Caiman crocodilus
CAAGGCTTGCAGTCACGGTAACTGCCTCAAGAAATCACTTGCAGGCTGTCCAGCTAAGGGATTCAACAAAATTCAGAGAATAACCGCAGCTCTTCCTCCATATACTTCGACACAGGCATCGATACTTGCCAGCGTAACTGGAACAGCTCCTGGATCTTGCAGGTAACAGTGAGGTCACAGTTCCTGCTGCTGGGCTGGTGACAGTCCAAGTGTGTGCCGTCTTGGGTTCCACGTGCAAAAGGAAACTCCAATGATTGCTTGCAAGATCTGTTCCACACTGACTCTCGATGGTCCTCCTTCATGCCATGCATAGGCTCTCTGGCTGTCTTGACCTGCAACAGTGCGAAGCAAGATTGGCCAGTAAAAATTGTACCTGACCCTGCTTACATCAGCAGCATGTCCTCTGCTCCACAAGGCTCATCTAACTAAACAGCTTGCCTCATTCCAATCCACAAAATCAGATCTGAACTCCACAACCAGGCATCTGATCCACATAGCCAGTGTTTCCGCTGTTCTTATTCTAGACCTTTTACACAAGGCCTGAATTTCAGTCCAGGTCCTGACATGATAGGTGCTGGCAGTAGTGCAGACCGCACTCATCACCTGATCCTCTGTCACCACAGGGTACGTGGCTGCTCGAGCTGTCACTGCATCTGGTGACAGACTCAGCTGCAGGATGCTTTTCATTGGTTCCTGGTCACGGCCCAAGGATAAGCCCGTTGCCTCCTGGTTACGGCCCAGGGGTAGGCCTGTAGGAATGTCTCGGGATGGAATTGCTACTTTTGCCTCGATACTCTGGGGTGGAGTCACTAATTCTGCCCTGCCGTGGGGAACTCCACCTTCCTTCTTGACCCTTCCTTGGCAGCCCCCTTCCGTCTCGCCACCATCTTGCAATGACAGGGGATTCTGACTCTCCACAGCTGCAACCTGCTTAACCACATGTACGGCGCACAATCAGGCTTCCAACTCAGTCCTTTCCTGAATAAGGGTTGTGATCGTGCTGAGCATTACTCGTAGCATTCTCCCCTTCTCTAACACTGTGCCAGTCCCTTCAGATATGAAGCAGCTTTCCTCCGCTTCTCCGTGGAGCTTCAAAAGCTCTGGCTGCTCCAATTCTGGTGACAGTGTGTCTACATCTATCAGCGCTGGTCCTTTGCTCTCCCACACACAGCGTATACAGTGAGCGAACTCCCAACTGAGAGCCACATCTTCCTCGCTCAGCTTCTGCTCAGCTAAGGACTGGCTGCCCCCTTGCTCCCGGGGTTTAAACTGAACCCGCTCGCTCCCCATCACACATCTGAAGGCTCTCGGGTGGAGGCGCACTTCCCACTCTTTCGCTGGGTCCCCTTCTCCCTTGAGCGAAAGGCAACCGCTCACAACTCTTCCACCCTTTCCACCCGCTTGATGGTAAGTGATGTGCACTTCCAATTCCGCGGCGTCTAGCATGTGGCATTTTCTGACGCACCAGGGACAACCCTCTACTAATTCCAGCTCCATCGCATCTTCTTGGTGTATTGATAATCCTGTTCATGACACCATGTGGGGGCCGAGAAATGCTGGAGGAATGGAGCCGCTGGTGGAGTGTGGAATTAGAGCACTAGACTCACAGGTTGTTGGAAGCAAAAAAAACCTTTACTTACAGTCCGTAGGCTGTAGGCACGTTCCTTGAAGTTATAAAACTCAAAACAGGAACTCAGGCACACAGAAGCTCACACTCACGCAGGGTATGGGGCATTGAATGAATCCAGCGGGAAGTCGTTGTCAGTTGATCAGGCCTCCTTCATGGCTTGGAAACACACGCGGATGTTTCCTCATGCGTGTTCCAGCTCTCCTCCGGTTTGGGTGGGCATCGCCCAAGCCTCTTATTCGGTCCGCTAGCTAATCGCCGACTGGCACGTATGCATAATTTAACGTGAACCAATCGCAAGCATGCACTCGCTGGTGCAGCTGCAAGGTTTTGGCGGGCTCTGACCATGCATCGAAACTTTTCCCGTGCTACAGGGGTAACTCCCTGCTCCTGTGCTCATAACGTGCTCAACACAAGCTGTGCCGAGGCATCTCTTAACCATTATGCACAAACAAGTGTTAAGTGATATCCATAGCCTCAGCGGTGCCATCAGAGCATACAGCATCCTTCTAGGACATGAACACCTTTTGGGGAGCCATTTCTTGCAGAAAGAGCAGGGAACAAATATAGCCCATTCCCTCCACCATTATAATATATTTCCTGCCTCTGGTACTGAGTTACTTTTGCCACGGAGATGTTGGGAAGAAAGTACCTCTTCAATGACATGGGAGGGACACAAAGCTCCACCTATACCGCACACTCCTGGAAAACCCATAATCCTGGAATGAACCCATGACTCTGGGGTTTTAGAGTGAGAGGAACAAGAACCTGCTTGAGTTTCTCCAGATGATCTGTTTCCTGCAAGGCATCCCTTGTAGCACAGCAGTAGACCCGGCCACGTACTCAAGCACAGGTGCCCACAGGGGCTGATCCCTGATGGGTTGAGTGGGCAACAAAGGCAAGGCTCATGGACCCAATGGGAAATGGCCATGATAAGTGACTTACAATTTCTAGCAACCCCCCCAGATCCATGAGATTACTTGGTTGAGATATGGCAAGAGCCAAAACTTCTGCTGTCATATCCCATGTTATCAGAGAAGTTTGATTCTTTTCATAAAGTCAAAGTATCTCATGTCTCTATTCTCAGGGACAATATCTGCACATGGAAGGGGAACCCACAGAAGATGTGATGATGGTTTAAGGACAGGGTGTCACACAGCTGGAGAGATGTATAGAAGATGGTGACAAAGAAAGGAGGAGATGTAAGAAGCTCTGGTAGCCACTTCTGAGCACTGAGCATGTACTACAGACTCTCACATTGAGGACAGGCTGCAGATCTTGGGTGCAGAGACATTGTGAAGCTGGGGGATGCGTATACTTGGTTTACTGAGGCACACAAATGGGAGCTCATAGTGGCCATTCAGTATTTCAAGTGGGCTACCCATTTCTCAGCAGCTAGCAAAGTCTGAAGGGGGGGAGGAAAGAGTTTAAGAGGATCGTGGATCACTTTGGGATAGGTTATGAGAGTTCTGACTGACATCAATGCTGTGTCCCTGGGAGACATCATAGCCCCCTGAGCCTTGCATGGTGTTAGAGGCACCCTTCTGCCCCCATTGCCATGGTATGCCTTACCTCAGGGATTCTTTCCTGGGATGTGATGAGTCTTGCATATTGTACTCCTAATGGCAGAAGGGAGGACTGCTCCCCATCAGTGTTCCCTCTATGCTGTGTGGCATATGTGGCCATGCAAAAGTACTCATGCCAGTCTGTCGGGGCACACCTGTATGACCATGCATGCCATGTAGCTTAGAGGGAACACTGCTCCCCATGTCACCTTGATTGATATCATAGGAGGTTAAGGTGGACCAAAGAAAGGAGGGATAGGATCAAGGATGAAATGGCTTGAGTGCCTGGTGGCAGGAGAGGCAATTGGATGTGCCGTCTTTGCAGGCTGAGGGTGGACAGTGTGATTTGCAGGCTGAGGGTGGACTGGGGCAACCAGGACCCAAAGGCAGGCTAATTTCAGACACCACAGTTCTTCTATGTTACGCCACTCCTCTCACACTCCTGGTATTCTTCTAGGTGTGTGCAAGCCCCTAAGCAGAGAAAGCACAGCCCTAGCTGTCAGGCAGACTCCATTGACCTGTGCCAGGTGTAAACATTCTGACAGTCATGCTGTGGCTTTCCTCCAAGCACTGTGATTCCTCAGCTCATCAGGGTACTGTGCTTCCTCTACCCAGGTCTTGCAAGAAGCCTTCTTGTTTAGCCTTGCATATGTTGTGTGGGATGCAGGCAGTGGCAATGATGCACAGCAGGTAGCCCTTGGCTGCATCAAGGTTCATGCTTGGGGCATTTCAGCATGCTTTGAGGCAGCTGAAAGTACACTTGCGGCATGTCCATTACGGAATGCACAAGCCTCTTACAGTGTCCCAAATCAGTTTGAGATGCTGCAAGAGGCATGCTGTAAATGAAACCTGGATATCCAGGTATCCAAAAAGAAAAAAAACCCAAAAATGGAGGTGGGGAAGAAGCAAGGCCTCAGAGCTGGTGCCACCTGTGCTGCCTGTCACGGGTGCAGCCCAGCTTGGTGCCACGCAGGGCTGTGCACCTTTCTGCAGCTGCTCAGGCTATCATCTGAGGGCTGGCGCTGCTCATGGGGGCTGTGTGTCATGCTGGGCCAGGTCCTGTCTCCATGGGCTCCACGTGCCATTGGGCTGGGCCAATTCTGTGGAGGCAGGGCCTGGCCCAGCATGACACCACATGTGAGATGGGTTGCACTCATGATAGGCGGCACAGGTTACCCCATGTCACTATGAAAGAAAGAAATATTGCAGCAATCATATTAATACTGCGAATACCCAAATTTCATGCCAATGCTTATCTGTCTTTCTGTCCAGATATTCATTTCTGCTTATCTCCTTGTCAAGTACATCCAGCTGGCATCTTCAGATCTTCTCTTATCCTGGCATCTGCCCTCATTAATTTTATTTTGTTTCTAACACTCCCTTCTTGTACTAGCTTTTCTTGTACTAGTGTTTCTGCTCATTAATGGATTTTTACTTTTTACATTTCATCTCATGTCACCCCGAGGTCAGCAAGGCCTGTTCGTTCCAAGCTCCCATTCAGTCACTTAGCATAACCAAAGTTCTACAACTACCATTAGGTTTATTTTCAGAATACCAGCATGTACTGTAAAATGTTACACAGTAAAGTCAAACAGGCAATCACTGTTTCCAGGAAATACCTTGAGAAATTATAAGAAAGGCATAGTGGCTATGCACATCAACACAAATGCATGAATAAGAAAATATACACCTTGCCCAAGTCTTTTGTAGTCTGTTTTCTTTATCTGTAATCAATAAGCACTTTAAATAAAAATTCTTCAAAATATAATGAGGTCAGATGGAGTTAATTGCTGTGATACTAATTGGGAACTCTAGTGCAAGTATATAACAGAGATACAGTATGTGGTTAAAAAAATCTTTGAAGTAGTTTACAAATGACTTACAAATGACTTACTTCTTCATTAGATGTCTAACACTATTTTGTTTCAAGCAGTGAACTTGCTTTTGATGGTCAGTGTTTGATCAGAAAAATAATTTGGCCTTCAATTAATTTTTAAAACTGTAAATTACCTTAATTTGAGGTGTAGCAGGACTAGACAATTAATAAGACTCATAACCATGTAGTATAACATAACAGTATGTGTAGTATAACATAACATTATGTGACTGAAAAGTATAATCAGACTATCAATGAAATATTAGTTTCTCAGATTAGAGAAAGTAAGATCTGCCTAGTTCTGGGTATAATTGCACATGTCAGAAATCTTTAGCTGATTTACTCCTATTTCCTTCATTATTCCTAAATCTATCAAAACTCTCCAAGGGGAAGTTTCTCCCTACTACCCTTTCCTTAGAAAACAGCAGACTCTAAGTGTACTTCTTAATACTTGTTAAAGACAAAAGTGGAAGCCTGGATAGATTCTGATGGAGATGCTGAGAAACACACATGTGCACCCGCACAACGTAAAAGGCCTACAATGTGTGTAAAGTGACATACATTAAGATTCAGCATAAAACAGGCATGTTAGCTGGGGCACTACATGACTTATGATGATGATGGAATACAAGCATAACTCGGGCAGGACGTGGCAACAATAATTTACATCTCTCACTTTAGACCCCCTCCATTAAATGCACGTCTCTAAGGATAAAAATAAGCATCACTTTGCTCCTGGTAGAAAAGCCTTTTGTCTTGGAATCCCACAGATTTATGAGTACATTGGCCCCTTCTAAATACCTGCAAAGTATGCAAGATTGTGCAAATACTTTTCCTGGGACAATGCTGCATAAACCTGTATATTAATTGCAGCTCATTCATGCTAACTGCCAGTCATTCCAGGAACATGTATATCAAAGAGACACAGTACAGCTTCCATAGGAAGGACTGCCTATGGAAAAGGCTTGTGCTGCTTTTGTTTTGATCTGAAGGGCTGCCTTAAGTTAGATGTCCATTTAGACCCTGAATATCAACTATATCTTAGCTGGAGGTCTATTCTACATAACTTACCATTTGCTATACCCTGCTTCTTCCCAATGTGATGTTATTTGAGTGTAAACAATGAAAATTATCAGGTCTGCAGTGGTATTCAAACCAATCAGTGCCCACAACAAGTGAGGGCTCAGTTTTAATTTAGCTTGGTTCAGCCATTAACAGCTTCTTTCATATAGAACCAGAAGCCTCCATGACACATGAGAAACAGGAACAGTAGCTGTGAAATAGTTTTCCCATCATTTTGACACTTCATAAACTGACACAGATTTTGGAGAAATACATAAAATGAGGATATCATATAGGATGAACCGGATGACTTAGGAACCAGATTAAGAGAAATGACATTAAGTGTAAAAATACAAAGGGTAACATATTAATAAACTAATATGATGAATGTCTTCTATTAACTAAGGCCTCCTTTTTTTGTCATTTCTAATTAGGAGGAAACTCCTGTCTGAATTAACAAAAACCAGAATAGGTGTGTGCCAACAACATGATGTGATCATGAAAAAAGCAATTGAAATCCTAGTATGTATCAAGTAACATACCTCCAGTTGAAACAGGGTTGTTGGTTGTAGCCTTGTCTGTCTAAGGACATAGGCAGGCAAGGTTCTTTGAGTAATGTGATATATTTTATTGGACAAACTAAATAGTTGGGAAAAAAAATGTTCTTTGAAAGCCAAATAACTATTTTCCCACTATTTAGTTGGTCTAATAAAAGATACCCAGTTGAAAAAGGGATCTTCATCTGAACTAATATATACAATTCAGTTCATCTAAATTCAGGATTTCAAAAAGGGGATAGTACAGGGAAAGGCTGCTAGGATGGTAAGTGGTATAGAGAACCTGATTTATGACAGGAGAGAAGAGAAGTTAGGCTTATTTAGAACTGTGAAAGGAAGTCTTTGTGGGAATATAAATGCTCTTTTTTAAATAAGGTGACCTTAGGATGGGCACCTGGAACATTTATACACATACTTTTTGGTCCCATGATGCTCTAGAAACCTGCCACTTTGGAGAAAACTCAATTAATCAAGTCTGCTCTGCACGTGAGCTGATGTGCACTGCGCTGTATCAGATGCAGTTGTATAAACGGCAAAATGTGAGTCGGTGCATGGAAAATGGTGGTAGTGTCTTTTTGAACTAAAGCACCTTCTATGTGTTTTAGTTCAAAAGCATGCCGCCACAATTTTTTCAATGCTGGTGCACATTTTGCCACTTATACAACTGCAAATGTTGCAGCGTTGGGTGCCTTTCATGTGTAAAATGCTCCTAATGTTCAAAAGCGTATTCAAAAGCTCTCCAGACTAGAGAATCCAGTTAGGGAATCTAGTCAGGGGATCAATCAATCATATTCTGCACCCCCACACCACAAATTAAAGTATAGCACACACAAAATAATGAAGTTATAAGTATAGCCAAACTTCAAGGTAAGAAAATGAATCTCTTTTTAAAGCTGGTGACAGTGACACAACACTCTTACTGTTATGACACAATAATTTATTTTATCACTTAAAACTGATATCATATTTTCACTGTGGATAGTTTAGTTTGACAAAATTAATAATTCTCTGTTTACATGAGAAAATTTTTTTTTGTCATTCTGTTTTGACTTCATTTGACCTATGCTGGCTCATTTGAAATCTGCTTTCAGCATGGTTCCACCACAGGCAAACAATCCTGTTTTTGAAGCACATCAGTTGACACACAGATTTCTACAGTACATGCTGCATTCACAGCATGAATAGGGGTTAGGAATGAAGCAAATTGCACAACATGTCATCTCCTTTGGAAACATGGTGATGAATTACTCTCCTAACCCTCAGACCTGAGGCACATTAATTGCTTCAGTTGGAAAACAAGAGTTCTCTTCCTTGATAGAAATTTGTTGCAGATTTGTTACAATACTTAGCATTTGTCCATGTATTAGGTATTAAAATGCTTATAAAAGTCAGGAAGCATCATTAAGCATAATTTACTGACCAGGAAATAAAGCATAAAGGGAGAGGGGAGAAAAAAAAACACACTCACTAGAAGTAACACATCCAGTTACCTAGTGTATCAAGAAGAAAATCCAAGTCTCGTCATTTCCACAGCCTACCTAACTAAAACATGAACATAACAGCTTTCCCACCCCCACTACCATACCAGAGAAAATAAAAGATACTAAACCATAGCAATTTCCTACAATGTCTGAACATTACAGATAATTTAGATAATAAGATGCTTTTACCACTGTAGGCAATGTAAGCAAAAGAAAATAGTATGAAGAATGACAACAGATTGATACTGAAGAGTCTGAATGAATACACCTTTCTCTCTCCTTGCTTCTGCAAGCATGTTAATAACTAAGCTCCCCTCCTTTAGCTTTATTTAGAAAGTATTGGGTAGTTTTGTCTGAAAACATAAGAAGCAATCAATTACAGAAGTGAGAATCTCAGATAGTCAAGCAGTCTATTGATTAATCATCTGCCAGCTCTTCAGAAGAGTTGTCCAAACCAGGACTGTAAGAGGGGTTTAAATTTCTGATATTTTAGGGTACAGAGAGAAGTGCATCTCCCTGCTGTAACTGAGAGCACTTCACAGGAAGCATTCTGAGTTACAACAATCCCCTGGAACAAACAGAAGTTCACTGTTGGTTCTGGGGAGGGGGGGAGGAAATCTAGCTGCTGGCTGGGAGCTTACATCTGGTTTCACCTAGCAATGGCCCCTGCTCCCTGCAAGATTGCAAAGTTTTCTGAATGGGAGGGGGGAAAGGAAACAGAAGGAGTTGGTTCTAGGGGTCTCCCAGCCAGTGCTATAAGACAGGGTGAGTGAATGGAGACCGCCCCACCTTGGGGGGGGGGGAGAGGGGGCTCTGATACACCCATCCCACCCTCCAGTGAGCACTGAAAAATCCCCAGACTGAACTCCCTCTGCTCCCTTTTCCCCCTTCCCGTTCTGAAAACAGGTTGAGGCTGACAGGCAGTGCAAATGGAAGTCACAGAAGACTCTCCATTTATAAATGTCTTCCTTTGACTCCTCTTCCAATGAGGGTTCAGATTTTTACCTGGTTGGCCATTTTTTAAGCTGTCTGCAGCCAGGTAATTTGTGTTTGGTCACAGCTATAAATTGCTTTCTGTGACCAGATCAGTTGAAAAAAATTTACTTCTGTCTGTGATCTTACTCTTCAAATCAAAGTTGGCATTTATTGTCTATGTATGCTTCCCTTACATCATGAAGAGTGAAAGAAACATTACAGTTCTGGGGAGTGGGAAGCAACTACACAGTAGTACTTCTGAGTTATCTCTACTCCTTGCCTTCTATTAATTGAACCCTAGCTCCACTTAAAAAAGGATAAGCATATGAACCCAGATTCTGCGGAATACTTAAGCAAATTACATTAATCTTTTTTTTCAGAAATAGATGGATGAATGGCCTTGGAAACGATCAGAATTGTCAAAGAAAATTTAGGACAGATAGGGAAAAGTGTATATCTCCTTCATATAGACTAGCTCCCTCACAAAAAAACAAAATTTTGTAAGCTCCAGCTCCCCTTCACTAGGGCTTTTGTAAGAAATAAGGAGTATACACACACACACACACACACACACACACACACACACACACACACACACACACACACTATAGTTAGCTATATATATACACTATAGTTAACTATATATAAAAATATAGTTAGAGGACCACTAGCTATTTACCTATATACCATTTAATTCTTATAAATATACTATATACATATATAGTATACTGTAGTATACTATATATGTATACTGTAGTATAGTACTACTAGTATAGTATAGTACAGTACTGAAATATAGTATAGTATACTATAGCATATATATATTATACTTCAGTATAGTATATATGTATATAGTATTTTATAAGAATTAAATGGTATATAGGTAAATAGCTAGTGGTCAGCTAACTACAGTTGTATTTTTATTGCTGTCAATAAGATGGACAAAGATGGTAATGGAGAAGTTGAGCATGGACTGAGAATCTTGCTGCCAACAAAACTTAAGGTTGTATCCCTTACTCTGGGACCAACTCCTGATGGCTAGAAAATTATTTTTAGAGATTTGCTTTTAGGAATTGGCTTGTAGGTAAAGTAGATTATTGCATTACAACAAGGCCCAGGGTAATGGCCAGGATTGATTGTTTTCTAAAAGCCATACTAAAGAATACTGGAGGGCATCTACACATGCACTTTATTGTGAAGTTACCTAATTAGCTCCACAGTAAAGTAGCACCATCTACATGTGTGTCTCTATTAAGCCCAACTAAGTAACTTTGCCATAGGAAAGTACTGCCTGACACAAGTATTATCCTATGGTGGAATTATTTACCCTGTGCCATTGCAGGTGTAGATGGTGATGAGGGCTGGCTGGGGCATGAGGCTGCTACAGTGCTGGGGCTGCTTGCCAGCTAGCCCCGCACTGTAGCACCTTTGTGCCCCAGCTAGCTCCTCTGTAGTATCTCTGGGCTGTCAAGCTGACCCCCACAAGCTCCCATTTCATGTGCTGCAGTCCTGAGCACACATATAAATGCAGCACCCAGGACCAATAAACTCTGGTGCAAATTGTGCTGGAGTTTATTGTGTCGCATTAAAAGCATGTGTATATGCACTCACTGAGTCTAATAATTATTTCTTCCATCCTGAATTACTTTAAAAGTTCACAGGTTTATATTCTCTTACTGCTACATAATAATCTACCTTTAAAAAGTGCAGGTAATAAGGTCTACAACTTCCAAACTTCATTATGTTTACAAAACTATTTGTTTTAGAGTGAAGAGGGGACTTCTTCAGGTGTGGTGAAAGAACAGTTCAACCCCAAAGTTAAATGGAAACAAAAAGATCAGTTGTGAATATAGGAACAGAAAATAATGCTTATAATGCACAAACTATGCAAAAGTTAAAAAGAAAAAGAAAACAAAGGTAAAATGTCCTGCAACCAAGCAAATACAAACTGTATAATATATAGCATGTCTAACAGCATACCAAGTACATTGGAATTATGCAGTAAACCAGAACTTCTACCTCTAATGAAGTTTTTTTTTTTTTTTTTAATAACGTATTCCCTGTTGAACATAGTCTAGTGTAAGACAAATGCTGTTTCAGGGGCTATTGCTTAAACAGTGCTTAAATCATTAGCACTGTTATTTCTGGCATCTCTATACTCTGTAGAGAATTGGGAATGTCAGATTCACAAAAATGACAGACTGCATTTTTGGTAGCAATCCAAATCTTATGACAGCAATGATGTTTCATGCTGGGATAAACATTTGTTCAAAAGGTACACTTGTTGGCTGACAACTTAAAGACTCAAAGGTTAAAATGCTAAGGTCAGGTACCATTCTTCTATACTATACCAATGTATTACTAGAGATATAGATTGCAGGCAGCAGTATACCCCTGAAGCAACTGTTGGCTCATTATATTTTCTTGACTGACATGGAATCAATATAAAAGAAGAGTCTCCAGTTGTTAATATTTCCAGTTGTGATCTCTGGATATGGTGAACAATATATTAAAGATGCAGACCTGATGCTGGAACTTGTTAGGGATCAGGGAATTGAATACAATATTGGCAGAACAGTACAAATATCAGGGCTATTTGTGAGGCAGTTGTCATCTGGATTGTCATTGTCGGTTACCATCTGACAGCAACAAAGGCTGAGTTGATCAGAGGTCTGCTACAGATGTATGAAAATAAAGCAGTGAAATTTTCACAATATCTTGTATGTTTGTACCAGATTTGGTCCCACATTTGTTCCTACATGTTTGTTTTACCTAGACAGTGAACATTCTCAACAGCTCACTAAAGATGTTGGACCACACTGCAAAAAACAGCTCCCACAAATGTCAATGACTGGTGATAGCACACCTATCTCCTTAAAACTCGGCAGGCTTTGCGGATAGCAAGAGCTACCACCCCTGCAGTTTTCTCCCACTGTGGCTTAACACACACATGTTGTTTTGCTTTCAGGATTTTGTGATGCAGTTTCCCAGAAACCCCTGCATTTATCACCTTAAAACGTGGTAGGCTTCATGCTCTCAGCAGAAGATACCAATTTTGCAAATGTCATTGGAATGAACTAAAAAACAACAAAGTTATAGATATTTCATTATACTCTATGGCCGAATCTCTGAATTGCCGAATATTTTCCAAATCAATTTGGAAGCTGTGAATCAATTGCACAGCCCTAGTCTCCACTTATTTTAGATCGTACCTTATTGCCTTATGGAATCTGACACATGATTAAAATTTTAAAGAGAAAATCTTAAATGATGAGGTTGAGCTACTTTCTAGGAAGTCTAAGAAAGATTTGAAATGTATGAGGAAAAACAAATATCATTGACTAAGGCTAATTTTGTCATTGCCCTCTAATCATTACTGTTTGTGACAGGGGGCATCTCAAGGCCAGTCCAATTGTTGGTCCACTCACCTGTCTAGGGCAGTCTGACAATCCTGCCATGCCTTTGTTGGATATGAATAGTTGTTCATAGGTGGGAGGCTGTCCATTTATTGCCCTGATGCCAAGGGCATAATACATGGTTCCAACCTACTTTTTGCCATATCCCATGCCTCGCAGACGGCATCACATACTGTTGGCAAATCTCTTGGCCCCTTACCAGGCCAAGCTCAGTCCCATGCTGAAGCTCTCTTATATTACCCCTAGCAGGGCCACTCTGGTTACTTTGTATAGCCCTTCAGGATCACCCAGGCTCCCTACTGTATACAACCCTGCAGGCTTCATCTCGTGCATTCTTGGTCCTGGCCCCTTGAAGACCTTCAGGCCACCTAATTCAGACTCTATGAAGGGGCATCAGGCCTACTGCTCCACACACTGGGCTGATTCCAGCCCCGGCCTTCTCTGGCATTGGGCATCTCAAAATTGGCCTACTGCCCACTCAGGCTTTAGGCATCTGTTGATGTGCTAAACCCCTAATTCAGCCTCTGGTCCACTCAGGCCTCAGATGTATGTTGATGTGCCTGGACCCCAAGCCTCTCCCCTCTACGGGATTACCCACCAGGTCATGGGGACTGAGGCTACACGGTGTCTCATCCTCACCTTTCACGGGGGAGGCATAGGTGTGGCATTTCCCAAAGACTGCCCCACCACAGGCAGCCCCACTGCACCATCCAGCCCCAGCAGGGTGTAGTTTCAGGCCACACTCAGGACCAGGAACCTCCTCCATCCCCATAGTTCCTACGATTAACCTCCAGGTGTTCTGGAAGTTGCAGTCTGCAGACTGAGTGATGAAGTTTGTCCGGCTCCCTAGATGTAACTGCCAGCTTTTCTCATAGGGCCTGGGCTTATACTGAGGCTTCCCAGCCCTCCTCCAATATGGTGGCTCCCTTTCAGCCATGTGACCATCTCATTGGGAAAAATTGCACCTGCCAGCTACTCGGAGCCTGCCTGAAACCTCTTAAAGTGGTAGGCACAACTTTTGCTCAGCCACAGTGTTCTACACAACAGCTTCAGTATAATGTTATATGTTTGTTCTGGAAGCATAAAAAGAGTCGTTACAGAGACAAACTTGCTTTGATATTCTGTGTAGGGTAAGGCTGATTTATACATTAATTCAAAGAGGCAGATCAATATACAGCATCCTTCTCTAAGAAAGGTATATCGTTACACATTTGATTGAATGGTAACCACGTGTTCAGTTAAAGAACTTATTATAACCCATAAAGCTCCTTTTCATGATCAGCTGACTGAAACAATAATGCTCTCAAACTTCAAACATAGGTACATATCAGTGCCTCAAATAAAGGAATGTGTGGCATGTGACTATAGCTATTGTTTTGTGGAGATGTATGTACCTGTGACAGATGAACAGAAATAAAGTATCTGAAAGTGGAACCTGGCAAGAAAGCATTGGACAAGCTGATGGAAATTGATGGTGTAGCCTTGAAAAAAGCAGGCACAGCTTTTAGGTTGAATGCTAGCTTAAAAAAGAAAAAGAAAACAGAAAAAAGGAGGGCTTGAAGCTGTGAATAAAGAAGCTCTGATGTTTGATTCCTCCTGTGTGCAAGGTTACAATAGTTTGAGCAGCATTTGCAAATAAACAGGGTTGCTCAGAAACACCTGGCTAAGTCACCAATTCATTCTCCCAATGCAAACAATTCAGAAGTCCCCAAACATTGTCTAAACAGTTATGTCCAAAAGTAATAATATTGTAGTCCACACTCTGAGTTTCCCCGTTTTCAAATTAAAATCACTACCGTTGGAAAAAAATCAGCTTTTGAAGCAAAAACTTCCTGTATCAATGTATTTCTGCATGTCCAATTCAATGCTGCTAGTGATGGTTTTAAAAAGATAATGTAGAACAAGAAACATACACAAATATGAAAATGATATATATACTTAAATTGGTGCTGTTCCAGATGAAGACATTTCTATATTATCTGCAGCATCACTTACATTTTTATCACAGCAAGGGTCAGCAGGTGATATCAGGTACACCTTCCCAAGACAGCACTGGGGTGATGTATAAGAGTAGATTCATCTAAATAAGCATGAGCTCTACTTTTACTAACTTGCTATCCTGCTGACAATACAGCAGGGGTCAACCATGCTAATAAAGAACATGACCCAATAGCAGGTAACCTTACTTCTCCAGCGATGGGAACATGCAGAATGACAAACCATGTTCCTCAACATTAATTTTAGATATTATTAGCTGCTAGCGTGACAAGTTTTAAGTACTTCTTGCTTCAGTCAAATCTACATTCTGATCTTAGGACCAATTGTGGGGTGTATGAATGTTGCAACAATAATAATTAATGTATATAGTACTTTTTATACAAACAGATTCCAGAGCACTTAGCCAGTGGTATACATTTAGACCCATTGAACCACAACCACTTCTGGGGTGGGAAATACCAATCAATTTACCCATATAAATCCACATGGAAGAAATACAAATGCATTATTATTCTTGTTATTATTGTTGCTGTTGTTGTTATGTTGTCTTCTTGGGTCCCCTCTCCCCCCCTTCCCCATTTTTAAAGGGTACCTGAAATTATTATACTATATCTGTCTCCCTTATATTTGGGCATCACAGAAAGGTGAAGGGCTAAGTATAAACTTTCAATGTAACACGTTTTTGTTCTTGTTTTTGCTTACAGCCTGTGACAGTGTGATGATTCTTTGATTAGAAATTTGTATTGATGAACCCTTAGGTTGAACACCTCAGCGATAAGTGTGAATATCTCAACCCATCGGAATGGTCATAGGTAGCACAAACACCTCAGGGTAGCTTGACAACCTATGCATCTAGTATATATTAGAATACATATCAAGCGCTCAATATCCCAGCATGTTACTCAGTAATAAATCTTTCCTTTTATCCAGCTCTTTTTATCAATATTCAACACAACTGCTATAACATGACACACAGATGCACAAAGATGCTGAAAAAAGCAAGAGAGAGAGAAAAGCAAGACACCGGTCACCAGTTAACAGGGGAAAGTGCTCTTCCTGTATAATGGAGTCTGTCATCCTCATGTATTAATTCAATTCAAATTATGCCGATAGAACAACTATCCCACACACAGCAGACACCTGAGCAACCAACACTCACAGAAACTGTGTTACCCACATAGCTTATCTTAATTAAAACAGTAATTCATGTACACAACAGGCTGGGCATAGCTTTCTGCTTATAACACTTGGGGTAAATCTGGTATGACTCTAATTAACATAGTGGCATTTTTCTGGATTTTCTACATGAATTAATACAGAATTTGTCCTTTCTTTTCACAGAACATGTCAGTGTTCCAATACTCTTAACATGTGTTTAAAAAAGTGTCCAGTTCACTTTTAATAGTTCTATATGTGTGACTACTTTCTTCCATAGTTTCTTTTTTTACTGTCTTATAACACTACAAATTTCTCCATCATTTCTTTGAATTTGTAATACTTTTATTTCATGTACAGGTATAAATTTGATTCTAGCTTAACCTTCCCTATCTGATTACATAATTTCTATTGCCCTTCTATCTATAATTATTATTAAATTGATTATATTTTATTGTGACTTATCTGGAATAACATTCCCATTCCCACAATTCATTCTCCATGCATTATTGAAGTTCAGACTTTTTTTCCCCAATTCATTCACATTCCTTCAAAGTCAGCTTCTCCCAAAGTTCAATATTTTTGTGTTTGCTGCCCTTTCTACAGACCCCTATCAGCATTTCAAACTTAATGACATTATAATAGTTATATCTAAGGTGCTCTTAAACTTTAACCTTGTTTATCTTACAGTCTTTGTCTCATATCCAATTACTTGGTCCAGAATAGCCTTTGCTGTTCAACCTACTGTGCAAGGAGGAAAACCTTTCTTACCTTTGCCTGTAGTTTTTCCATTACTATTTCTCCAGTATGTATCCAAGTACAGAAAAATCACCTATAGTCACTGTACTGCCATTTTCAGAAAGGAGCTTTTCTCTCTACAGCATTAGTTGGTCCCCCTTCTTATTGTTTATAGAAAAAATGTAGTCAGATATAAAGATCTGCTTTTTATCTTTATTGTCTTTTACTTAATGCATGCACTTAATGCCAATACTTCATTTATTTCTGTTAACCAAGTATTTCCTCTGCTGACCCCCATTTCTACTTTCTGAGCCAAATTCTGGTTCCACTGATATGTATCAGCCCAATTCCAGCTTCCTGGTCCTGTGATATAGTCACCAACAAGAATAGATTAGAACAGTCCTATGGCTGTTCCGTTTGCTCCTTGCACCAGATTGGTGATCATAGCTTTGGGAAAGATATACAAGTGTCAGTGTATCACTTGAATCAATCATCCCAAGTTTGGCTTGGCACTACAAAGCCAGTCAGAAGGCTCAGACTTTCAACACTGGGGATTTAGAGCTCCTATTGAACTCTGTTGCAGATCATCTATTGATCTGCATCACTGGACTTTAGTTGCCTAGCTGATGGCTTCATTTAATAAAGTTTCCTTTACTCTGGTGACATCACATACCTTTCAAATGGTATGCTGCTTGTTTCCCAGCAGTTGCTACTAGGAAAGATCCTTTTGTGTCTAAATTACTTTTCAATTTTACTCTAGCCTTCCTAGTTAAGAAAAGCAAACAGACAAAATAACCATTGCCAAACACTTGACATGGAGAAAATAACTTGATGGAAGATGTGCACTGTCAGCTGAGACAAAAATCACAATATGCAGACACAGTGAACATCATGACAGAGATAAACAAGATAAATCAAAAAGGAAGTGAACAAGGGGAAAAGACCTTCAAAATATTTTCTTAAATTTACCTCTAGAACAACAACACCAAAAAGATCATATAACACTACTAAAGTAATAGTTTTTGCATAAGTGAATAACCCTTATGGGCTCATTCCCACAAGCAAACACATGTGTCTTGTAGCATCTCAAAGCCCTGCTGGCCCTGCCCATTCCCCCAGCCCTGCCAATTGCTGCCCCTTCCATCCCCATCCCTCACCGGCCCCCTGAACCCCCTCAATTGCTGCTCCAGCCTAGCCCTAGCATCTCAGGAATTAAAAAAAAAGACAAAAACCCCCCACACTCACTGGCAGTAGCAGCTGCTGTTGGAGTCACTGAGGTCATGTGGCAAAGCCTCCCCACCCCCACACTCAGCACAGGGCCTAGGTGACAGCTACAGCAGCCTCAGCTGTCCAACAGTGCACAGAGCCATTTGGTGCCCTGCTGACCCTGGCCACACATATGAAATGGGGCAGCAGCTTGCCTACTGCCCCCCGCTGCCCCATGCTGTACAGGGGAGGCCTCTACCATGAGGCCCCAGTGACCTCCATGGCTGCTGCTACTGCAAGTGAGTGTGGAGATTTATTTTTATTTTTTTGAGCCCTGGACTACTGGGACCAGGTGAGGGGGTGAGCATGAGGAGGTGGAGGGTCAACTGGGGAGGAGCCCTGCTCCCCCCACTTCACCCCGCTGTCTCATGCTGCATGGTGGGACTCTGCCATAAGGTCCCAGAGCCCCCACTGCTTCTGCTATGGCAAGGCGAGTACTAGGCTTGTTTTTTATCTTTTTAAGCGCCAGGAGGCTGAGGCCAAGAAGGCAGCCATTGGGGATAGGCTGGGGGGTTCAAACAGGGTATGGGGCTGTGGCGGGCCAGTAGGGGGCGCTCCCATTTTGAGCCGCCCACCTCCCTGCGCCCGACCACCTTCCAGGCTCCGAGTGCCTCCCTTGGGTTGCCTCGCGTCCGGCCGACCCCTTCCCTGGAGCTCACCCGCTAGCCTGGGGTTTCCGCTGCCACCATCCAAGGCTCTGGACTTATTTCTGGCCCTGTGCACCT
>JAGPOW010003642.1:78192242-78219310 GCA_030014935.1 Caiman crocodilus
CATCCCTTGGTCACCTGAGCTGAGCGCGGGCCCTGGGCCGGGCAGTTCCCCTCCCACGTGACGACAGCATCTTCTTCTGAGCCTTTGTCATGTGGACAGAGTTGAAATCCCTGCCCTGAGGGATTTACCAGCAGCCTCTCAGGCTGGCACAGGGAGAGGTTTCTGGAGAGGGGGACCCATGGTGGCATTTCTGCCACAGGGGCCAGGTGGGGCAGCCATTGGGGAGCTTGGGGGAGTGGACGGGGTGTGGGGCCAGGTGATGCATCCATCAGGGGCCTGGGGTTGCAAGCGGGGGGTGGGACTGGGTGAGGCATGCATTGCGGGGACAACAGGAGTTGGTTGGGGATGGGGCCAGGCAGGGCAACAATCAGGGGTGGGAGAGCAAGGGGTGGTGGGGCATGTGGGCCCTGCAAGGTAGCCCCTGCAGAGGCCATGTGGGCCCTGTTAGTGGGGAGGCTGTAACCCCCGTTGGGGGGGTTGGGGGCCCTGTGGGGGGTGTAACCCCTGTTGTGGGGGCTTTAGTCCCTGTGGGGGGTGCCATAACCCTGTTGAGGGTCTGTGGCCCCTGTGGGGGTGCTGTAGCACTGTAGGGGGCAGCAAAACATATAGGTATTTAGTATTAATTTTATTATGATGATAGAGACACTGGTAGGCTTCCAAGTTTCTTTAACACTGTAGATCTAGCAATAAAACTTTGCCCAACTGATCACTGTATCTGTCTCTCACTCTCTCTCTCTCTATATATAGAGAGAGATAGTGGCCTTTTGTTTTAATTGCAGATTACAGGATTTCAAGGTATTTTACACAGTGACTTTGGGATTTCTTTTATGAGCGATTTTTCAATTTTCACATAGGGGACACCAGAATTCCTTCTAGGAAGACAAGTGGCAGGACCCAGGCAGAAGAGCCTGCTCAAAGTTGGCACCTTGGGCTCAGCTGGAGGTGACTGACCTGGCCAGTTGGGGCCCAGAGGACATGCTTTGACAGTTCAAAGGCTAATACACTGGGAACATCTTCTGGGCAATAGCTGCCAAGATGGCCGGGCAGGGGACACACATGGCAGTAGTGCCACACAAAAGCCAACCCTGCAGCCACAGCCCACTGGCAGCTGGCCCAGAGGGGCAGAAGCCTCTACTGGCTGTGCAGTCCCCATCCAGGTCTGGCAGGTGCATGGCAGGTCACAGCCCCCACTGCCAGACTTCTGCAGTGGGTAGAGGGTGCAGGGAAATCTCAGAGCTGCTTCAGCAGTCCACCTGGCACAAGGGATAGTGTCCCCATGTACCAATTGGCTGGGGCCCAGAAGCTCCTGAGAGTGAGAAGCCCTGAGCTACTTGCTAGGGCAGCTTTTTTGTACTGATGGGGACAACAAAGGTGCTGACCCTGAGCTCTAGCTCCCCCTGGCTGCAGATCCAGGAGGAGCCAGGCAGGATTATTTTGCCCCAAGTGCTACAATTTGCCCCATACCAAAGTGCATGTCTGGGCATGTGCGCTGAGGTAAAAAGCCCCAGATCAAAGTTGCACCACTTCTATTTGAGCTGCTGCAAGCACATGTACTTGCATGTGTGGACATGCCCTGTAGGTCTCTTGTTAGTTTATTCTTACTTTGGGTGTCATTTTGACAATAATTTGCAATTTAGAGCCAGTGAGAAAAAAAATCCTATGAGAAATATCCAGATACACTTTGATTTCGGAAAACCTTTAACATATGTGACAGACTATGGATTTGTTGTAATATTTATTATTTAAATTTTTTCATGTTGAAATAACACTGCGTGCCTCAGTTTCCTCATCTAGAATGGGAAATAGGAAAGAATGGGTTAGGAGAGACTGAAGCTGGAGCTGCCTTACCTAGATACTAAAGGAGACAAGATCCACCTCCAACAACAAGTAACTGAATAACCCTGTTGACACCTCAGGTGGGCTTGAAAAGTATCCCTTGACAAACATCCCAAAACACTCTGCTGTCTTGGAGGTGTCACAAGAAGAAAAGAAGTAAGCATGACCAATGTTCCCTCCAAGGAGTAGCGGTCTGTAAGCATGCTACTTTGGTCCCCTTTGATTTGTGAGTGCTGAGCCCATGAAGCAGTTCCCTGGAGCTAGCAAAGCCTCACTTGGGGGAGACAGCGGCTCCTCCCTGAGGTGAGACAGGGCAGGGATGGAGGCTAGGGGTTGGCACGAGCTCTGCTGGCTCCAGAGAACTGCTTCACTTCCCAGTCCTGATGCCACATGCCTCCTCGCTCCCTGAGGCAATGTGGGGGAGCGGAGCAGTTCCCCAGAGGTGGCAAAGCCCATGCAAGGCCCCCGCCCCCACCTCAGGGAGGAGCTTAACTTTAGTACATGTCCCACACCACAGCCCAGCTCCTCTCCCGGTGCGTGGCCTTGAAAAGTTGGTGCACGGTCAGACTTCTACTTGTGCATGGCCACACATGTGGGCACCTTAAAGGGAACCTTGAGTATGACATGACAAACCTAGAAGTCTGGAAAGAAGGATATTAGACTGAGAAGGACAGCAAGAAAAAGTAGCCAAGCTCACTTAACGTTGCTCAGGACTGTGTAGGCTGGATTGTGGACAGAGGAGTTGAAGGAAGGGACAGCTGAACTGGAAGGTAGCTCCCTAAGGGAGAGCTAAAGGTCAGAGATCGAACAGCCACATTTTTGGGGTGATAGGAGCTGTTGTTTTAAGGGGTGTGGTGTTGTTTGGGTGACCTCTTGCTTGATGCTGCATTTAGTGCTTAGGCTGCTGGGATCTGGGTGCTCTGGAAGGCTAATGCTAGCAAATGGCTTTCTAGAGTCCAGGTGCAATACAGAAAGAATGACTCGAACTTGTTTTTGGTGGCAAAAGCTCTGAGGAGTTTTTTGTCATTCAGACAGTATACTGCCTGGTTTGTTTAGCAGTCAGCCTAATTTAGTAAAACTGCCAGGACAGGAGACTGATGCATAGTGTTGTTCTGCTCCCCTGAGTCTCTACAGGAAATAACTATTGCAGTGTTCTTCATTATACCCCAAATACCAAATCTTTTATACCAGTACTTATTTGTTATTCTTTCAGATTTTTATTCTTGCATTGTTTTATTTTTTCCTTTCTTTTTGCACCAAGTTTATACATCTGGCATCTCTAGTTCTCGTGTCTTGGCACTGGACCTCATTAGGGATATGCAAAATAGCACCATTTTATTTCAACTTCTATTTCACTGTTTCAATGGTACAGTGTTTCATTTTGAGTTCCATTTCGTTTTGTTTCGTCAAAACCGTTTCACTCTTTCAAAGCTGTTTTGACGTTTTCCCATAGGTTATAATGGGGAATCACAAAGCTGCCTATAACGTTGTCATTTTTTGTCAGATTTGGATGAAAACAGCAGGCTTGGTAGGCCCTGCTGAGGCCACAAGGTCTGCTAAGATTCAAGGAGATGGGTACAGTGATTTTTGGGAAACTGCACCACAAACTGCTGACAAGCAAAACTCATGTCACAAGTGTGTGTTAAGGTGCAGTAGGGTGACAACAACAGGCATTGTAGCCCCTGCTGACACCATGAAGCCTGACAGATTCCAAGGAGATAGGTGCCAAATTTCACAGATGAGCCTATAAACTGCACTTCATCAGCCTCCTAGGTACAGGAACTCATGAACTCAATATGGACATTGGAATTACGACACTACAACTTGCCGGACATCTGACTTTCTAGGTACCTCTGCACTTTTACCTGTGCTGCTACACCCCTTTCTCCCCCACCACCCAAGCCTGTCCCTCACCCCATGATACCTTAATTTCAATTTTCATTGACTGGCTTTCTTGCCTGCATTGCATACCAACCTCTGGCTTCTTTATTAGTCCTTCCATTCAGAAGCAGCACACACACACACCAACTATGGGTGCTTCCTCAGTCTAACAAAGGGTTTTCAACCTAAAAGCTGGCATCCCAGGCAGCTAAGCTGAGCTCACCTGGACCCTCACAACTCCACTGCAAACAGCAAGCCTCAGGCCTGTCAAAGATGTACTGGGTCTGGGCTTTCTCCAGCTGGGTCTGTGTGTGTGCATTATGGTGCCTCCTACCTGCCTTTCACCAGGGGATCCTCATTCCTGGCATTTCCTGGAACTGCCATGCTGCCAACAGTCCCACCAGGCCTCCTGACTATGACAGAGTGCAGTTTTAGTGGTCATGCTGAGGACCTGGGGCCTCCTCCTTCCCCATAGCCCCAGCTCATACCTCCAAGTTTGTCCTGGCATGGGAGCTCAGCAGGGACATGTTCTTCCCCTGCTGATGATGAAGTGAGTGCCACCTGCAGCATTGAGAGCGGGGCATTAAATGGTTTTAAAAAAATGGAAAAAAGAAAATAGATGTGGATGGAGTGAGGAGTCTGGCATTCACTCCATCTACAGCTGGAGCTTGGGGAACCCCAGCAACAGGAGGTTCACCTTGAGAAAAAACAGCTGCTCCATGAAACCAGGTTCCAAGGAGGTGCGGTGGGGTGTCGGTACATCCTCAGCAATGCTGAACACCCTTTCACTCAGAATACTGGTCAGTGGGCAGGACAGGTGTTCCTGGGTAACTGTGGTGAGATCCAGCCACATCTGGCTGCGACTTGCTCAGTAGGCCAAGGGGTTGCACAGCAGTGGCTCCACATCTTTGGTGAGATAGGCAGCCACCAAGGCCTGAGTGCTACTTGGCTGATGGTGGGGTCTGGTGACTCTGAACCCCACCATGGAAGCCATGTTCCTGGGCCACATTGGCACCACCTGTGGTGGAAGAGGAGATTAGCTGGTGGATGGCGTGCTGGCATGGGACAGTGGATCCCCCTCTTCCTGGTCTCCCCACATCTGGTGTTCTGCCTCCCTGATTGTCTTCACTAGCACCTATGTTCACTGATTCAGGCTTTGGCTGCTGCATTCATTACTCTTCACCCTTGGGTCTCACATAGCAGCCAGCACTGATTCCTGATGCCCTCCTTCAGCTGTCTCACCAGTGCCTGCATGTCTGGGGACAGTGGCTTGCCCCCCAGCCAGGAACATTTAATAGATTTCATAGATTTCATAGACTTCAGGGATGGAAGGGACCTCAGAAGATTATTGAAACCAGCCCCCTGCCCGAGGGGCCGAAAGTTAGTTAGGGTCACAGGATCCCAGTAAGATAAGCATCCAAATGTTTCTTAAAAGATTCCAGAGTAGGTGCTTGCACCACCTCTGGAGGGAGTCTATTCTAAGCCTTGGGGGCTCAGACAGTAACATTTTTCCTTATGTGCAGCCTAAAACAGTCTTGGAGGAATTTATGACTGTTGGACCTTGTTATCCCTCAGGGTGCTCTGGTGAATAGGCGTTCCCCCAGATCCTCATACACACCCCTTATATACTTATAGGCTGGTACTAGATCACCCCTGAGCTTGTGTTTTTCCAGGCTGAAGAGCCCTGTGACTCTCAGCCTGTCTTCATAAGGCCTATTCTCTTGCCTTCTGATTGAGCATGTGGCTCTCCTCTGGGCTCTCTGAAGCTTTTCCACATCTTTTTTGAACTGTGGAGCCAAGATTTGGATGCAGTACTCCAGCTGTGGCCTCACCAAGGCTGAGCACAGTGGAAGGATGACATCCTGGGATTTGCTTGAGACTCATCTACGGATGAAAGCCAAAGTTTTGTTTGTTTTACTGTGACATTGCATTGGTGGCTTATGTTCATCTTGTTGTCAATTATGATCCCCCCAAGTTCCTTTCAGCTGTAGTGCTAATGAGTGTTGCACTACTGAGGCTATAACCATGATGTATTGGGGGGAGGGGAGAGAGAGAGTTTCCTGAGGTGGAGTACCTTGCATTTTTCTTTGCTGAATGTCATCAGGTTTTTATCTGCCCACTTTCTAAGCGTATCAAGGCCAACCTAGATCACTAGCCTATCCTTAGGTGTGGACACTCTTCCCCAGTGTTTGGTGTCATCAGCGAACTTGGCCAGTCTGCTTCTGACACCAGGGCCCACATCGTGAATAAAGATGTTAAAAAGGTAAAGGTCCAAGGACAGAACCTTAAGGGACATCACTGGTCATAGAGTGCCATGATGATTCACTTCCACTGACTACCACTTTTTGATTCCAATCTCAGAGCCATTTCCCCAGCCATAGGACTGTGAGGTACCAAGACCACAGTCAGCCATGTTTTCCATGAGGAGATCATGGGATACCAGATCAAAGGCTTTGGTTGACTACCTCAATCCATCTCTCCCTCCTCAGCCCATGATTCATAACCAGGAGGATTGAGGAGAAGACCACCTGCATCCCCAGCTCCCCTAAGCCCCACTCCTAGTTTATCTCCTGGAAGTTCTCCATTTGGCTCTGAAGTTCCCTCACTATAGGGATCACCTGGCTAAGGAGGGCATTGCCAGTGCTGAGGGTCTTGATGGGCTCAAGAAAGGGTTTGCGGACCATCAAGATCTGGGAGATGTTATCCCACTCAGCTCTGTTAAGGGGCTGATTCCAATCTCCCCCAAAAAAGCTATCTCATGGATGGCCTTCTATTGCTCCACCAGCCTCTAGAGCATCAGGTATGTGAAGTTCCACCAGGTCTCCACATACTGCATGATTTTGTGCTGTGGAATGTTCAGCTTTGCCTGTTTGTTCCACAGCATCTTGCCCCCCTTGATGATCTGGTGGAAGTAGCCTGCCACCTTCTTGCATTTCAAAATGAGCTTGCTGGTGGTTCTGACACCATCAGCAGTTACCTTGTCTCCCTCCAAGTGGTCCCTGACAATGAGGTGGAAATTGTGTTCTGCCTTGACCATAGTGGCTCCGTTGTTGGTGATCATGAATCTGTGGGTGAGCTCACTCTGCCCAACGAGCCAACCCTGCACCAAGAGGGTCATGGTCTCCATGATATCTATTGCCATGTGGGACACATGCATCACCTCAGCTTGAAAGAGAGCCCACCAATGGCTTGACTGGTTACACCAGTGCCCTGTGAGGGATAGGCATGCATGATCTCCAGCTCAACTGCTCCACATGTCCAAGATGAAGTGTAAGGCCACCTGCAGACTTGCCTTGCACAGCTCCTCCCTCAAGTACTCCCTGCATGCCACATACAGGGAGGGCACCACCATCCTGCTGAAGGTGGTGCATGTGGGCACTTGATATGATGGGGCCACAAGTGCCATGAGCTGCCTGAACCACGATCACTTAATTAAGGAGAAGGGCTGGCCATCCAAACCAAGTATCTATCCAATGCTCTGGGTAATCTAGCTCATCTTTGAAACAACACCCACCCCCTTTCTCTCTGCCTTCCCCCCACTGTTCCAGGGTGGCCTGCCTCTGCTTTGGGGGGATGGGGACTCTGGAGAATGAGGGGGACTTTGTTTTGTGCATGCTCCCACTGGTGCCAGATTGAGGAGAATCCAAGGCAAGGGGTGGGTCATGTGTTTTGTTCCCTCATCCCATCTGGATTTGGCTCAGCAGTGCAGGCAGATAGCATATGTGGGATCATTTGTGGATGCTGCCTTTTCCCACTTCTCAGCAGGTAGAGAAACAGCAACAGGAGGAGCAGACTCAGATGAGCCACTTGCCTCCACAACCTCAACCTCAGTCTCCTCTGAAGTGCCTTCTAGAGAAGAAGACCTGACTTTAGGGAAAAGTTGAGGGGTATGGAGTGCAAACTCAGATGGTTCTCCATCCTTTCCCAGAATTTCCCTTGCTATGGCACTCAGATCCAGATCCAGCTCAAGCTCTTCTTCTGGCACTGCAAGGCTCAGCATGGGAAGCATAATAAGATGGAGGAGACTGTCATGCTGGTGCTGATGCTGGTGCTGGGAGTTGTTGTCATGATGGTGATGTGGGGGTTATGGCTAGTGCTCTTGGAGGAGATAAAGACTCAGGTACAGGCAGTGGCACTGGTCCTCTCCTTGCTGCCTGTACAACTACAGGAAGCCTCATGCCTGCTTGTTGTAATAAAGAGGTTGTATTTCAGTTTGGGAGGGGGTGGGGGACAGAGCTTACAGATCTCCCTCTATCCCCTCTTCCATCCCTCTTTGAAGCTTTGCCAGATGCTTTTCTTCATGATGTGTTTCATAGTGTTTTGTCTTTGCTTTGGTGTGCTGGAAAATCTGTATTTTTTTTGTAATGTTATCTGATTTATGTAATATATGTAGATAAGATAATTGTATGTATGTGCATTTACATCATGTATGTATATATGTATTTATGTAGTAAATAAAATAAAAATATATAAATGCATGTATGTGTTCCTAGATACATTTTATATTATAATACACAATATAATTATGCTGTGCTTCCCTGCACAGTGAATGGAATGCACACTACGAGAGAAAGCACATATTTAAAAAGAATCAAAATAGATTAACAAAAACAAAAAGAATTTTTGGGGAGGAATAAATTGAAAGGAATCAATTAATATAACTATAAAATAAAAGGGTATAGAAGGCAAAAGGTGTTGATGAATCTCACTTGCTAGGCTAGCAAGTAGGAAATGAACGGTAGCCTTTGTTGTCTGATGTTGCTAAGGTGTTGGAAGGCAGCTCAGTAACTGACCCCAAGGCAGAAAGCAGCTCAGTTCAAACAATGCTGCTTTTTATGCTGTTTTTCCACCCCTCCCCCAGAGCACTGGGAAAGGTAGAGACTTCAGGGAAGGATTATAGTCACTGGCCAGCTACATAGTCAATATCAGAGCAGTTCTTCCCCACTCTTCCCCCTTCTTCTCTTTACTTTCCATTCCCCTGAAGGGAATCTCAGCTTCAGCTTCAAAACTCAAAATGTTTCAAAACTTTCAAAACATTTTGACTGCCCTTTTTTCATTTTGAGACTGTTTCAGAGCCCTTTGTTTTATTTCAATTTCACTGTTTCAAGCTTAAAATTACTTGAAACAGCATTGAAATGAAACAGCTGGTGAAATTTCACACAGCCCTAGTCCTCATTACTTTTTCTGTGCTTCTGCCATTCTTCCTTCTTGTACTAGCTTCTCTCCTCCTCAATAAAGTGTTTACTTTTTATATTTCTTCTCAAATAATCCAAAGGTCAGCAGGGCCTGTTCTTTCCAAGCTCCTTTTCAGTGCCTTAGTTTAATTACAGTTTAGCAGAACTGAAACTCCTACAGCAGCCTCATGCTCACTCCCCATTATAGAAGCCATGCTTGGGCTAACTTCAGGATCTCAGGCCAAATTAATTTGGGGCAGTGATTTGAATCACCAAATTGAATGTCCCCTGAATTGGCTGTCCCCCAAATCAGCTGAATCTGAATCTGAAGCAAATACTAGTCACTTTGCACAGGCCTAATACATAATTCAGTAGAGAACAATGAAATATATTTAAAGTCTAGAAAACATGACTTAAAGGAAGGTTGGATGATCTAGGACAATCGAGTTTGGAAAAAAAGAATGTCTTATAATAGTCTTCAAGTACCTAAAGTGTCGTTATAAAGCAGAATTATCAATTATTCTCTATATTTACAGGAGATAGGAAAAATATAAAAGTCTTAAACTGTAACAAGGAAAAGATAGGTTGGATATGTGGAAGAATGTTCTAAATCTGAGGGTGAATAAGCACTGGGGCAGACTATTTACAAGGGATATGATTTTTCATCATTGCAACTTTTTCAGGTCAAGTAAGAAAAATGGTTTCTGAAATGGTTTACACATGCATATTTGACTCCAAACAGGGAGCTGGACTAGCTTTTCTTCTGTGGCCACTATTTTTCCTACAAACCAATGAATTTTTATTCACTGACTTTTGCAGAGGTAATTTTAACTAAGATGAAATAATAATTTTCATTTTGTTACAACACACAAAAGATCATTTTTGTTTTCTGCAAGTCCCAAAACTTCTTTTTCCAGTCTCCTCCCCCTATTTAACATGTATTACTTTTTTGTTATCCTAGTAAGAATAATTGAGAAAAGGGAAGTGCGGCTGTGGAAAGAGAGGAACTAAATTATTTTATAATTTTTTTGTATGAAGGAAAGATTCCTTTAAAAAGATAGCAAAATTGAAATGACATTTTTTTAATTAAAAATTGTAACTTGAATCTAAATAAAAACAAAAATTCTTTTTTATTTGAAAATGTTAATTTGAAGTATGGACTTGAATTTTTCTCTTAAAAAAAGTCATTGAAATTTATAATTTCTTTGTAAAACCACATTTTCTGACAGATAATATTTAGCTCAAAATATTTTCTCCAGATAAAGAAAAAAAATCATCCATATTCAGTAGGAAGCTGGTGGCAGGAAAGTAAAAGAATCACTGTTTCTATGTCTGAGAGACAGAAATGACAAAACTAATTTGGGTAAAATAGGAACTCTTTACTTTTACTAGACTTCATTTACTGTTGGAACCAAAGGAACCAATCTTTTCCTGATGATCTAAGGGTCTTTTTATGTATTAATTTTAAGTGGCTCTGGAACTCTTAACCCTTAGATTGTCCACAGATTAACACCTGAAATTAATTTGAAGCACAGTTTAATCTTCTTAAAGTTACACCATTCCAAGGCTGTTTTCTGTCTATAGTGGATTATGGAATAGAGAAAATCCCACACAATTTCCTGATTCATTTGATGCACTGGCTGGGGGAGTATTTAGATGATTGCACGATTTCATAATGATTACACTCTTAATTCAGACAATGTAATTTTATTTTAAAATTCTTTGCTATGCATATAACACTGCTTAGCTTTAAGAAATACCACAAACATTAAGAACACAATAACTACATATATCAGAAACAAACTAAAAGTTAAATTTGAATCAATACTATTATTTTCATGATATACTTCAATCCTAGAATTCCAAGAAGCCAAACATCTAGATATGCTTTCGTTCCTCAGTAGTACAATTTAATGGGATGGCCTTGGTAGTACGTTTCAATGGGCTCTACGGTTCAATGAGCTGGCCTCAATACTGATAGGACTAGGTGCCCTTCCTTCAGTCCCTCTCGGGTGCTCCACAGCTTCAGCATGAACTCAGAGATTCATGTTCACGGAGAAGGTGGTTCAGGTGATCAGTCTGATCCGGCCTACACTTGCGATTCTTCCTTTGCTATTCTGCAAATGAGGTTAACTACATATTGGGACAGTAGGTTACAGTTTTTATTGAGTGAGTTGCCATCTTGGGTGCCTCCTGCCCAAACCTATCACTACTCCCAAATTTGGGCTCAGATTTTACTCAGCAGATTCTTTTGTTTGGTAATCAGTTTATTTTCTTGACTATTTTAATTACTTTGGGGAATTTCCATGTCACTAAATTGACCTTTATTTCCAATTTTGTCAAAGGCCCTAGGGTGTGATCTCTTGGAATGTGGGATGTTTGCTGAAGGGTCATTTTTATGTTAACTTTGTTAAAGGCCTCTAAAGATAAAATTCAAGAGTTAAGACTTTGATCAAAGTCAGGACCTTCCACACATAGACCAAAACAATGGCCTAGATAAGAAGATGAATCTTGTCTTCTCCCTAAACTGGCTAATGAGCAACTTTTACAAACATTCAAACTATTTCATTCTCTCTGATCTTTGTTACCCAGCTTGCATTCCATTAACGTGTGGCCACTTCCCACTGTGGAGCCACTCAAGTTTCAGACCTCCTGCATCCCAGGATACAATATCCCCTCCTCCACCCTTTTGTTCTGTGTAGACAAACTTTCCAACCCCTGAAATCTAGTGCTTGTTAAGAGGAGGCAGGGTCTGGCACCAAGTCAACTCCACCCCCTCTCTCCAGGAGTGCAAGCCCAAACAGCTTGCAGAGCAAAAGCCAGTTAGTCGGTTGCAAGGCATAGATGAGTCTGGGATGAGGACTCTGAAGTGGTGCCTGGGGAGAAAAACAAAATAGGGGCCCAGATCAGGTCTCCATGCTTTAAGGCTTCCTTCCCAGGCCAGAGGCTCCCCCAAAAGCACATTCCCTCACCACTCCCACCTCCCAGCCTCCCTGAGAAGAATGACCAGTACTCTCCACATCCCAATCTCAATTTATTAAAACATGAGACCTTCTTTAATTTACTTCCTCTTTTTTTTCTGTTTAAAGATCTATTTTTCATCCTTCAATGGCTGACTTCCTTCATTTTACCACTCATTCTCTACCCTCATTTCCAGTCCATTTCTCATTTCATTAATCTCCCCATCCCATTAACTCTCTGATTTCCAGCTGCATGTTTCTGTCCCCCAATACACCTCTCACACATCCCTACCTACAGCAGAGATAGAACCTTGTCCTAGCTAACCAGATTTCTTGTGGCAACTCACAGCTATAGCCCCTAGTACAATCCCTGCTAACCAGGCCTCTAGTGATATCTTTTTCTTACTCTTCCTTTACTGTAAACTCACAGAATAGAAGAAGTTAAAGGAGGAAAAAAGGAATTTTTCAAAATGTACCAGTGCAAGAGGAAGAAGGAGCTATCAGGAGGATCAACACGATGTCTGGAACATGTCACAATGTCAAAGCCTCTTCTTCTGCCTGTGCCAGTCTCTGCCCTGGGGTGGACACTGACCATGGAGGCTTCACCCAGGTTCTGGCCTGGCTTTTCAGAGACTGCAGCATGCATATCCTTATCAGGAACGGCTAGGCGTGTGAGTGCTTATGGTATGACAGGTGACTTCTGGTGGATTTTCTCAGGAAGAAGGTAAGGAAGTTACAGCGTGTCCAGAGGCAGTGTATTTGCATGAATGCACATTTCCCCCTGACCTTCCTTCTATGACCATGGAGCAAGATCATCATACGGAGACTTTTTAAAGCCTCCAAAGGAGATACAATTTTCCCTCCTTCCTCTTCTTCCATTCTCAGAGGTGCAGCCACTCCCATCCCCTGCCTCACCTACATACCACTGTATCTGATGTCCTGAGGGCAAGAGGAGCAAAATGTAGTTGCAGATCACTGTGGCTGCTCTGACCTAGTGCTTAGGCTATTGAGGAAGAGCAGGAGCCAAACCACCAGGAATAGGAATCAGGGATCAATTTAGTGAATCCAAAAGGGGATCCAGAAACACAGGAGTCAGATGTTGAGTTACCAGACCAAGGGAGAATTCAAAAGCCAAAGTTCAGAAACAGAGTCAAACTGGGGTCAGGAAACCAGAAGTACCAAATCATAGAGGCTTCCCAGAGACAACCTTCATCTGGAAGTGTTGAAGTCTTTTGTCACAGATAGAGCTAAAAGGGGTTGGCTTTCCCAAAAACCAATCCGATCCAAGACAATGGCCATCTGGGGCACCTCCCCATGAGTAGAAATGTGAATTTCCCCAGGGACAAGTAGCAGTGGCACATTTTTGTGCCATCACTGCTTGTCCCCAGGGAACACCCCTGCATGTGCACTCTGGTGCATGGCAGGTTGTCCTGGGTTGGGTAGGGGATTCTCAGGCCAGCAGCTGGGCTTGCCCCAGGAGCCTTACCTGGGGTTCTGGGGTCTCCTGGTGCAGCAGCAGCAGTGATCCATGTGCACAGAACCTAGTCAGCAGCTGGAGTATGGCTCTGGCTTCAGGCAGCACATCCTGCTGCCATGTGCGCTGCCCTGCATTTTTCTGGCATGTTTTTTTTTTTTTTTTGACATCAGAGAGACTCCAGTACCAAAATTCCCATAGCACTGCAAATTAGTAGTGTGGCAAACATGTACAGATGTGTCATATGCAATTCGTGGCATCACAGATGGGTTTGCAGTACTGGAAACTGTATATGCAGTCTTGTGGGGATGCACCCTTGGAGTCATTATCTGGGTTAGAGCTGTCAGTTCAGTTGTGACTCACTAAGTAATTAGGTCAGTCTGGGTTGTCTGTTAGGGTCACTGACACTATGATCAAGAATGACCAAGATAGACTAGGAAAATGATCCTGAATCATCAAGATGAAATTCAACAATGACTAGTGCAAAGTTCTGCTCTTGGGACACAATAATTTCATGTACAAATACAGACTGGGTAATGAGTAGGCTCCAGAACTCTGGAGAATGTCTTAGGGGTTATGTAGACCATAATATGAGCCAACAGCGTGCTCTTGTTACAATAAAGGCCAACTCTATAATGTGTGTCACTTGCAAATCAAGGGTCGTAATTCTTCAGCTCTAGTCAGCACTGATAAAGCCTTTCCTGGAGTACTGTACTCAGTTTTGAGCTCCACACTTCAAGAAAGATGTGGACAAACTGGAAAGAGTTTGGTGAAGAACATTAAAAATTATTAGAGTCCCCTAAAGCATGACTTATAAGTTGTAAGTATAAATGAAAGACCTTAGGGATTTTTCATATGGAGAGAAGAAGACGGAGGTCTAGCATTCCCACTAAGCTGTGTGGTGTGCATGTCCATGGAGGTGCACTCGTGACATGTCGCCAGGCATGCGTGCGTGGCCACATAATCCGCACAGCTTAGAGGGAACACTGCTGAGGTCAGATTTGATAACAGACTCAAAATACATACAGGACTATTATAGAGAGGATTAAAATGGGCTTTTCTCTGTAGTCATGAGGTACATGACTAGCAGTAATGTCCTCAAGCTGTAGCAGAAGACATTTAGGTTGGAGATTAGGAGCAATTTTTCTGACTATGAGGGTGCTCAAGCATTGGAACAGGTTACATAAAGTTATAGAAACTTTAACACTGGAAATTTTCAAAATGAAATTTGAAAGACACTTGCCTGGGAAAATTTAGTTAAGGATGAGCAGGAGGCTACCTTGAGCAGGAAGCATGACCTTTCTGACATCCTTTGCAGAACTTTTCTATGATCCTGTAATCCAAATGATAATCACCATCATCATCAACATTTTCATCCTCATGTAAGAAGCACAATCTTCAGATTCACTTGAAATAGCTACAACCATTGAAAAACATTGATGAATTTACTATCCTGGATGGTACCTTCCACAAATCTTGTGATTCCGTATAACATATGACTGCATAATGTAAACACAGTTATTTGGAAGCTCATGTTAATGCTGAAATCCAACACCTTTAACATTAGACACCCACAGATACTTTGCTCACGTAGATAAGAAAATGCATTTATCTCAGCCATGTGTTGAGACTATAAAAAAACAGGCCCCTTAAACACATCTAGTGTTGGTGATCTCAATGCAAAAGAGAGAGAGGTCAATACAAAGTGACATTTGCAGCACAATAATGACTGAAATACCATATTTATCTGAATCTAGCTTTGAATTTAAGATGATGCCCCCCCCACCAGTAATTAGATTTTATAAATGGATTTTTTTTTTATAAATGGAAATTTATAAACTTGTTATGATTTTCCATATATAGAATGTAATAAGTGGGAGGTATTCTTGAATTTGTCCCCCCTCTCCTCCTAGCTGTGGCAGGTAAATCAGCAGCAGGGAGTGAGAGGCCATAAACCCACTCCTTACTTCTCTGTCCCTTGTCCCCCCCTTGCCTTCCCCCACCATGCACACCTCTGCCACCTGTCCCTCCAGGCCTATGCCTGCATCCCACTGCCTGTTCCTGTGTCTATGTCTGTCCCTTACACTTTGCCTTCCCCACCCTTTACTCCCACTACAGCCTGCCTCCCCCAACCTATATTTCCTCCCACAGCCTGTCCCTCACCCCTTTAGCCCCTGGAGCCTGCCCTCAACTTCTTGCTACCCCTTCAGCCTGCCACCCCCTCCTTGCTTCTCCTGTAGACTTCTCTCCTATCCTTTGCCCCCTGGTAGCATGCCTCCTAGCCTCCACCCCTACACCCCTTCCCTCTGCTGCATCTCTGTTCCTATAGGGTAATCAGCAGCAGTAGTCTCCAGACTGGCCTCAGCCTAGCTCAGCCAGGGAGAAGCAGTGGCAGGTCCTGGACAGGTTAGTTTAAGGCTGGAGGGACCAGAGCTGGAGAAGGGAAGGGGGAAATGGGCAGCTGAGAGAAATGAAGCAGCAGATGGGGGAGGCAGAGGTGGGGAGGCCAGGAACAGGCAGGGGGCAGGGATGGGCAAGGGGTAGCGAGACATGATACAGATTCCTCCATACAAATTCTTTGGACCCACACCCCACTTGAGTCCAGCATCTGAATGAATTGCCATCTCCCCCAGGTATGCTCAAATCCAAGATGAGGCTTGTTTCCCCCTTTATGCTGATTGGGAGAGGGGGGCATGTCTCATCTTGGATTCAAGTAAACACAGTAAGAACTTTCCAGATCAGCAACTTAAAAAAATTGAAGAAATTGGATCAGCAGGGATTAGCTGGCAGTGAGTAACTTCTGCTTTATTCACCTGATGATGGGAAAACCAGTTTTAAATGGCAAATTTTATTTAAAAGGTGAACTTCCTTTGTTGGCTGAACCATAATGAAGTTACAACATGGGCAGTACCCTGTCATTTGAAAGGCATTGTCCTGAAGAAAACAGAAGAAAAGAAATGTGAAACTTGCTCTTGAGCTACCAAAAGATTTCCATTAAAATTAATATTAATAAAATTATTCTATTCCCCAACCCCAGCATAACCAATTGATTGTACAAATGTGAGTAGGGCAAATGAATCATATAAACATTTTACAAATTCCTTATATTTTTCACATAATTTTCAAATAATGTATGATAATAATCTTAGTCCCAAATTAGAGAGGATAGACTTTTAAAGGCACATTAAAATAATAAATAACAAGGAGTCATATCAAAAAAGGAAGATTCCCACCCCGCTTCAAAATAGCCACCTTTTCCTATCATTATCAGTGGTTTCTAAAAAAGAGATGTCTTTCTTGACAATTGTGGCACTTTACAAAATATTAGTACAAAGAATGATATTAAGGGTTTGTGCACATTCCAGAACCGCTGCTGCTATAGTTACATTGCATAAGTTATGTCAGCAGAGTCTGCTATTGGAAACATGGCATACAGAGGCGAGAAAAGGGTTCTGTTAATGACATCAGCCCATCCAACAGAAATCTTCTTCTGTCTCTAGAGTTGCCCCCAGCCTAGAGGGTTTTGCAAGTATAGCAAGATTGGAAGGAAATTTCATCTTTTCACACTAGTAGCTTGTGTAGCTATGCTGGTAAGACAGAACCATGCTTGTATACCTCCCCTTCTTCCTTGTCCTCACTTTAGCCCACTGCCAAATTTTGGAAAAGTTTGAAGTGAAGTTCTCTGAGTTGAACTTCTCTGTGTTTGCTGTTCTCAGCTGGAATTCAGACTTTGTCTTATTCAGACTTTGTCTTATTTTGAAGAGCAGACTTTCCTGGTTGGGTTCCAATTCAAGACCTAAACTTAAGGTTTCTGGCTGATCTCTGATTCCAGTAAAGTACAATCTGACAGGAAGCTCACTATTTCCTATAAAGTACTGAATGACTTCCACACCCACCAAGAACAATGGAAATCAGACTACTGTCTACAGCAGAATGGAATGAGGGATTATTTTTATTATTATTATTATTATTTTAAAGTTTTTTTCAGATGAAGAAAACACATTTAATATGTAATAACCACTGAAATGTCATTGTTTGGATTCTGAGTCCAATCAAAATTAATATTTTTTTCTAAAACTCCATTTTTAGCTTTACCATCTCTTTTCTTTTAAAATTTTCTCACTCTTCTTTTTTTTTTGTAAAATAGGAGAAAAAATTGCACATACGCACAAGAGGGTTTTGTTCCCCCTTTTCTTTTCAGATTGATTAAAAATTGAAAATGGTTGTTTGGGTTCATGTTAAAAAATCAGAGAGAATAGTTCAGATCATTTGTTTTTCCATTTCAAACCAAAATTTTTCACCCAAATTAATCTTCAAACCAATTGTATATCACAGATTGACTAGTGACTGCTGAATGTGTATTTAAGAATCCAAACAGTTTTCCAGGTGTGTGCACACAAGAAAAAAATCCTTTGTCATAATATTGGCTTGTTGTGAGGCAGAAAAGGTAAAAAGGATAAGCATTTATGGGACAGCTTGCTGGATTGCCAGCAAGCATAGCCTGAAAAGTTTTATGCATTTTAGGAATAAAAGTAATAAAAGTAACCTTAACAAGCAGAACAGGAGAATGCTGGCAGGGGAGCTCAAATGCTATAAAGCCCAAGTTTAAAAGCATTGGACAATTGCCTTCAACTAGCAGCCTGAGAGAATGACAGCTGCAACAGGCAGACTATCTAGATTTTAAAAGCATACCTTTCAAAACACATTTTAAGTTTCTCAGGTTGATGTGTTGCACTATGACATATCATGTCAAGCTATGTCAACTGAACACTTAATAAAAGGTTTTCTTAAAATTATAGCTAAAGAAACTATTATTTGGAGAGAAAACTAAACCTTTAAAGTGAGTCACATGTGCCCAATAGTGTCAGAGTAATTCAAGGAAAAGTTTTGTGGACAATTAATGCCACACACAGTTACTCTTTACCTATGGATCACATCATATTTAAAAGTTACAATATTGCTAGAAATATTTGGTATATCCATATGGGTGCCAAATTGTCATTTTTTAAAAGCAATTATTCTTCATACAGTTCAGGTTAAAAGTTACAAGTGAAAAATGCAAGGACTGGTTTCCAAAAATTTAATATATGTTTTCCACTTCAAAAGTTTGCTTCATGTCTATCCACCTTACATCTCATTAATTAAAGTTATTTTCATTAATACGCTGTCAGTGGTACAGAATACATTGATGAGAGCTGAACAGCAGGCATCCACAGAGCCAATTCAGTTCTCAAAGGCAGAATTTTGTAGCCTTAGTTTTAGGACAGTTTTACTAGTCATTTTACACTGGAGAGGGACATAAGGCATTTTTGCAATCTATTAGAGATGTAATATTGTTCAGGTTTACGTTGAAAAACTCCAATATTGTTAAAGATACATAAATAATAGAATCATGAAAAAGTCACCTAAAAGGAAATGTTAATGTTAAAATATTCTTTTGAGTAAAATAAGATATTTCTGCAGTTCTGGAGACTTAAAATTACACCTGTTTACTTGGTTTACTTTTTAAAACTTATTAAGTGGATCATATTCAGATCTAAGGTTCCAGCTGGCACAGGGGAGAAAGGACAGCTTCAGAAAGTCAGTTATGACTCCCTTGGGGCATCTACGCAAGATGCTTTACTGTACAGTAGAGTTAATTACTGTGCAGTAAGCATTCACATCTACATGTGCCAGCACTTACTGCGCTGTAATTCACTCTAATCTTGAGTAAATTTCCTACCTGAAAGTGTAAGTAGTAAATTTATTTGCTAGTAATAAGTACACAGTAGCACACATGTAGACACTTGACCAGGAGCAAATGTGCTCTCACTCAGCTGAGCAGTAGGGGACAGGAGATTGCTCCCTGCTCCTAGGATCTTCTTGCTGCTGGGACAGGCTACGCCACTGTAGCCCAGACAATGTCCCTCTGCCCCAGCAGCAGGGATCTCCAGCCTCTGCTCCATGATCACAGGGCTGGTGCTAACAGAACCTTCTCTCCCAGGCAGAATCCCACAGTCATGGGATCCAGGTTGAGAGATCCTTCTCTCCCAGCGCCAGCTCCACAGTTGTTAGGCCCGCTCTGGGAGATCCCCTTTTTCCAGTGCCAGCACTGTGGTCATGGGGCTGGCTGATCCTTATTTCCTAGTAGTGGGGCTGGCACTGGGAGATAAGGATCTCCCAGCCTGGATCCCATGACTGCAGGACTCAAGCTGGGAGATAAAGATCTCCCATTTCAGAGTGGGGGCTGGGAGCAACCTGCTGCCAGGGCAGTGGGACATTGCCCGTACCTGGCCTCCAGGGATGGAGCCCATCCTGGCATCAGGCAGCTCCTGGGGACAGGGAGCAATGTTGCAGCCCCTTCTAGGATTTAGCTTTCTCCTGGCCCCTGGGTTAACACCCAGGGAGAGCCTAGCACTCCACTTGCCTGCTGCTGGGGCCAGTTGTAGGGCAACAGAGAGTGGGAGCAGTCTGCTGCTAGGAGCAACAAATCTGCTACTGCACCCCTTCACATGTAGACACATGCCCAGGAAAGTTTACTCTAGATCACAGGCAGACAATTATTTTGGGCAGAGGATCGCTTAGTGAGTTTTGGCAAGCCATCAAGAGCCACATGACAGGCCATCCAGGAAAGATTAATATCCATTTTCTAATTTTTTTAGGGGCCCTGTGGGCCAGATAGAATGGACTCGTGGGCTGCATCCAGCCTCCTGGCCTCATTTTGCCCACCCCTGCATTAGATTAATTTACTCAAGGCTAAACTGCTCTGAGATTATTTGCATGTGTAGACATGGCCCTGATAGCAAAGACCTGTTTCCACCCTGAAAGAGTGAAAGCAGTTGAGAAGCATTCTTAATTCCACACCCCATCCCTTTTTCCAGTACATGCCCTCCTACTCCTAAAACATCTGCTATTTTGGAGGTTAGACAGCAGAAATTGAATTTAAAAGAAGGTCTAGAATGAGACAGTTGAAAATGCTTAGTCTCATGTTGTACAGTGGTGATCAGTTAGAACTCAGGGACTCAATATATCCTGACCTGTATCAAATTTATTAGATTTTAGTGATTTATGGGGGGAAAAAAAACCAGGAGACCAGTGGCTTACGCATTATGAACAGTAGTAGAAATGGAGTATTAATATGCTCAAACAAGAAGAATGTTACCTTCAGTTAAAAAAGCTAGCATTTTTGTTTTGTTTTGTTTTATTTTGTTTTTAAATGGAGATCTGTTAACTGAAACAGGTCATCTCATTTACTGAAAATGCCATACTAGGCTTGATGACCTTTCCTGACAAGAATACAGAGAATTTGGCTATAAATGTCTAATTTGCAAACTGACTTCAAATCCAAGAGAGATTTGTGTTTGCAATAACACTTTGACAAAAATATATTTGATGCCACTGTCATTATCAAAAACAGAACCAAAAATCCCCAATATCTGAGACAAAATGTGGATTAGGATTGTCAGAGCTACTGCCAAGGATGATTTCCTACAGAAAGTAACAGAGGGCATTAGCATGATGAGGCTAGAGCAGCAGATTCTCAGCCACTCTTCTCAGTTTAAGAGATCTCCCAATCCCAAATGGGATTGTATTTAATTGTACCAAAATGGTAATTATTAAAGCATTAAGGATAACATGTTAAAAAGGTTCATAACAGAATTAAAATCTAAGTGACAGGTCACAATTTTTTTTATTTTGGCTTCACATGAACAGTGACATTAAACAATCTTTTAAGACATGCTACATATGCAACACCTCCCAAAAACAAACAAATATACAAACAAACAAACAAGACCAACCAATAATTAATCCCTCAAGGTAATTCAGGAAAGATGCCCTCTCCTCCAGTGCAGAAAAGTTCATGTATATTTATATATTTTGGGTGAAGAAAAAAGAAAATGTGTACTTTGTGGTGATTGATGTTGTGGTTTGGAGATGCTCCTCTACTACACTTCAGAGGTTGAGAATTGGAAGATTGTCCATCAGTTAACTTAGTCAGAGACAGCAAAAGGGGTCTGCAACAGTTTTCTGCTGCTCCATGAATAATTTTATTATCGATTCTTGTAATTCATTTGTACCTATATTTATTGAACAATGATTGCTACATACTTGACCTACATATTACCTGTTTTCCTATGGTATAGCTTTTCTATAAAGGTTCTGTAGTCAGCCAAGTGTAATTATCACTTTTTTTGTTAGATGTAGTGATGTCTGACAATGGCTCCCAATTTAGTGGTCTCTAATTTAAAGAGTTTGCGTTAAAGTACAGTTTTCAAAATATAACTGTCAAGCACCCTTATCCCCAGTCTCATGGGCTATGTGAACAATTTGCCAAAATATTAAAGTGCCTTATATTGCATATTAAATATTAGAGCACCTAGTAAGACTTCCAACTCAGGATGGTACAAATAAAACATGGGTTTTCTTTGTTGACATGGGACATGTACAGGCATTCAAAAAGCCTGAGGAAGAATTGATCTAATTTATGCAGTTTTCTATAAGTGGAATAGGTTAGATCAGTAGTGAACAGTACACAGTACATTTGCCATTTGTAGGTGGGCACTGTCTGCAATGGCTGAGGCCTGCAAGTTGGGGGCACTCCTGCATGCCTCTTAGCCTGCCTCATGGGCTCCGTGGGCTACCAGAGACAGTTAACCACAGCTGAGCTCCTGGGGCATGCCTGATTGCCTGGTGTGCAGGACCAAGCATGCCCAACCCCCTGCCATGTCACTGAAGACCTTCCTCCTTGCTTAACCTTAGGATTCCAGAAAAGCACTAGATAAAGTGCCCTTCATCATGAATTGCATGTGTCTCCATGTTCTGGCTTGTTCACACCCTACCATGGCATCCAGCTGCCTGTGCCCAAGCAAGGGAGACCAAAGAACTGGAATGTAACCTGCTTGTTGCCCTGTGTGACGCTCATCATAAGCTGCAGAACATCACATGTGCCCACCAGGACATGATCTGACAACTGGCCACCATGAGACATAGCTTTCTCTCTCTGAACCAGCAGCTGGACATCCCATGGACATCTATTTCACCTTGAGCCCTCCAAGTGTTCTGGAGTGAGCCATTGGCTTTCCTGTGACTGACAAGGGAGAGGCCACCCAGGACACCATGGACAGTGGGGTGCTCTTACACTACCACCATACCATTAAGCACCAATTCTGGGTTCAATGGCACCAGTAAGACGCTGGTGGGAGCAGATCATCCTGGATACCTGGGTTGATGAACAGTGGGTCCAGGCCTTCTGTATGGACTGGGCTATCTTCCTGGACATTGTCACTCAAATGGCCCCTCACATTGCACACCAGGAGGTCAGCATATGGACACCCTTCATTCTGGAGAAACATGTGATCATTGCTATCATGAAGCTGGCTATCCCTGACAGTCTCTGCTTAGTCACCAACCAGTTTGGTGTAGGCAAGTCTATAGCCAGTGTTGGAGATGAAAATTCAGGTCTGAGATGACTATGCATCAGCTGGTGACTTTTGTGTGACCCATGGTCTGCAGAGTGAGTGAAGACTACCTGCAGAGAGGCTGTAATAGAGTGTTGTGTGCACAGCCCTAGTGGATGGGGTGCACAACCCATATAAAAGGAACCTCTGATTGACAAGAGGTGTTTGTCTGGGTGTGACTGAGGTGGTGTGTGTATGATTGAGGGTGCATTGGGTGTGAGAGTATCTTGTAAAGGAAGTGGTTGTTGGACTGTGTGGGTAAGAGACTGAGCAAGAGCTGGAACAGTATTACTGAGTTCAATGAGTGAACCACAGAGCTACACTGTCCTGAGTTCCAGTGGCCTGTAAGGCTCCATCTGTCCCCACTGCTGTGGATTCTCTGTGTCTAGCAGAGAGAATAGATAGGGTTGGCTCCCTGGGTCCTTTTTCTTCCCCTCTGAGTATGTATGTCACTTGAGGTAGCAGCTCTGTACTCTCCTTGGTAAGTATTGCCCATTCCTTCCTTCTCTTCCCCTGGCTCTGAATTTTTCCTCCCCTGCTTATGTGTGGGAGGTGAGCCACAGGACACCACCAAGTAGCGGCCTGAGGCTCAAGTGACTGGAGTTTAATTGTTGAGGGTTTTTTGCCTTTTTCTGTAACAGGGAAGTGTATCCCTCTCTCCAGGACCTCTTGAGCATATATTGAGAACATTTCATAGAAGCAGGACATTGGCTGCTGTGCTTCCACTGCTTTACCTGTGGCAGGTTAGGGTTTTAGGTCTATGTTCTGTCAAGGTTGAGAGTAGTCTAATGATATAACTTAGATTATGGTTTATGGTATGATTCAGATTGGGATGACCCTGCCTCCAGCAGGGGGTCAGACTAGATGACCAGTGGAGGTCCCTTCCATCCCTACTTCTCTCTGACTATGACTCCCAGTCAGGGGACAATGGGGACTATTCCTGGCAGCATCTCCTGAGTTCCCTGTCAGTCTTACTTCTCTATGACTCTATGAATGGAAGCAAGCAGTGTTTGAATCTGATGCCAGAAGCATTGGATACTTGCAAATACCTAAAATGACAGAAAAGGCAAAACACAAATAGTGTGTATATCTATGCTGGGAAACAATGGTCACAGAAAACAGCAGTGTTGCAAGAGGTGGTCCCGTAGTTGTATAAAACTGTGAATCATGACAGAAATGTATTCTGAAGAAACAAGTAACACCTTTCCAGGTCCTAGAAGGGAGAATCACATAGAACACTAACTTACCTGACTTTCCCAAAGAAGTCTCAGACAGAAGAAAACCAAAACAGTTTGAGACAGCTGAGTCCCAGCACATGCCACCACAACCAGCACTAGCAGACTACTGATGCCTGGCAATAGTGATATCCATGTCTCTTTGAGAGATCCACAAGTTTATTATGATATTGCAGAGCACCTAAGGAAATAACTAGTAGTGTTCAATTAATTCAATTAATACAATAGTTAGAAATAATTGCTATTCCACCTTATCTTAATGTTGATCATTAAATAATACTATTATAATGTTGGCTGAAAAACATTGTGAACTGTACCTCTAAGAGGCTTTTCTCTGAGGCAGTTGAAACTGGTTGTGATGTTATGCAGATACTTTGAGGTCCAGTTACATTTCAGATTGTGAATTAAGTAGACTTGTCGGATTTAAATGTATGGACATTCAAGTTACTGCAGGGCTAAAAGAGGTATATTAGTTTGATTTTCTGCCAGAAGTTCCTCTGGCACACTGTTCTCTAGGGGCAAGTAGAAGCTAAACTGTGGTAGCTTAGTTATCAATGAAATGGTAAATTTACCCTTGTTTTAGCTTTTCTTTACCACAGAGTTAACCCATACACAAAAACATATACTATGGAACAGCTGGTGTGTGTGGTAAATCCCCATCCCTCTTAGCCTCCTTAAAAAAAAAGAAAAGAAAAGAAATTGATGGTACAGAAGTTCTTTATGCCAATGACACCTTGTTCTAGAGAAGTTTTTTTTCTTGACAGAGATTGCTGTCCTTTTTCAGCTCTTATGTGATTTAATTGGTCTTCATTTTAGTAGTCAGCCCAGATCAATACATTTTCTTTAAAATAAAATTTGCTTCCTGGCTAAGACAAACCCTGAAATATCAGTATATGATAATGGATACTTCTAGCTATTATTCAGGATACTGTTTAACCAAACTCATTTCAACATTTTAGGCAAAATTATGTCATTCTGTACAGTACGGCCTTTGGAAACATTACTTATACACCTTGAAATAATGCCACGTTATGTGGTAACATTAGTGAGCTTGTAATACAATGGATTTCTCTGTGGACAAAGTCTGTGGGCAGCACAGCTATTCAAGTTCTATACTGGTATAAGCATAATCACAATGGCTGGGTGCAGACAAGTGTGCATGTATGGTTTGTAGCACCTCAAACTTATTTGTGGTGACACAAACCACACGTGGTGAATGTGAAACTGTGCTCTGTCCTGCCAATTTTCAGCCCAGTGCCAACATTTTATACCAGGATGGCATAGTGTCAAAAAAAATAAAAGCCACAAAGTCACATGGCACTCACAGCATCAGTGTGCACCACCAGAAATGGAGACTGTCCATCCAGACCTAAGCTTTGGCTGCCATCCAGGCTATGTGCAAATGGATAGGCGTTGCTGATACCCCAGGAGGTCCTGAGGACCTGAGGTAAAGCTTCTGAGGCCAGCAGAGGTGCTGGCCCCAGCCTTCCCTACCCCACTTGGCACAATTTGATGTGCACTAAAGTGTATGTGTAGGGACATGACCTGGGGCACAAATATGTGCTGCTTTTTTGGCCCTGGAAATGCATGCCTGTGCATGTAGGGATGTGCCCAAGGAGTGAAAAATTAGATCTTGGGTTCCAACTATATGTCTTGTTGCCCTGTGGAGTCGGGCCAACTCTCAGGATCTCAATATTCTGCTTTTAGACAGGAGGGTGTGACACAATTGCACGTATACAAACACACAAATCAATTAGGTGCATACACACACACACAAACACACTACCAACCCAGGAACATACACATCCAAACCAGCCTAGACACATGCATACTTATCACCAATTCAAGCACATACACTATACACCCCAAAAGTTAGACAAAAATCAATTGTCCATACGCGCACACTCAGTACTCATACACAGATCAGTAATTCATATATCATGCACACAATGACATATATATAAACACACTCAACAGTTCATACACATACAACCCACCTACACATACACATAGATAAGTTCCTAACTTGGATGGTATGGTATGTATGTGTGTCCTTGGGGTACCTGGGATACTTGAGGAAAGGTTAAGGTGAGAAAGAGAGAGTTAAAGTGTAGGGAATGAAAGTTGCCAGAACCAGGATTAGAACCAGTGGACTAGAGAGAAGCTGGCTCAGGAGCTAAGGCTTGGGGTTACTTAAGGTCAAGTGGCCTATGGTTACTCAAGGTCACTGGTGTAAGGGGAAAAGCCCAGTGGCAAGGAGAAGACAGCCAGGAAAGAGAGAGAGGCAGAACCCTGGGATCTTGGGGCTGGAAACTGAGGCAGACAGCTGAGAGATTGAGGGTGCAAATAAGTGGTGGCAAGGAGGAAACAGTCAGGAAACAGACAAAAACCCAACTCAGAGTTTCAAAATAACAGGTTTATTAAACAGACAACACACTAGACAGCCCCGTGAAGTTATTGGTTCACACACACATGCCCACATGTGCACATACACATACACACACACAGCAGCAGGAGAAAGAGACTCAGTGGAAGGGCTGGAGTCCAGGTAGGGAAGAGAAACAGAGTCCAAACCCTTGGTTGAAAAGAGGGTAGGGGTGATAGCTACCTATCCAGGCTGGAAAGGGGTCTGTGTTCAGCAGGTGTTATCCAGAGGGGGGTCACTGGAAGGGCCTCTGGGTGGATAGGTGGTCTGGCATGGTGCTGGTGCAGATGGAGGGGGCATCCCATGGAGTCAGTCTTCACTACCCCTTTTTATGGGGCAGACTACCTCTGATTTCCTATGGGGAGAGCCTGTCCAGGCAAGGTCAGTTCTGTTCCAGAGGGCTCCAGGTGTTCTTACTGAGCATGTGCAGCCTTGGCACAATGGTGGGTGCCTCATCTTTTGTTTCTTAAATGCTGAGAGTGGTTCCAATGTCTGGGTTGCTGGTGCATGTATTGGTGTTGATGATTTGGGCATGCAGAGGGAGCTGTTTTTAGACCTACTGCCATTGTCTCTCAAGCACCCTCATTCATCCCCATTCATTCAGGAACCAAGTTACATAGGAGGGGTAGGTGTGAGTCATAGGTTA
>JAGPOW010003642.1:78223063-78250379 GCA_030014935.1 Caiman crocodilus
CCCTCAGACGCTCCTCATAAGGCCTATCTTGCTGCCCACATATCATTCTAGTGGCCCTCCTCTGGACCCTCTCGAGGCCGTCCACATCCCTCTTGAAGTACGGTGCCCAGAACTGGACACAGGACTCCATCTGCGGCCTGACCAACGCGGCATAAAGGGGGAGGATCACCGCCTTGGACTGGCTCGAAATGCATTGTTGGATGCACGCTAGGGTTCGGTTGGCCTTCCCAACCACTGTCTGACACTGGCGGGTCATGTTCATCTTGGCATCAACAATGACGCCAAGATCCTGTTCCTCCACCATGCTAGTAAGAGGGGAGCTTCCCAGCCAGTATGTGTGCTCGGGCTTTCCTCTCCCCAGATGCATCACCCTGCACTTTTCCACGTTAAAGCCCATCCTGTTTCTGTCTGCCCACTCCTGCAGCTGGCCCAGATCCTGCTGCAGCTTCTCCCTCTCTTCTGGTGTCCCCACCTCAGCCCACAGTTTGGTGTCGTCAACAAACTTGGACAGCTTGCTTTCCACCCCGTCATCCAAGTCAGCGACGAAGATGTTGAACAGCGCAGGCCCGAAGACTGAGCCCTGGGGAACCCCGCTACTAACATCTCTCCAGGTCGAGTACGACCCGTCCACCACGACTCTCTGGGAGCACCCCATCAGCCAGTTTCTGACCCACTCAACCGTGTAGGGGTCAATGCCACAGCTCCCCATTCTTGCACCCTGGGACCCAGGCTACAGTCATGCTATATTTAGCAGCACAGATGACCTGATTGAGCCCCAACCCTGGCCCCTCTGGTGATGTATCACAGGAGATGGGACCCTACAGTGTGCAGCACCCTATCCCACCCATGTCTCCAGCTGCAGTTTCCACCAGCATTTCAGGGAGCCCATAGGCCAGCCTCACCAGATTTCATAGATATTAGGGCTGGAAGGGACCTCTGGAAGATGATCAAATCCAGTCCTCTTCCCCAGGGACAGGAAGTCAGCTGGGGTCATAGGATCCCAGTAAGAAAAACATCCAGGTTTATCTTGAAGGCATTCAAAATAGGTGTTTGAACCACCTCCAATAGCAGGCTATTTCAGACCTTGGAGGCTCAGACAGTAAAGAGGTTCTTCCTTATGTCCTTCCTGAAATGGTCTTGCAGGAGTTTATAACTGTTCAACTTTTTCATCCCTTGGGCTGCTCTGGTGAACAAATGTTCCCCCAGATCCTGGTGAACACCCCTTATAAACTTATAGGTGGCCATCAGATCATCTCTGAGCCTGCACTGTTTCAGGCTGAAGAGTCCCATAGCTCTCAGCCTCTCATCATAAGGTCTGTTTTCCTGACATCTGATCATGTGCATGGCTCTCCTCTGCACTCTCTCAAACTTCTCCACATCCTTTTTTTAATTGTGGAGCCCAAAACTGGACGCAGTACTCCAGCTACAGCCTCACCAAGGCTGAGTACAATGGGAGAAAGATGTCCCAGGATTTGCTTGAGAAGCATCTATGAATGCAAGCCAGGGTTTTGGTTGCTTTACTAGCTGCAGCATCACACTGAAGGCTCATGTTCATCTTGTGGTCAATCCTGACCTCCAAGTCCCTCTCATCCACAGTGCTAGTCAGTGTAGCACTTCTGAGTCTATGAGGGTGCTGCAGGTTTTTCTTCCCAAGGTGGAGGACCTTGCATTTTTCAGTGTTAAACACCACCAGGTTCTTGTCCGCCCAATCCCTGAGCCTGTCAAGGTCAGCCTGGATTACCTCCCTGTCCTCAGATGTGCATGCTTTACCCCAAAGTTTGGTATCATCTGCAAACTTGGCCAGTCCACTTCTGACTCCAATGTCCACATCATTAATTAAGAGGTTGAACAATATAGGCCCAACGACAGAGCCTCGTGGGACCCCACTGGTCACAGGGCACCATGATGATTGACTTCCATCAACCACCACCCTTTGGGTCCAACCATAGAGCCAATTCCCCATCCAGTGGATCATGGTAGACCCAATGCTGCAGTTGGCCAGTTTTGCCAAGAGGTGATCATGGGATACCAGATTGAAGGCTTTATTAAAGTCAAGATATATGACATCAATCTTTTTCCCCTTGTACAGGTGATAGGTCACCTGGTCATAAAGGTAATGATATTGTTCAAGCATGACCAATCTGCAACAAACCCATGCTGGCTATCCCTCAGGGTGTTGTCTTAGCTTGCACATCTAGGATTGCTTCCTTGAGGAGCAACCACTCTTCCTGGACTCCCTTCCCCTTGGGGTCAGCCTCTCAAGGTGTTCCTTCACAAGGTCAGCATTGATGGAGGGCAAGGAACCACCCTCACTCAGATGTCCCTGTCCTGTAATGGGAAGAGGTGTCCTATGGGACTTGAGAAACACTGATGCAAAGTATCCATTTAGTAAGTTGGCTTTTTGCTGGGCATCAGTCATCAGTTCTCCCATCTGGTTTAGCAGGGGTCCAGTGTTGCCATTGCTTTCCTCCGGCTCCCCACACATCTAAAAAAGGACTTCTTATTGTCCTTGATACTTGTAGCCAGTTGGAGTTCCATCGCAGCCTTGACTTTCCTGGTTCGCTCCCTGCAGGTCCAGACCAGTGCAGTGTGTTCCTCCTTGGAGGTGGATTCTGTCCTCTATCCTTTGTAGGTCTGTCTTTTTAGATGCAGGATGTTTACTAGTTCCTTGTTGAGCCAAGGGGGCTGTTGTGCCCTGTTGTTGCGGAATAGACTTAGCTTGTGCATCTAGATTGCTCCCTTGAGGAGCAACCACTCTTCCTGGACTCGCCTCCCCTTGGGGTCATGGTCCCATAGGGCCTCACTAACATGTCTCCTGAGCTTGTCAAATTCAGCCCTCCTGAAGTTGAGGATCTCTGTACTGCTGACTGACTTGATAGCTTTTCAGCGGATAGTGAAGGTGATCAACTCATGGTCACTGTCACCCATCTTCTGTTTGATCATTAGGTCACTGATTAGGTCATCCCTGGTTTCCAGTACCAGGTTGAGCAGTGCTTTGCCTCTTGTTGGCCTGTAGACATCTTGAGTCAGCTAGAGCTCAGCCCCAGGGCAAGATACAAGGTGCAGCTGGCCATGACACTGCCAGTCACCAGCAGTACCAGCTCCTCCCTAGGGGTTCCTAGCCAGGCACATGCAAGGCTTACCTCATGAGATTAGGACACTGGGTGCAGCCACATGCCATCACTGACAGGGAGGACCACACTGAGTTACCAGCCTTGCCAGCCCTGGCCATGTGGTAAGCCCTGCACTGTCCCTCTTACCCCCAACCAGCCTGTCCACACTTCCCTGGCCCCATTTTCTCCACCACAGCATGCAGAGAGGTGGGACACAGTGCCCTTTATTGAGTAATGTGAGCCTGTAGCTAGGTGCCCACAGGCCTCTCACATGCTGACGAATGTGTCAGTGCCAGCAGTGATGTCCTCCTCAGCAGTGGGGGGAGGGACATGTAGCACAGACATAGGTAGTCCTGCAGGCAATGGTGAATGTTGTGGGGCAGCTTGGGATGCCCCCTGCACTGTCATAACTCAAAGTCTCTGTGGGAGGGTGATTGTGTCTCCTTGGCCTCACTCAGGAGCTTACCTGACATGATTTGAGATGGGAGAAATGATGAGAGTTACTCCCTCAATGAAGCAAGATACCACTGACCACCCAGATAGTAGTTTAAAAAGGTGTAACATTTTTAACATTGTTACCAAGTCTTCATTGGTTGTGCTTATTGCTTGTTAGCAAACAAGCAGTTTCTTCATGGCCCTGCTGAGCCTCTCATGTCTTCCTTCCTCTGTTTCCCTTTTCCAGGGTTTCCAGGCTTTCTGGGCCTGGTTTCAGTTGCCCTAATTGCCTGTGACTCCTCAGGTAGGTACCCCGCTGCTCACTGAATAGCTATTAGCAAGTAGTCCCTTGGGCTTATGTGCTCCTGTTCTACACATCCTCCACCGTGTATTGTTCTCTGTCTCCAAGTGCCCAGAGGGCAAGTTTCTGTCCCTCGCCTCCTGCCTTTTTAAGCATGGTGGCCACTTTCATTTCCCTTATCTCTACCCAGTGTGCACATAGATGGGCTGGAAATTCCTGCACTGATATTACCCATGTCCTGAAACTACTCCCCAAGTAGCAGGGTTTCTATCTTAACACCCTGTTACAGTCCCATACAAGGCGCACAGGTGTGCCTGGGGCATGGGGAGGATCAGCGACAGCAGGGCACTGTGTGTTGGGCACCCCTTGGCCCATGCAAACAGCTCATCATGCACCACCCAGAACATGCACAGCAGGGTCACAGTTGGGACATAGTGGCAGCATGGTGAGGGGCTGGCCCTGGGGTACCTTCCTGGAGAGGCCCTCAGTAGAGATGGTGGGAGTGCAGGCAGCTCTTCATTTCAGATGTCTGGGAGCTCCGTGACCCCTGATCCTGGACACTGTGGGTTTGGTTGCAACATAACAGAATGGTTGGCTTGCAGTGAGAGTGGGGGGCAGCAGGGTTTGGAGCCATGGCAGCAGGTGTTGCCAGGAGCCTGGCCTATTACTATTTGGGAAAGGGGAAGGAGAGGCAGACTGCCTGTGGCCAGCACCCAGTGGCCTGCCAGCTTCTGGGGAGTGCACGGGGATGTGGGGCTGTGAACAGCTGACCCCTGATCTGAGGCCAAGCAGCTCATGGCCTCTGGAACAGAGAATCTTTTCTCTGAAATGTTGCAAACTCTCATAACAAGCCTCTGTCTCATAGCTATGCAGCCACTGCAGCTGGATGCAGGAGAGAGGCCATACTTGGTAGCAGGGATGAAGCCATAGGGTTACCCATAGGTGAGACCCCCACCTACCACACTCACTGCAGCATCCACATCCACAGGGGAATGGCCAAAATCTGGGGTACTGGCCCCCTTCCCCCAGATTCTGCCTCCTCCCATCCCATGGCCCTCTACTCTCGGACACCACAAAATTCACTTTGTAAATAGTTTGCACAGAGAATAGTTGTTTGTTTTTTTTATTGTTGGTGGGTGGGATGGGTGGTGGAAAGTATGTTTTTGTTGAGGACAGAGGGGGAGGGGAGGTCTATTTGATATAAGGGAAATAAAGACATGCTCTTATGATGTGTCTTCAATGAGTGTAGTGTAGGGGGTTGGCAAATGGGGTTGCAAGTCCATAGGAAGTAGTGTAGGTGAGCTAGAGTAGGGAGTGCTGGAGGACATGGTTGGCCAAGGACTCCAGCTCCCCATGTCCCAGCCCCTGGTTGCAGGTATGTGGCTCTCCTGGCACTTAGGTGGGTGGGGCCTGCTGCTGCCATCAGGGCCAGCATGAGCCTGGAGTGCTGGTTATCACTGCTAGGGACAGGAACATCCATGGCATGGGGAGGCAGAGTGGGCAAGGAGAAAGCTGCTGTGTGCTGCCTCTGTGCTTGGCACACTGCTTCTGAGCAAGGATGGGGCTGGCCAGACAGCAGAGTGAAGCTGGCTTTTGAAGATGGCAGCCAGGTGCTGGAAGCTGCAGCCAGAGCCTTGAGCATCCTCTGGTGGTAGCAGAGGCCAATTGCAGGGCTGCAGGAAACTGGGTGTAAATCTGCTTCCTAAACTCGGCATGTGTAGATCCCTGCCCAAAAACACTTACACCAGAGTAAACTTCACCCAGAGTAAATGCACGTATAGACATGCCCACTGACAATGAAAGCAGTGCTGGGGTCTCTGTAAATCAGGTGCTTCATTCCTGGGAATTGGCACACAATGACTGCATCTACATGAGATGCTGACTGCACAGTTGTTACTGTGCAGTCAGTTAGTACTTGCATACACAAGTACTAAATGACTGTGCAGTAACCAATCTTACTGCACAGTGTCCCCAAATGGCTTTTTGGTGATGCTGACTGTGCAGTAGCCTATTACTACTGCGTAGTAGTGTCACATCACTCTTTGTGCCACACAATGCACAGTAGTAATGAGCACAGTTAGCATCCCTCTAATGTAGACTTGACCACTGATATCATTATATAGGGAGTGACAGGCTCTGTGTGGTTCCATTAATGTAGAATTACATGGTTCATCTACTGGTGATCTTCAGCTCCATCAGAGTTCTTGGTATCTTTTACTATAGTTCTTTATATTCTTATTGCTATACACAATGACATTGCACTAGTTCTATTAAATGCGCAGTTGTCTTCAACTGGGCTAAGTACAGACAGTCAAAAAGCCTGTGGCTGAATTAATTCAATCATTGTAGGTCAGTTTAAGCTGAACAGGTAGAACCAATAAACAAATGAACACATATTCACTCTTGATTCCAGAAATGCAGCTACATGCCTGCAGTGGCTCAGGCCAAAAGCTGCAGGGCACTAAAGCACATCTTCCCACTCCACTGAAGCAGACAGTTTGGGCAAAGGCTAGCCCATCACCCTACGAGAAGGAAAGGGAGAGGGGTTTGTGTGGGCAGTGGAAAGCATCCTGGGAAGCTGGGGAACTGTGAGCTAACTTGAATCTTGAGGGGATTTGGGACAGAAGTTTAATAAACCAATTTAACCTAAATCAGTTAAGTCTGATACTACATACATCCAGGTTTACCTTAAACTGGTTTGGGCCATTTTGTAAGTGGTTTGTGTGCACTGAGCTTATGCTGTGTTACAGATTTGAACTGGTTTTTGATCACTTATACTGGTTTATGTGTAATTTCTTATCCCTAGCCCTGGAGTACAAAGTACAGTTTTCACCAAAAGTATTAAGAGATGATCTGAAAGTTTCAGAAATAGGAAACTGACATTATTGCTAGAGCTGGTTGAATTAGTCACAGAAATAAAAATGAAGCTTAATCCATTTTCCTATTGATAAATCTTTTCGTAATAAACAATGATTTTGACAAATTTATTCATAATTCTAAATTATTCACATATATTATCTAAAACAATTTCAGTCAATGGAATGATTGCAAATTGCTTAATTTTAGTAATGTATGAGTATGCAATATTTTGAATTTGCCCATATAAACTCACTTCAGCTCCCAATATCTACCCATCTGAGAACTGCTAATTCAAGACACTCCGTTCAGAAAAGGCAGAAAAAAGCAACATTGTGATGCCTTTGCAGCTCTGTAATTCTAGATATCATTTAAACTTGGTTCAATATTTTAATTTATATTGCAGCATTATCTGGGATGCAGATATTCATCTACAATAGCTGATATGAAACACTGGGCCAGTCTACACGAGATGGTAACTGCACAGAAGCCTAATACTGCCTAGTAAAGCATCACAGCATGGACAGTTATAATATGTGACTGCACAGTATTATTAGGCTATTGCAGAGTAGGGCTGTGCAAAGCTTCGGTCCCTGATGCAATTTGGTGGAGATTTGGCCCAATTCGGTGGCTGAATCTCCAAATCTGAATCAAAAAGAGGACCCTCTGATCTCTCTGAATTGAATCAGAAGTCCCCAAATCGATCTGGAGAGATTTGGAAAGATTCAGAAATTTGGATATAGATACAAATTTAAATGTTTTCTCTACATACCTCTATGTAGCAGGTAGCTCATGAATGCTGTGATGCTGGGGTGCATGGAGCATCCCACAGAAATACAGGGGGGCTCCCCAGTGCACTCAGCAAAAGACCCAGAAGTGGACCAGAAGCACTTCTGGTTCACTTCCAGGTCCACTGGGAAGCATGCTAAGGGCTCCCCCTGCATCCCTCTGGCTCAGTGGCTGGTGCCTTCTGGGTCTTGTGGGGGGGGAACCTGGGGTCTCACCATGGCTGACTGCTGAGCCAGAGAGACTTGAAGGGGTCCCCCAGCACCCTCCCTGGTGGACCTGGGAGTGGACTAGAAGTACTTCCAGTCCACTTCCGGGTTCACTGCTGAGCATGTGGAGGGACCCTCCACACTCCTCTGGGATGCCCCATCTGTCCCACCATTGCAGCATTCACGAGTTGTGCCTAGTACCTCATGGTATGTAGAAAAACCACATAAAGACTGTGTATGTCCGAATCTCTGACTCTCCAAATCAGCATCGAATCTTCAGATTTGGATTTGGCTGAAACAAATCAGAGACAGTGATTCGAAAAAATGAGCCAAATTACTTTCCCTGATTCAGGCCGAATCCAAATCTGAATTGAATGGGGCCTGGTTCACACATCCCTACTGCACAGTAGTGTCACTAAAAAGGCTTTTGATGGTGCTACTGTCTCATAAGTCCACTTGCAGTGCATTTATTTAGTATTTGATTATACAAGTACTAAATTAAATGTGCAATAACCACTGTGCATTAATGAATGTGCAGATGTGCCCACTGAAGACAAATATCTTTCCAAGGTTTAGTGAAAATTTCTACTTCAGGTTCACAACCCTGAAGGTAGGAATCACTCCTTCCCATTAAAAGACCATAAGGCTGCTGCTACTCCCAAAATCATTCCTTGACTCTTGGAGTTTGTTGGGGATAACTTATTGAGCTGTATATTCCCAGGTGGATAGCTGGGAATGGAGAGAAAACAGAGGTGCCCTGGCCATCATGCCTTTATCCCAGCCATTGTATGTAAAGGCAACTGAAATATTACATCAGTTTTCTTCTATCCAAATATTCTTGATACATATGACTACTGAAGAATTGAGAATCTTTGCCTACCTTATTGCTTTTTCCCTTAATAAACATACCTAAGTAGCACCCTAAAAAAGGAAAAGATTCTCACAATGTGGGAACAGGAACATGTTATGATGAGAGACAGGTGGGAAGCAAACCCAATTTAGACTATTTACAATGACCCTGAAGTGGGGACCTAAAGGGTCTGAAGCAAGGTTCAAGGTATTTATGGCCCACCTGGCCCATTGTTTCCTTTTTAAAGCCACTTAATAAAGGTTTCCTTTATCCTGTTGCTTCCAGTCCAAGTTGCCCCCTCCTACTGTGCTGTTTTTCCCTACAGTTGGACAAGCTTGTAACGATCAAAACAACCATGCAGTCAGTAGATGGATAGTAATAGATTCACAGCAGTCATCACTAGAATTCTGTCTCAGGTCAGATGGGCCACCTGGGGATTCAGTCCAGAATAACCTGAAACAGGCAGGGCTAAAGTGACCTGGGACTAAAGTTAGTCTCTAATCCTACCACAAATAGACACCTGCCAAAATCTGCTTAATCTACATTATTTTAATGTGCACTAAATTTAAGCCTTCTTAAATTCATATGTAGACAAGATTGGCATGTATTGATGGCTGACCAGGAGCAAACTTGATCCCAGCCAGCTGGGCAGCAGGGGGCAGGAGATTGTTCCCTGCCCTTGGGAGCTGCCTGCTGCTGGACCACTAGAGCCTGGGTAGAGACCATGCCCCCTGCAGCAGGGAGCTCCCAGCCCCTGCTCTGTTATCATGATTGTGGTCATGGGGCAGGGGCTGGGAAGTATCCAAGTCAGGAGATCGAGGCACCCAGCTGGGGACTTGCTGCTAGCTGCCCCACCAGTGGATCAGGGCAGGGAGTTGGAACCTGCTCCTCCCCTGAAGCTCTTTTCAAGTCTTCTGTCCTGATTGGAGAGCTGGAGCCAGGCGCTCCCTGCTGCTGGGGCAGGGGATCACTGTCCCAACCTGGGTTCCACTGGCAGAGTCCACCCTGGCAGCAGACAGCCCCCACCAGGGGCAGGGAGCTATCTCCCAACCTTTGCAAGGAGACAGCTATCTCCTGGCCCCATGCTCCCTGCCAGTCTGTGTGCTACTACCCAGGAGGAGCCTAGAACAGGGCCAGAAGGGGCGAAAGCAGACTGCTACCAGGAGCAGCTCCTGCATCCCTGCATGTGTACATGCTTACCTGGGGTGGGTTTACTGTAGAGCAGTGCTTCTCAAAGTGCTGGTCTGTGGACCAGTGCTGGTCTGCAAACCACCAGTTGCCAGTCTGCAGCGAGTTTCCAGGAAACAAAGAAATATATTTTCAGAAGTATAACATTGATATGTCATAGCACCACAGTTCGTAAGTTCCAACACTCCAGACGACATCATGTCGTGCAAGGTGAGGAAAGAGAACGAAACAGCCGGTCGCGCATTTGTGTAGCACTGTTACATGCAGTTGCTGCCACCAGCTGAACCGGGCACCAGTCCCTGGCTCACTGGAAAAAAAATTGCCGGTCTGCCACATCAGAAGTGTTTGAGAAGCACTACTATAGAGCATTGCATGCATAGACACTCCCACTAACTAGCTTTTTGCAGCATCTTTCCCCTTGATAAATGTCATGGAGTTTTTTTCCCCCCAACAATAGAAGTAAAGCAGGCCTTTTATTCAGGGTACCAAATGATCTCATTTGACTAACTTCCTTGGGTATGATGCAATTTTCAACCCGGAAATATCAGCAGGTAAAAGGATATATCATTAGAGGACCAATCTTGACATGTTCCAGTGCAGACATGAGGTATTTGCAAAAAAATAAACTGCATACTGGGTATCTTTATATATACACAGGATGTGTCTACATGTGAGCCCCACTGTGCAAGTACTAAATGACTGCACAGTACCCACGTACTGTGCAGTACTGGCAAAACATGGGTCATTTCCAACCCTACTGTGCAGTCACAGTTAGTGCCTCTTGATGCTAAACTGGTGTAATGACAAGCTATGTCACCACAGCTCATTGCTACAGTGACGTATCATCTCATGTAGATGTGCCCAGTTTTGTAGTCACCATTACTGTAGCTGAATCCACATTAATGACTCAAGTAAACCATATTTGGAAAAAAAAGAAAAGAGTGTCTTCTCTGTATCTAATATAATAGAAGGAAAGTCAGACAGATGTAAATGGAAGATTTTCAGTCATTGTTAGATGACAGGATGGCAAAGGCATAGGAAAGACTTGTACTCAGTTCAAGAAATTTAAAAATGTCTAGGTTTATATGGGATTTATAAAACTGTAATCCTGTTTCTTAAAATAGTGAAACATAAATCACTGTCACCTCTCCTTTTTCCACTCAGTCTGATTACCTGTATTTTAAAACTTTCTTTCTTTCATTTGTCTCCCTGGAACATATGCTCAGCGAATGAGTATTGATCAGGGGAGTCTGAAGGCAGCAGATTAGGAGGCCTTACATTTAAATCACAAAGCAAGTATTCCAATAACTAATCTTCAGTTAAACTAATAATTTCACTGAAGTCAGATTTCCTTTACTACCCTCTGTCCATGTTCTTTTATGAGGCATGTTTTTTTTTACTTTTGTACACAAACTCTTTGATTTATCTATCCTCCATTTTAGTACAATGAATAAATGTAAGAGCCACTGAAATTGTCCTTTGCCTGTTTTAAAAGCAAGCCTTACAAAAAGTGGAAAGAAATACTTAAGTCTAGACACTCATAAGGTAAGTGCAATGTTGTCACATTTCACATATTTCTCTAGTCTCTGACTTCTGTATTATGTACCTTCTCTTCATAGCCAACCAAGCTTCACTTCAGATTTTCTACCTCTTGACTGGAAGGGAGTAGGGTAGTATTCCTCATTAAAACTTCAGTTCCCAGAAGCAGTTTATGCTCTACATTGCATATATCAAAGGAGAAAAAAATGTGTACAATCAGCTGGGTCCATAGACGAGCAGAAGAGCTACTGTCTCATATTGTGACTGAGAAAAAATGTTGAAGCTAGTCCAGTTCCACTCCCATTTCATAGGGGAAAATGGCTGGTGAATCTAATGGCCCCTGATTGCTCAACTTCTCTTTAGGCTTCTACTGATCACAGGGACCCCATAGTACTGCACTGTGGAGGAACCTCAAATACTATCTCTATGACAAATAGTTCTACTAGGTCACAGTCCTTCCTACAACAGCTAAGAAATATGAAGGATTTGACCAAATCAAGGGTGTAAAGTGTTTGAGGGGCCTGACAGTCATAGGTAGCTCTTTTTCTGAAAAAGCAATCCTGCCATACCTGTCAGGGAAAAAAAAAACAACAAACACATCTACTTTCATCTTTTGAGACTGGAATTCTGACTACAGCTATCCAAATAACTGCATTTCCAGTTTTAATGTTTAACTGGGACTGCCCAGAATAAAAAATGTTCATTTCTTCAGTAAAAGGAGCATCTCCATAATCATTTTGGGGTCAAGCAAATATTCTCCTTGAAATAAAGCATAATTTGCTTTGGTGGTTTTAATTGTTTTATTATCTGGTCTCAAAATATAGTTTTGAAATAAAAGAATGGAATGTGAACCACAAAACATTTTGATTTTTACATTTTTTTTTCATTTTCTCATCCAAACTAATGGTTTAGTTTGCAAACAGTTCAAGTCATCCTAAAACTGTGTTTTAACTAAAAAACTAGTCAAACTTTAACAATCCACCCCTATATAGTTCTGATAGTTGTTTAACAAAATCTTTCAAATGCTATGCTCTATTAAAGTCTTTTCAAATGCTCTATCAAATGTATATTAAAATTGCAATTTTTCATCAGCAATTCAATTTAGTATTGCTTTATTTCAGTATATCTTCATCAGTACTACCTTAAATTCAAAATAATTGCCATCTGAGGCTGTTTAGGGAAATAAGGTTTGGCACATAAGCTTAGAACTCAAAGTTAGTTTGGCTTTCTAAGACTAAAGCAATCTAGATGGTTCAGCATGCAAGCTTTCACAGGATTTAAGTCACCCTAACAATGACACTCATGGCCATGTGTAGATGAAAAAAGAGGCGTGTATGCACAATACTTTAAAGTGAACTAAATGCTTTTGCACTACTTTAATATTGTCAGTGTTTGCACACCTTGGTGGTGTATTGTGCATTAATTCCAGCCACTGTAGGAATTTGGTTATGTAATTAAATGACTTGGGATGCAGCAAACTAAAACGCCTCTGAGTTTTAGTTTGCTGCCCTTACAGCCGTGCAGAGAACCAATGGGCTCTATGCAGCTCCATAGCTCTGCAGGAATCCCTGCAGGCAGCCTGGCAGCAGTCTAAGAAAGCAGCTCTGCCCAAGAAAAGTGGGGAGCTTGATTTTTTTTTTCTTCCTCCCCTGGTGCCTGCCTGCCTGCCTGAGATGCATGCGGGCCTGGTGCTTCCCTCCACAGCTGAGGTGCCCCCCAGGACCCCAGAGCCAGGTACCTGTAGGCAGCTGCTACTTGGGGCAGTGCAGCTTTTGTAGAGGGAAGCACCAACCCCGACCCCCTGCAGCCCAGAGACTGCTCTACCCACCGACAGCTTGCCCTTCCCTCCCTGCTGAAGAGGCAGGTCAGTTAGCAGAGTGTTTGTATGACAGGGGTATTTAATCAGCTCTAAATTAAAGCGGTGTTTTTTTTTAAACCCACTGCTTTAATATAGGGCCCCTGTTTCATCTACACATGCCCCATAATGTTAGTTCTCATCTGACAATGTCTAAAACGGATTAACTGACCCTAACAAATGTTTGCATGTGTCCCTGGCACAGCCCTGAGCCTGGGAAAGCCAAGCCAATCTCCACAGTCCTGCAGTTGTGTTGTTTTAACTTTCCCAAGCTTGATCAAACTATTGTAACCCCCCTAAGGAAAGTACACTCAGATTAGGAGTCCCCTCCCTGTTAGATCCTTCAGGCCCCCACAATTTACTTACCTCTGTCTTCTTGTGTAAATGCCTGCATGCAGAAGAACATGACTTAGGTTAGAAAGCTTAAAGTAAGCTTCCTAACCTGAGTGATTTGAATGCTCATTTGTACCCTTGAGATGCAATCCTGAATGCAGGGGACTGCATTTGCTATGGCATGAAGAGTAGCAGCACAAATTTGTGCCACTGCTTTTTGCTACTGTGGATGCCCCAGAATGAGGGTTTGCTGCAGGGCAAAATGCCCCACTTTGGGGAAACTGCTATTTCTCTGCTTCTCTCCCACCTGACATGCTGGAAGAGACGGAGGACACCTAAAGCAGTGGAGATGCTCTGGTTAGCAGCCAAAGCATCTCCCTGGAGGATCCAGCCTCCAGTTTCTTTGGTGCACACGCCCGGAGCGTATGTCACATGGCTTTCTTTTGCAGACTACACCCACACACTCACACACCCACCCACACACCCACCCACACACACTGGGAGTTCCTGGTATCAAATTTTGGTGCCGTGCTCTAAATTTGCAGCTTTGTGAGGAGTTGCACATGTGCAACGTGTGTTTTGCGCCACATCAAACAGTTTTGAGGTGCCGTAAACAACATGTGCATGCTCACCTTGATGTATGCACCTTTCGAAGCCAAATTTGTCTCATGGGTCTGGGCAGCCTTCTATTTATAAGAGATATTTTGGGAGAAGTGGAGTTCATTTTTTGTGGTGTTCAACTACTCTTCGCATTTTGTTACTATAATAAGGATTTATGTTAATTTAGTCCATAGAGGTCAGGATGCTGTTGTTCTAGACACCTTGGGCATGTGCAAACATTTGCTGCTGCACTCAGTCTATGATCACAAGGCTTTTTTTAAGCTGCATCACTGTAGATTGGAAGTGGCATGTTTAGACGTTTGCTGGTGCCACCAGCCATGCTGGAAACTTAGTGTAAGTTACTCAGGTTGTGGGGGAGAGGCAGGTAGGATCTGAGGGAGCTGGTGGGTCTGTAAAGCAGGGTAGTTAGTGAGATTGGGGTCAGGGGGTGGGTTGGGGTCCATGAGAGGAGGTTGTCCATCCCGGGGTGGGGAAATCTGGGGAGATGAAAATCAGGGGAGGAGTACAGTAGGAAGAATGAAGCTCTGGGGCTGGAGTGGGTGGCTGAGCTTTCCTAACCCCAGGGCTAGGCTCTGAATGTATCCAGACATCCAACAACTTGGGTGAACCTATTCCTAATCTAAGACAGTTCCCTTTCTCAGGACTGCCATTTTTTTTTTTAAATTTCTTGAGTGTCTGCACATATGGCCATTTAGATCAACCGAACCCTAGTTAGGTTGATCTGAATGTAACATCTGCAGGTATCCTATATAAACATATAACATAGTATCTCTTCAACTTACAGTTATATCTGCTTGCAAGACTATGAATCAGAGATGGATAAAATAAGTGGAGGAGATCGCAAAGAAACAATGAAATGATACTGGTTGAATATAAAATAGTGCTTACTGCAAACCAGCTGCCTAACGTTGGAACATTAAAGTCATTCTTTCCAAACAGCATGTGAGTATCTTTCTTATTAAAGTACTGGCAATGAATATTTTCACCACTCAAAGATGAAACTACACTCAATGCTTTAAGAAAGCATAGAGTAAAAAGCATTTTGTATCTGAGAAGACTTTAAAAATGTATTCCAGATAATTGGATTTAAATGAAATAAAACTTTAAAAATCCATTTACAATACTTCTGCAGCTTGGCTCTTTTATATATTCTCCCCCCCATGGGACACCTACTATTGTATCTTATCAGTCAGTTACCTTCACTTATTTCCTTTAGTCTTTCCCTATTTAAAATTCCATATACGTCTTATTTTGGTTTTAACACTTTATTTCTAACACTTCAGGTTTTAACTTTTCTTTTTAAAGCTAGACAGCTCCCTTTGTTACTCTGTCCTAGATTTGACTTAGAATCTAATTTCTAATTAAAATGAAGTGTTTCAGTTCTCCTTAACACTACTAGGGGTTGCATAGAAATTTCAGTCCCTACAGCCAATTTAATGCTTACATCTAAGTATTTTTTAGATCTGCTGAGACCACAGACTTATGGTGAGTAATCTTTCAAACTGAAAAATGGATCCAGCTGTGGTACCTCTAAGGTCTGAAAGTGAGCAGTCTTAAATAGCCTGCAATTTAACTAAATTCTTATTGCTATGTTCAAAGGTAATGAGATAATGGGATTACTATAACTACATTAAGCATGGTGAATTTTAGGATAGATTAATTTGGAAATGTATGTGTGTTATAAAAAAGCAGTATTTTAAACCATTGAGACATTGAAGATTTTTGACCCTGTAATGACTCCAAAGGAGAGGGTATTTCCGCTGAGGGCTTCTGAGTCTATATATAGAATGTTGTGATAGTGCAATACAGAATAAATTGTGTTTTCTTGTCCTGTAATTTAGAAAGACTGATACTGCAAACTAATAGCTAGCATAAGGCTGGTCCTGTCACTAAGCCTAAAGTTTAGAGCTTGGGGGTTCAGAGTCAGAAGTTAAAAATCCCTGATCTACTATTCACTCATGTTAGATTTTGGGTAAATCAGTTATTGTTGGAAGCAAAAAGTAGCATTGGCAATGAAGTGCCAGTCTCCAGAGTATATTTCAGAAAACTGAGTAGACTCTGTATATGATAATGGGCAAATCTACACGTTCATTAATGCACTGTAATTATGGTGCATTGAAGTTTAGTACCTGTGATAACAGTTACTAACTTAATGTGCTATAATCGGTGCATGTTTTCTTTTTTTGTGACACTAATATTCAGCATATTATTTCTACTGTGCATTAGTGCATTAGTACTTTTGCTGTGATGCACTAATGTGCAGTTGAATTAGTCTACTGCACATTTAGCATCTCCTGTCAATGCACCCGCACAGAAGGAGATAGTTATCTCAAGGTATGATCTCCAAAAAAAACAACTAAACAACCAACAACAAAATAAACAAACCCAGAATGGAGTGGGGAACTGCTTTACCTAGACAAAATAAAAAAGCTGAAAAAATGAATTTGTCTTTAATTCTGGCTTTCTCAATGGCTTAGACATTGTATTTAGGTTTGCAATGAGGTAACTCCACTGACTAATCCTAAAAGGCACTGTTTATTTTCAAAATGGAAAAGTGTTCACTTTTAGAGTAGATGTTGTTTAATCCAGGATGAAAGGATGTGGAAGATTGAGGTTAAAGTCCCTCTAGCTGCATCCACATGAATGCACATGTGCATTTTGAGGTACCTGAAAGGCTTTTGAGGTGCCACAAAATATACCCCAAACTTGATTTGGTTCTCCATGCTGAATATTTGCAGTGCAGAGCCAAATTTAGATACTGGGAAATACTGTTATTACAAAAAAAAAAAAAAAGGCTGCTGAGGCAAGTCTGGGTGATCGCCCCAGCCTCTCCTACCCCCCCTAGAGTATTTTTCCCTGCACTAACCTCACATGCAGGGGAGCATGCCAAGGCAAAAAGCAGCAGCATGAATTTGTACTGCTCCTCTTTTTTCCATGACAACCACATATTCCTGCACATGGAAATGCAAACTTTGTGTCTGAGATGATTCAAGCTCCATCACCCATCTACCTAGGGAGTGTCCTAGGGAGGAACAGGCTGTTTGTTCATTCTGGGTGAAGACACTTTCCACTCCTACTATTGAAAGTATTCCTCTCCAAAGATTTTTAACTCAGTTAAAAGCAATGATTTGAGGTACTTCTCAGCATTAACCCAAAACTATGACATTTAATTTACTTACTAGATTTGCAGTCTAGTTTCTTTTAAAAGTTGTACTGATGAGTTTAATCATTTGAAAATTTGGACACGTCAAACAATAGCACATGCAAGTGTTACATAAATATAAAAGATAGTTTTTCAAGGACAAACAAAGTTGAAACTAAGTTGTATAATACCTCTTGTGCAGTATATAGGATTCAGCAGGTTTCTGCACAAATATTTTTTTCTGGAAAAAAATGCTATTTCAGGTCAATCAGAACTATTTGCAAATTTAGGTCAAAATCAATACATAGTTAACATTCTGGAAATGAAACATTTTTACTTTCTTGACAAAAACTACATTACAAAAGGAATAAAACCTTGTGAAAAAAATAATTTTGTATTGACTCAGAATGAATTTTATTTCTGATTTTTTGGTTTAAGCAATGAACTGAGAAATCAATTATTCACAGTGCTCTAGCTGTAAGTGGTAATAAGCTCTGCCAAACTTTTAAATTATACTTAGAGGTTCCGTGTTCTTTTCCTTTGTTGGTGAAGAATAAATGCCAAAGGCTTGATTCTGCTCTCTTACAGAGATATAAATCAAGAATAAATTCACTGAGGTTGATAGAATTATATCAGTTTAAAATGGCTAAACCAGAAATAAAGGAACAAACTAATCTATTAATATTTTGCTTACTGTGGTTAACTTGCTTTAACTTCAAAGTTAACATCGTGTCAATCCTTCTGGATTATGTTCTCTGTCATAATTATGGAGTGATCTCTCACCCCAGAAAATAGACAGATATCTAACTGGAGTATTGATAAATGTAAATTATAATGCATAAGTGTACAGTTTTATCATTCTCATGAGTGACAGATCTACACTGAATCTGACAGTTTCTTGTGGAGTTAAAACAAATAAGTAACATTTGCAGAAAATTACATAATGTGAATAAAATTGTAGCATGAACTACTAGATGATACAGTTAGCTGCTAATATTCAAAACCAAAAACCCAGTACATACCAATTTATATAAAAATGTATTGATTTGCATGCATTTGTATAGATACTTTGTTCATTTATCTCACATACCTAATCCAAATATTCAATATTTTATTTTCTACCTAATCACCTACTTTTACTTGTTCAATCTTATCATCCACCTTATACATTCTCAACATAGCTATCACTGCACACTAACTTCAAGGTATACTAAATGTATCTACCTGTTTATTTTGTAGGCATGCAGGAAAGCATGTACATACAATCCACACACACACACACACACACACACATATATATATGTGTGTGTATATATATATATATATATACCCTTCTACCCATATCCTTACTGAATCCCATAGCAATTATACCTTATACCAGGCATGACTTTTCAAAACTTCTACAGGTTTACCTGAAAGTACCTGTACTTTTTACTTCCATACTCTCTTGACCTCTGCATGTGCTTCATCCTGCTGTGCTGAAACATCCATGCTTCCTTTGTGTGTACTAGGTCTATACTCTGTCTATGCTGACTCTAGGGCTAAGTTCAGAAATTCAAAAAGCTGAACACAAAATTGATTTAAGTTATGTAGTTTTCTGTAGCAGCATAGTTTAGACTGGTAGTAAACAGAACCCTTTTTGGTGGTGGAGGGAGGGAAATCATATACTGGATTCTGCCCTTTCTAAACCAGTCTGTGCGCTGAACTTCTGTTATAGGTATAGACCAGCATTCTCTCTAAACTGCTTGTATTACAAAGAACACAGATATAAATTGGTTTCCAATGATTTTGACTGGTAAAAATTTAATGTCTGTACATGGCCTAAATGTGCTCATGAAAGCTGGGTTGGTGGGGTTCTGTTCAGTGACTGGTAAACCCTACCTCTTAACAAAGCTTATTGGTGTGTGTGTGTAACATTGTGTGTAGGCACTATACTTGAGTTGAAGCTATACTGCCTTCAACTCAAGAGTTAGTACACCCAAAGCCAGTTCAACTTGTCTCATCATGGTAATCCCTTCTATCATATAGAAAAGGACAGAGAATGAAAAAAGATGGTCTCCGCTTGAACCAGAATGGAACCATAATGCTGTCACTAAATATTAAAAACATAATGGAGCAGTTTTTTAAATGAAAAAGTAGTGAAAAACTGACTGGTCTGGAAGAGCAAAAAGATCAGGTTGAGGAAACCCCAAAAGGGGGCATCACTCAGATTGTACACTGTCTTGAAGAGGATAGTATAGAAGTAAGAAGTATAACCGTAGATAATAGTGAGTATAAGTCAGAACATCTAGGGTTCCAAACAAATAGCATGAACAGTAGGAGACAGCTAAACAAGGACAGCATTTATAATTGCTGCTACAAAATTGCCAGAAGATTAAAAATTAAGATGTGTGAAATAGAATACTTTGTATTAAATGATTACTTTGATCTGAGGGGAGATTAAAAATCTGAATGATAGTAACTCATTCACTAAGAGGGTAGTAAAGCAATGAAACAGGTTATACAGAGAGACTGTAGAATCTACATCCTTTTAAGTTTTTAAGACCTATCTAGACAAAACCTTGGCTCGAATGATATAGGTGGAAATGGTCCTGCTTTGAGCAGGAAGTTGGACAAGATGACCTCTTGAGATCCCTTCCAACCCTAGTATTTTTATGATTTCTGTGATTTCAGAGACTTGGTGGAAAGATAAAAATGGGAGACTTCAGGTCTGGTCACGTAGACCTCATTAGATCAAAATATGGAGATAAAATTCTGGGTGTGATAAATGACTGTTTTCTAGATTAACTCCACTTGGAATCCACAAGAGGAGAAACAATTCTAAACCTAATACTGAGGAACAAATAGGACCTAGTTCAAGAGGTAGCTGCTGGTGATCAATTCTATAATAATCATAACACAATAATTTTCAACATTCTAGCAGGAGGAACTAAGTCAAAAAACTCCACCATATAGACATAAAATTTTAGGAAAAGAAATTACATTAAAATGAGCAAGTTAAAAGTTTAATGGAACAGCTAAACATGTAAAAAAGTATTCAGGCAGCTTGGCAGTTGTTTAAAAATACCATATTATATCTCAGGAAAAGTGTATACCACAAATAAAAAAAGGATATCAGTGGACCAATCATACCATTGCATGGTTTTGGAGTACTGTGTCCAGTTCTGAGCACCCCACTTCACTGGAGTACTGTGTCCAGTTCTGGGCACCACACTTCAAGAAGGATGTGGACAATATTGAGAAGGTCCAGGGGAGGGCCACCCGCATGATCCAGGGACAGCAGAATAGACCCTACAATGAGAGGCTACAGGACCTGACCCTGTTCAGCCTTTACAAGAGAAGGCTGAGGGGGGGCCTGGTGGCCATCTATAAACTCACTAGGAGGGACCAGAAGGGTTTGAGGGAGACCTTGTTTCCCCTAGCGCCCCCCCAGGATAACAAGGAATAACGGCCACAAGTTGTTGGAGAGTAGGTTTAGATTAGCCATCCATAGGAACTACTTCACAGTTAGGGTGGCTAGGATGTGGAACCAACTTCCAAGAGAAGTGGTGCTGGCTTCTACCCTGGGGGTTTTTAAGAAGCGTCTCGATGCCTACCTGTCTGGGGTCACTTGAGCCCAGTTTTCCTCCAGACCCGGCAGGGGGTCAGGCTTGAAGATCTACAAGGTCCCTTCCAACCCTACGTCTATGACTCTATGATTCAATAGCAAAGTTAAGGAGGCCATTCAAGGTGAAAAAAAAAAAAAAAAATCCTTCAAAAAGTGGAAGGCATGCCCAAAAGAAGAAAACAGGAAAACCCACAGGTCAGGCCAATCAAGTATAAAAGTATAATAAGGCAGGCCAAAAAAGAATTTCAGGAGTGTCTAGCAAAAGATACTAATGCTAATTAACTTCCCCCCCCCACACACACACTTTTTTTTTTTTTTAATATGTGAAAAGCAGGAAGGGAGCTAGAGAATCATTGGAACTACTAGATCATTAAGGGAAAAAATGGTGCTCTCAGGGATAAGACCATAACAATGAAGCTGTGCATTGGTCTTTACTGCAGAAGATATTGAAGAAATTCATATACCAGATCAATCCTTTCTAGTAGATAGTTCTGAAGAGTTAGACCACACTGAAGTGACAAGAGAGGAGGTGTCAGAACAGATCAATAAATTAAATACCCATAAGTCACCAGTACTGAATGGCATTCACCCAAGAGTTCTGAAGGAACTCAAAATTGAAATTGCAGAGCTGCCGGCAATTGTGTGCAATCTATCACTACAAATGGTCTCTGTACCAGAAGACTGGTGGCTTGCCAACATAACACTCATCTTCATAAAGAGATCCAGAGGTGATCCTGGAAACTACAGATCAATGAATTTCACTTCCATCCCTGGCAAGTTGGTTGAATCTATAATAAAGTGTAAAATAAGCAGTCACATGGACAAATCTGTTCTGCTGGAGAAGGGTCAGCATGACTTTTGGTAAGAAAAATCCTGCCTCAAATCTGCTGGTATTCTTTGAAGGGTTAGCAAGCATATGTACAAGGGGTCATCCACTTGACATGACATATTTGAACTTTCAAAAATCTTTTGACAAGGTCCTTCACAAAACAGTCTTAAAAAAAAATGCTACTACAGGATTGGAGGAAAGGCTCCTTTGTGTATTAAGAGCTCGTTAAAATATAAGAAGCAAAGGGTAGGGGTCACTTTTCAAGATGGAGGGAGGTCAAAAGGGGTCCCAGAGGGATCTGCACTGGGCTGCTTTTGTTCAACATATTAATATATGACTTTGAAATGGGGGTGCACAGTGGAATCCACTTGCACATGTAATGACACACTATTCCAGGTAGTTAGGTCTTAAACTGATGAAGAGGAGCTGAAGAAAGAGCTAATTGAACTGAGTGAGCGGTCAAAAAAAATGGCAGATGAACTTCAGTGTTGTCAAGTACAAAGTAAGATATCTGGGCAAAAAGAACCTCAACTATACACAATGCCAGGTTGAAAAAGCTCTTATGATTCAGGAAAAAGACCTTGGAGTCCCTGTAGATAGTTTTCTAAAAATGTCTGTTCAGTATGCAGCAGTGACCAAGAATCCATTAAAATGATGAGCATTATTATGAAGGGAATTGGAAAGAAAATTAAGAATATCATCATGCCATTATACAGCTCCATAGTCTGTCCACATATTGAATGCTGTGTGTAGTTCTGTTCCTGATATCTCAAAAAAAGGTGTTGTAAAGTTAGAATAGGTACAGAGAAAGGCAACTAAAGTGATCATGGGCATGGAGTAGTTGCCATGCCAGGAGAGACTAAAAAGATTCTTCAGTTTGGAAAGAAGAAGAATGAGGAGGAATATGATTGAGGTCTGTAAAATCATGAAGGGTGTTGACGAAGTGAACAGGGAACTGTTGTTCACTTGTTTCCAGAATACTAAAACTAGGGGTTTCTTGGTGAAATTAATAGAAGACAGGTTTAAAACTAACAAGAATAAGTGTGGTAGAATGCCACCTCTGTGTCTCCCCAAAAACTCTGCTCTGTGACAATTTGGTTAACATGGGCCTTGCAGATGGCAGACATCCCATCTCTTTAGGTATCCTGAGCTGGATACATTCCTGAGGGAGGGGGGGAAGCCTTCTTCCTCTGCTTACATGACTGGCTTCACATACTGGGGTGAAGGGCATGGGTTCTCTATTGTTCTAGAGACCCTGTCAGTCTGCCCGGCAACCAGTGATGCATTTCAAATTGGTTGGCTGGCAACCAAGAGGTGCTGGCCTCCATTGGACCAGGTAAATGAGGTCATAAGGACTGTATATGTTAATGACTGCCTAGGGGAAGGGGCAGTAGGCATGATGAACACTCAGAGAGAGAAGAGCTGGACCATCTGAAACTTGCTCTATCTCTTTTGAAAATCATGATCAATGAACTGTCTGCCTCCAGAGGAAATCTCCACCTGCCTCAGGTGAGTAAGCTACCTGAGATCTAACTAGATATATAGCTTGCAGTAACTCAGATGCATGATCAAAGGCTACTTAGCCATGCCAGTTTGCTCTATGCGATTTCTCTGATATTATTCTACCCTGTATCCTATTCCAAACCTACTCCTTGTAACCAATAAAGTTGTTCTTTGTAGCTAGCATGGGAGACTTATTGGAAGTGGGTCTAGATTATGCCTTGGGGTCCCCTTGGTTCAGCTAACTGAGGAAGACCACTTTTTGTGCTTCATACTGAAGGAAGCACTTAAGTTCTTGAAATGGGTTGAGTACACTCAAGGACTACTAGGCCTGTGTTTCCCAGGGGGCACAGTGCCAGGATCAGACCAGACCCTGGGTGGTGTCAGCACTACCCTCAGGCTAGCAGGTGTGCTTCAGCAAGTGGGTTGGCCTTGATGTGAAGCACCCCCTGGGAGACACTTGTAGTCTGGAAGGTGGTCGGGCACACTAAGGTGGGTGACTCAGTGTAGGAGCACCCCCTGCTGGCCCACCACAGTAAGTACTTTTTATGCAACATGTAGTCGACTTGTGGACTCTATTGCCACAGGAGATGGTAAAGGCAGGTTCAAAAAGGGACAAGACAAATTCATTACTGATAGATGCATTAATAATTATTGAACAGAATGGTTACAGATGTGTCCTCTGGCATGTCTAAGCCTATAATGGTAAATGTCCAGGAGAGTATTAAATAGGGGATAGATTGCTTTAGATATATCCAGTTCAATGCTTTCCCTCTATAGCAGGGATGTTCAGCTTCTGACCCATGGGCTATATCTGGCCTGTGGCCCCATGTCATCTGGCCAATGCGGCTCCCATGGGTCTGGAAATTTGGGTCTGGAAATTTGGTGGCAGGGAACAGTGGCACTGTTCTCTTGCTGAAAAATCTGGAGACCCATGGGGATCTTCTTCCCATCGGGGGCCTTGTTCTGGCAAGTGAGGCACAGCATGGAGTGGTGATAGCCCCCCGTGGTCCAATCCTGGTACGCAGGGGGCAGAAAGGGGCTGTGGTTGGCTCCAGGGCCCTATCTGACCCACAGACAGGCCCTATGCCACTCATCTAGCCCACAGAACCAAAAGGTTGAGCATTACTGCTCTCTAGCATCTTCTTTTGTTACGGTCAGAGACAGGATACTAAGTTAGATGACCCATTGGTCAAAATCATTATAGCACTTCCTATGTTTTTATGTTCTTAGGATGTGTGCACAGCATATGGAAACAGCAGCTTTTCAAACTGCTTTCATAATGTGAGTTTGAGCACCTCAGCAATACTCCAGGATTTCTTTGCAGAGGTGGGGTGGAGCGAGGAAGAGGGCCTTTAATATTCCAAGGAAAGAAGATGCCCCTCTCTAAGTACAGCCACAGTGACTGGCTGTCTTCAACCAGGAGGTAGGAAAACAGGGAAAGCAGCCAACCAGAGGAATATTGCCCTATAACCTGATGAGTCTCTCAATTAAAAGATCTGATTATATATATTAATGGTAAAGCTGTGGACCCCTCTACATGTTACAGGTACGTTCAATTAGCTAGTTAATTGTGCAATCACCTCGAGACCAGCTACATGTACTTATCACACACTAAAAGGTTCTAACCAGCTATAAAGTTATATCACAAAAATGTGTGCTAGCTTTACAGCTGGTTGCTATCAAACTTTAATTTGCATGTGTAGCAGGGTCTCCTCTGTGACTGGGAGCCCCATCAGCTGACAGGACTCCCAGCCTCAGGGGTGCACCATGCCCATCTCTTAGCTGAGAATTCCACACCTGAGCAGACTCTCTGCCCCAGCGCTGCTGACTCTGGGTCCTGGTAGCACCCTACAGTTGCTGGGACCTAGAGTACCACAACTGCAGATGCTGGGTCTTTGCAGCGTGCCACTCAATGGCAGGACCAAGCTGGATCCCAGAAGCTGCAAGGCAGAGCTTTGATATCCTCACCTTGGGAGGTGCATGAAATCTCTGAGCTGGGGTGATTGCCACAGTGATAATCTCCCAGTTACCAGGATTGCATGGGGTGCTCTGGCTTCTGGGAGGTCCTTAACTAAGTGGGTTCCAAGCCATGAGAGCTTGCTTTTTGCTGGTGCAGGGGCAGCCCAAGATTGGCCTCCCCCTGCACCAGCAATAATGCGAGATGGATTTAATGCATGTTCCCATAACCATGCCTCCTGTCATGCATATATGGCATGGCAGGAGGTGCAATTGTATAAATCATATATTACATCCCATTGAGCAGCGGCAATGCATAGAGGGTGCACAGGGGTGCATGTGCACTCCTTGAGAGTGCTGGTACGTCCCTGACAGCAGCATTCCCTGCTTGTCGTCTGGGGAGTAGGAGCACCAGGAGAAGTGATCCCCGTGGTCCTCTGTGGCCAATTGTGCTAACTGGGGTGGGTGGGCATTCCCCTGTCACTGCTTGCACTGACCTGGCAGTGCCAGTGGTGCACCCAGCTGTGAGGGGATTCCCCCCCCCCCATTTCTGACTGGCAAGTGACCCCTAACTCAGGAGGCACCAGTTGCCCATGCCATTGAGCCTTTTCCTATATGAGCAGAGGGGGGCCTGCAGCATTGACTAGCCTAGAATTAGAATGAAAGGTTGCTCACAGACATGCAGGTCCCCACTCTAACTCATGGTGCTTCACATAAAGCATCATCCCAGCCCCAATAGCACTGACAAACTGACCCTGAGGAACAGAAGTTCCCTGAGGTGCTGTACTTCAGTGTACCTTTATTGTAGCAAAACCCTCAGGTTTTTCTTCTTTTTTTTTAAACTTAAAAATATGTTCCCTCCCTTTCCCCAACCATTTCTGACTTTCTCTCTGCCCTTTCTATCCCTTATAAGTAATTATTAGTAGTCATAAGTAAGCTAAGCTCTTGTACGATATTATTGTAGTAAGCTCCTTTTTATATTGTAAATAGTGTTCTGTTATGTTTGTATTGATTTTTACTGTTTTATATTGTATTATGTTGTACTCCTAGCATTTTTGCATTGATTTTTTTATTGTTTCATATTAATACTGTATGGTTTAGGACTGTGTCTGTAAAGTTAACCAAAACAATGTCAAGTAATGTCAAGTTTTCATTTTGTAATGTCAAGCCTCCATCTTGTATCACTTTCCAGGCATACCCTATTGTATATGTTACAACTGTGACTCATACCTACCCCTCCTATGTAAATTGGTTCCTGAATGAATGGGAATGAATGAGGGTGCTTGAGGCATAATGGTAGCAGTCCTCTACTGAATGACCAGTAATGATTGAAACATTGAGTAAATGACCAGTCCATTGCCTTGCACTGACTCACCCAGGAACCTCACCCGAGAACAGAGACAAAACATAGCATTTGAAAGATAAAGAACCTACAGGAACCCAACATTTGGAAGACAAAGACACTACAGAAACCAGCAACCCCACCATTGTATCCCACCAGACAATGAGGACACCTGGATCTATATGTATGCATCTAAGCAGGACTGGCCCTTGCCTGGGCATGTCTTTCCCATAGGAGATGGAGATAACCCACCAATATAAAAAGAGTGATAAAGTGTGACCTACTCGAGATGCCCTCTCCATCTGGACCAGCACTACACATATCTACACAGAGGCCCTGCCACTGAACCCCCTCTGGACAACACCTTGCTGGAGAAGACCCCAAGTGGCCACCAAGGATCAACTCACAGCCCAGGATAGGTAGCTATCACCCAAGTTCTTTCCCCAAGCAAAGGACTTAAACTCTGTCCCTACATACGTTGACTTCAATCCTTCTATCAAGACTTTTCCTCTCCTGCTACCATTGTGTGAGTGTATTGGAAAGAGTGTTTCTGTGTGTGGAAACTAATAATTTTGTGCTCTGTGTAGTACATTGCCTATTTTAAAAAAACTGATATTTTAGGAACCCTGAATTGGGTTTGTCTGTCTGCAGTCCTGGCCCTGCTCTAATAGTTTCATAGTTTCATAGTAACTAGGGTCAGAAGAGGCCTAAAGCAGGCCATCTAGTCTGACCCCCCGCCAATGGCAGGAACTAGTGCTGGGGTCACAGGACCCCAGCCAAGTACCTATCCAATCTACTCTTGAAGATGCCCAAGGTAGGAGCAAGAACCACTTCCCTAGGAAGCCGGTTCC